>CM021106.1:251519398-252119398 GCA_007115665.2 Sequoiadendron giganteum | reverse complement strand
TTGACATGATAGTGGATATGACGACCAAACATGAGATTCTATCCCTGATGGATGGATTCTCGGGGTATAATCAGATAATGATCACAAAAGAGGACCAACACAAGATAGCCTTTACATGTCCTTGGGGCACCTACTGCTTGAATGTGATGCCATTTGGGTTAAAGAATGCAGGAGCTACATACCAAAGAGCCATGACACTAATATTTCATGACATGATTCACAAAACTGTCGAAGACTACGTGGATGACATATTGGCTAAATCAAGAAAGAAACGGGATCACATAGTGACTCTAAGTGCAATTTTTGATAGGCTGGAAAAATACAAGGTTAGGCTCAACCCAAAGAAATGTGTCTTTGGGGTACAATCAGGAAAGCTGTTGGGGTACATAGTTTCAATGAGAGGGATAGAGGTGGATCCCGCAAAGGTAAAAGCAATCCTTGATATGGGAGCGCCAAGAACACTAAAGCAACTTAGAGGATTACAAGGTAGACTCCAGTCCATCTGAAGATTCATAGCACGACTGGCAGATAAACATATTTCCTATTCACACCTACTCCACAAGGGAGTAACATTCAGGTGGGACAACAAGTGCGAACAAGAATTCAACAAAATCAAAGAATACCTACTTACGCCACCAGTACTAATGCCACCAATCATAGGGAAACCATTGATTCTATACATCTCAACAACGACAGCCTCCCTTGGTGCCCTTTTAGCCCAACATGATGAAAAGGGAACTGAGCGGGCCATCTACTATATCAGTAGAACAATGGTGGGGCACGAGCTCAACTATACATCAATAGAAAAAGCTTGCCTGGCAGTGGTATTTGCAGCCCAAAAATTCAGACACTACATGCTAGCTCATCAAATTAAGCTAATTGCCAAGATAGACCCTCTCAAGTATCTATTGTCAAAAGCAATGCTTATAGGCAGAATGGCTAAATGGGTTATGATACTATCAGAGCATGAAATTGAGTATGTGGAGCGAAAGACAATAAAAGGACAAGTCATTACGGATCAGCTAGCAGAGTCTCTAATATATGCAGACAACCCGCTCATATCAGAGTTTCCAGATGAGTCAATTTTCAATCTCGGAGCAGCCGATCATTGGAAACTATATTTTGATGGCTCCCACACACAACATGGATCAGGATAAGATGTGTTCTTCATTACCCCACAAGGGGATTGCATACTGAGGTCTTACAAGTTGGCATTCCCCTATACAAACAACATTGTAGAATACGAGGCTTTAACCATAGGTCTCAAAATTGCGGCACAGTGGCAAATCATGGCATTAAAGGTCTATGGGGATTCATAGCTTATCATTAACCAAGTCAACGGTGAATACCAAACTAAAGATGATAAGCTCACACCATACAAAAAGGTAGTGGAAAGCCTCAAGGAATCATTCATCGATATCACCTTTGAGCAAATACCGAGGGCAAACAACAGAGCAGCTAATGCAATGGCAACGATCAGATCCTTACTAGATATCCCTCGCAATGTCTCGAAACACGAATTCCTCATAGAACAGCTTCTCGTACCCACTTTCGAGGTACCAGAGTCGGAATATGCATGTGAACTTGTTGGTCCCGATGATCTTTGGTACCATGACATTTACACCTACCTGAGACTAGGAATCCTCCCAACCGACATTACCCCAAACCTAAAGCGAACCTTTATCAAAAGGTCCTTGCGCTTTGTCATCCTAGGAGAAACCCTCTTCTGTAGAAGTATCGATGGAACCTTGTTATGTTGCTTAAAACCTGAGGAGGCCTTGACTGCTTTGACTGAGGTACACAATGGCACTTGCGGTTCACATTCGAGTGGTATGACCTTGGCTAAGAAGTTACTGAGAACTGGGTACTACTGGCCGACAATGAAGAAAAAGGCACACGAGTTTGTCAGAAGGTGTCTACAATGCCAACAACATGGAGACCTCATTCATGCACCAACTCAAGAATTACATCTTATTGTTACACCTTGGCCCTTTTCCCAGTGGGGGCTCGATCTCATAGATAAAATCTCACCCACTTCATCCAACGACCATAAGTTCATTATCACCGCCACCGAATATTTCACAAAGTGGGTCAAAGCAATCCCCATGACCTACATCATGGGTAAATAGATATCCAAGTTCATCCTAAACTACCTCATCTGCCGATACGGTGTTCCCCAATCCATTATCTTTGATAATGGGACACCTTTCAAGAATCAGGATGTTCGTGACTTGTGCGAAAAATTCAAAATCCAACATCATTTTTCCACTCCATATTACCCACAAGGAAATGGCCAGGCAGAAGCTACCAATAAAACCATTTTGAAAATCCTCAAGAAAACAGTCAATGACTCCAATCATGATTGGCATCTGCAGTTAAATCTCGCCTTATGGGCCTACCGCACCAGCATCCGCACGCCAACAAGTGCCACCCCATTCTCCCTAGTCTATGGATCAGAAGCCATCTCCCTATTAAGATCGAGCTCCCGTCCCTGAGAATATATTTGCAAAACCTTATCACATATGAGGAATACAAGGTTACAAGACTAAATGAGCTGGAGTTACTGGATGAACGACGCATGGATGCCCTAAATCATCTATAGGTCTACCAAAATCACCTGAAACGGAGCTACAACAAGAAGATCAGGCAACGCACCTTCCAAATCGGTGACCTTGTGCTAAAAGAGAATCAAAAGAATGTACCAAACCTAGATAGAAAAGGAAAACTTGAACCCAACTGGCTGGGACCTTTCATCATCACCGCAAGCTATAAATCAGGGGCATATCAATTGTCAACACCAGAGGGTGAGCCTCTATAAGAGCCCATGAATAGTTCTCACCTCAAAAAGTTTTATGCCTAAAAACTTGCAAGGTATAGAACCAGAAAATACAAAGACAATCGGAAAAAGTCTTGAAAAATGGTTACCTTGATGAAACCTGGCAAACAGGCGTCTTGGTGACAACAAAAAAATACAAAAATACAAAAATCCAAAAAAGAAAAGAAAAGGGGATTGAAAATAGTAAAGAAAAAAATCATCCTCTAGTGAAAACCACTTTAGTGGCACTTTGGACAAGTACCTTGGTGAAAACCTGGCAAACAGGCGCCAAGCGTAAATAAAGCACTCTTTATCCACCAGGATCTGCACAACTCACTCACCCATCCCATCACATTTAAATAATCATCCATCCACCCATCTGCTTGCATCCATACCATAGCCTGAGCTGATGCCCATATCATATTCCACCATAGTACTACTTGGTATATTCCTAAGGTCAGTTTGTCCTGCCTTCATCGAAGTAGTCTATCGCACCACGCTGGGGGCCTGTTCTTATACTTGTATCGGATTGGATTCATGTATATTCTTGTGATCTTCTTAATCATTCAAAAATCCAAAAACATTCAAAAATTCATCAAAAAAATTCAAAAACATCAGGAAAAATAAAAAATAAAAAACATCCAAATCATTCAAAAATCCGAAAACATGTTAAAATCTCAGAAAATCTTCAAAAATTCATCATTGAGTCTTGTCAATCTTCCACCTTGTTGAACTACATCATCTCTGAGATTGAACGTAGGCAAGGTTGATCTTTGATCATCCCTCGAGATAGTTAGGTCAGTCCTTTAGGCGTTCGTCGCATTGGCAATCCGTTTTCCCATTTAGTCTGCATCTTAGGTCAGTCCTTTAAGCAATAAAAAGGGAACTCGTTTGTCCATCTTATCATCAAGTCAGTTTGTCGTCAGTCAAACTACGTGGTCTCTGCGTGTATAATGTAGGCAAGGCTAATCTATGGATCAGCTCTCGAGACCCCTAGGATAGGTCTTTAAGTTAGTCTCTTCGTCATAAATCTCGAAAATACCAAAAACATTGAAAAATCTTGAAAATACCAAAAACATTTGTAAAACATCTCAAAATAACAAAAACAACCTCAAAATATCTGAAAATCCAAAATGGTGCATCCATTTCATCTCGCTTTCACCCATAATTTGTCATCACTCATAATAAAATTAATCGTCGCCTTCACCCTTTGGTAAGTCAGTCAGAAGCAAGTCTAGCAGGTTCAAAAGTGAACGCCTAATCGTCAAATTCTTGAAAGTTTGAGTCAGTGAGTCAGCAAGTTGGTCAACTCGGAATATCAATAGCTTATCACCCAAATCAGTCCCATCAAAACCCTGATCACAACATGTCCTAGGATGAAGCTTTCCTACGATGAACATAAGCATCAGGTACCCCTCATAGTAGTTAGTCTTGGCTAGCGGTATGAAGAACATTAGCTTGTTTGGTTTTCTTTATTTTGGTCTTTTATTGACTTATCTTATCTTACACTCATTCCAAGGACCTCTCGATGATACCTAGACAAAACAAGTTTAGAGAGAAAGGAATGGGGGCAATGATTATTATCTTTTTTATCTATTGTGCTTGTTGGATACTCTTGTAAAATAATTTAGTCATGCGTGCTTTGTTTAGTATGTGGGGATGATGCTTTAGATATCTTGTTGACCACATAGGAAAGCTTGTTTTCTTGTGTTTTGGCCTGAGATGTTTAGAATGTATGAACCATATCCTGAACGAAGTATGTATGCTAAGTGTGAACAAGAATACTCCTATCTGTTTGACAAGTCAAATTCCATCACACTAAGTACCACACCATCATGGTTCTTAATACCTTGATGCATCGTACCTATGTGTGTTATCAAACATAACGTAATAGACCCTTTGAAAATCCCAACTCCTAGCAATGCAAATCACCATCACCATCCTAACTAACTCATTAATTCTAAATTCTTCTATCTTCCTTCCATACTAACATGGTATCATAATAGTAGTCAAAACATCGCCAATGCCTACACTCTGCATCTACATAATCATTAGCATATTGCATCATATCATTATCTTAAGTTATGAGGAATAATATAAATTTGTTATTCTAAGCATCTTAAGAAAACATTGCATCATACATAATCAGTTGCATCCATTACCATTTGCATATCATTACACCATCATTAAACATACATTACATCCATAAGATCATCATTAAAGCATGAAAAATATACAAAAAAAATGCATCCATTAGAAACATACATCATATTACATAAACATACAAAATAGGAACATCTCATAGCATCATAATAAAACTGCATATCATACATTCGCACCATACATATCATAAAAAGGCGAACCATCTCATATATATCATCAAAAATATATTGTTATGATACAAATCGGATCAAGTGTACATTGAATACATGGTACAATGGGGCAACAATATGGCCCATAAATCAAAAGTGTCAAACTGTCCGTGATCAAAAGGGCTAGCCCTGCTAGCTACTGCCCTCCCCCACCTGCCTATCACCGTGATTCTTTGTTGGCCACCTCTTTGTCTGCTGGGAGAAGTCTGGCACTCTGTCTGCCGGTAATGTTGCCAATAGTACTCAGCCTCCCTAACAACCTCTCTGTACTCCCGAATATCAACTGATCGGCCCCGGGATGTGGAGGTTGCGCTCTCTAGCTGTCTCCATTGGTCAATCTCCTGATCCCTCTCGGATCATGCCTGATCTCTCTCAACTATAATTGCAATAACCTGCTGTCAGGTGTCATCCCGCTCTGTTGTCAAAACCTGTACCTGGCCCTGTAGCTGCTGAATCAGGGCATCCCGAGGATCTGGCTGTCCCGCTGGCTGATGTTGTGGTACCACCTGAGGCTGCCCATCCTATCCTACTGGATGTTGTGCTTGGTCTCTTAGAGGTGACTGCTGAGGAGGTACACCTCCCTGACCTCTGCCTGTTGCCCTGCCCCTGGCCCTCCGACGTGGGATCACTACCCCGGGAACTATTAATCTCAGTGGAGGTTAGAACCATGCCCTATACGCTGGAGTGACCCCTGCATCAGCTGGCCCCTGATCATATGGCCATGGACAAGCCACTAACTGTCTAAATGAGGACACAGCCTCGTTTGTTGGAATAGGCGGCCCCCATCCTATCTCCTTTGGGGTGCGGGCAAAGAGTGCCATGTACTGATCATTGGGTTTGTCCTGCATCTCACCAAACTGTCTAGCTACCCTGTTAGGAAAGTACCTCTCTACCATAGTATGCTCTCGGCCCTGCATAAACCTATCCTGGCGAGCAAAGAAAAGTTGTTGTGCATCATCATATCACGGACCTATACCCATCCACGACCTCCATATGAACACTGTCATCTCATCCAAAACCCGTCGCTAGTAGGCCACACCGTCTATACCCATGTGGGTAAAGTGAATCTCTACCCCGCCGTACCGCCACACAACGGGATCATCAATATCTATAATAATGGGTGTCACAAATGGGCGAAGCACTGGGATCCGCTCCCATGCTCAAATGTGTAGAAGAGTCACTCTGGCCCTGAGAGCTCGACCATCTAGGTAAGCAAACTCATGTAAATCTCTATACAAATAGGCCAGCAATACTGGTCCCCAGGCAAAGCACTCTCGGCGAATGCACATCTGCTACCATGCTAAACCCCAACCTAGACTAAAATATCGGCCACGTCGATCAGGAGCTACAAGACCAGAAATAATAGCAGCCACAATCAACCTATAGGTAGGGGTCATAACCCGGTATCGCTCTAAGTCTATCTGACCATCGCAAAGGATCAGCTCATCAATGCCCATAACATCAAAGCAAGCATCCCTACCCTCCTCCAAATCATAGATCACTCGAGCTCCATGAATGGATAATCAGAGGATGTGCTAGACATCCTCAAGGGTAATAGTGGCCTCACTAGTAGGAAGATGAAAGGATGACGTCTCGTTGTGCCACCGCTCAGCTAGGGCAGTCATCATACCCAGATGTGCTCGAACAGGACGAACATATGCCACATGTCATAGACCAAGAATCCCAAGCTGCTCCTGGAGATATACGTGCATACACTGTAATCTCTCAATTACTGGCCATCGGTGCTCCCTAGAATGAATGACCTCATGACTCTCTTGTGCAAGGAAAGAGGCAGCGTCAGGTTCCCTAAAGAAAATTTGCTACCCACATCGTATTTCGCCTTTGAAATAGCAAAAGCGACGCAGTTTGTAATGTCCCACACTGCACCGTGTGGTTCACTTTGACGCACCCTTTGGACAAACTACGTCGCACGGCGCTACTTGTGCGCACAATCGGGTTTGGAGCCAAAACCCTAAAATCTTAAACTGCGCTGCGCGACACTCTATGCATAAGCGGTTCTATATAGGACCGCGCAACCCCGACTCTGCAGTTTCCGTGACACTATATCGCGCTGCGTCGCCTGGACCAAACCTAAACCCTATTTAATGCATGCATAACGAGAAAATTGAAAGTTGGATAGGGTTACATACCACAGGTCTCGCGGCGACTGGTCGTTGATGCACTCGTACCCGCTCCGACACGTGCCTGGGAAGCTGTCGTTGCGCCATCTTGACCAAGACTCAGAGCTCAAGGTGTCAAATTTTCAGAGGTTTAAGATTGCAAATGCATTGAAAGGGACCCCTCGAGGTCTATTTAAGCCTGAAAATTAGGGTTTTTTTGACCTAATTTGACCTTCCAACTAGGGTTTTGGTCTCCCGATCTTGTTTTCGTCCAATTGAAAGCCATTTTGCATCCTTTCTGGCATTTTAATGCATTTTTTCGGCATTTTGGGGCATTTCTGACCTGTCAGGCACCTTATCAACTTTTATCGTGAGATCATCCAAAAAATAAAAAAAAATCGTTTGATCTCTCGAGGGGGCAATGTCTAGCAATATCCTTTCACTGAGGTAGCAGTGGGGCATCTGAAAAATCGAGAAATTTTGAACTTTGATCACAACAGTTTATTCTTTGAATCAATGCAACAAGTACATTGCTTCAAAGAGGGGCAACATGTAGACATGGAAAATGTACAAATGTAGTTTTGGCACACTTGATCCCGATTACTAACAACATTCCTTCCCGAATCATACTCTTAGCATTTCACCATAATTCTATCTCTTAATCTAATGAATCATTATTCCTCTGATCAGGTCTATCACCTCCTTTGATTAAATTAATCAATTTAAGCTAATCAACCTTACATTTCTGTTTAATTAAATAATTCATTTTATTTGATTAAATCTCTAAAGTCTTCTCATTAAATTAAATAAATTAAACCTTATTTGATTTAATCTAACATATTCCTCTTTGAGTTAAATAAATCAAATCATTTATTTAATAAATCATTTCCTCTCAATTCTGATTTAAATTAATTCATCTATTTATGTCTAAATTGTCACATCATCTAATTCTTCATTAAATTAATCAAAATTTTGATTAAGTTAATCCCTCTCACTAAAATCCTTTAGGGAATGCAACTTGCACAATAAATCAATTACTTTGATTTATTCTCTATTTTCCCTCACATGGCATCAAAAAGGGAATATTCCCTCATTTTAATTCAAAAGGCCAAGTGAACTTGGTCCTTCCAACAAGGCATTTAAGGCCTCTTACATGTCCTTGGCCTTGAGCCAAGTGACATTAACTTCATTTCCCTTCCCTCTTCAACAAGTCATTTCACAAATTCAAATTCAAACTAAGTGTATTTATTGGCACTTTGGCCAAAATGTGCACAACCACTAACCATTCACATCATGACATGTGGCATTCAACCATTGGATTGAAGGTTAGTCCCACATTGCTCAAATCTCTTTCATTCTTTCAAATTGAAATCTATAAAGTGAAGGTTTCTCTCCTCATCTCTCATCCACGATTGCATGCAAAGTTACTCTCTTCACATTGAGAGCTAATTTTGCCCATTTCACTCAACTATTCATCATCTTCAAGATTTGCAACAAGGTTATGCTCAAATCTCTTTGGGAGATTTGACCATTTCTCAACCTCTCAACATTGCAACTTAGGAATTGGGAAAGGGCCAATTGCAACATTCCATTGGCACCAATTCCCCCATGGGATCTTAAATCTATTGGCTTAATTAGGATTTATATGTTTCTCTTGTATTGTGTTCTTCATTTTCCTAATTTTAGTTTAAATAGATGGATTTCATGGGAAATCTCTCATGCTTGTTTACTTGCATTTGATCTAACAATTTAACGTGTTTGTTGTTCTTGTGCATTTGCAAGTTTAGGGGTTCACAGTGAGTAATGAATTTGAGAGAGTAACTTTGCATAAGGTTGCGAATTGAATTGATATGAAAAAGGCTTGGTATTTATAAATTTTTGAGATATTGATCAATGGTGAGGATTCAAAATGCTAATCAATGGATGAAACTAATTTGATGATGTGAGTGTGGATCAAGGATGAATCAAGTGGTTGATAATCCATGAGGCATGAATCAAGGACTAGATCAAGGGTTAATAATCCACGAGAGGCTCAATAATATCCCTTAATTTTAGGAATTATGTTGGAGATATTTTGAGTTGGAGGGAAGAATTCAAATTTGAAAAGGAATATCCATGTGGAATATTCTTTATGAAATTTGGAGGATTGGAGGAAAATTAGCTAATTAAACAATTCATGAAATCATTTAATTGTGCAAGTTGGAAGAATTAAGAACTTTAATTAAATAATTGTGAATTGTTTAATCAAGTGGGATTATTAGCATTTTAATTAAATAACATTGCATTATTTAATCAAAAGGGGATAAAATGTTGAATTATGATGAATTAATCAAATAACCTGAATTATTCAATTAATTTTAGAATAAAGTGAATTTAACTAAATAATTAGACATTATTTAATTAAACAGATGAATTAGGTGAATTATGAGAGAAATGGTGTTAGTAAGTTGTTGGCTAACAGATTGGGCACCTTGAGATATGACAGTCTTACACTCGAAAGGTGCCAAAATTAACCAAACAACTCTGAATATCAACCTTTAAACAAAAATTAATATCCTCTGAATTTTGTTGAGGTACAACTCCCTCACAAAATTTTCAATGAATTAAATGTTGAAAGTAAATGTCATGTATGCTTTTAAACAAAAATTAGAAAAGGTATACCCAATATCATAAAAATTCCTAAATATCAAGTGTGAGATTCAACAAGCAATAAGTATCAGCACAAAGACCAATTTCAGTTTAACTATTCAAGAATAAAGCATGTATCCAATACCATTTGAGGAATGAAATCAACTATGAAGAAAACTGCATCACTTACACAAATATAAGCTATTGCATCAAGATATTCTCAAACACATAAATTCAAGAACTCAAATTAACTCCAAGACTGAATGCACACATATAAACAATAATTTCATTCTCAACAAATGTTGTATTGAATAGTATCAAGTGTCTAGAGAGAGAGCATATAAAAATAGATAAAATTAAATAGACAGATGAGTAACTGCCTCTTTCATGTCCATAGCCGATCAAAGATGAAAATGAAAATAACAAAAAGAAAAGGGAACCGAGCCATCATGATGGCATCACTTCGTTTCCAGCTTCTGGGGTCACCAATGGTTTCTTTCACCAGGCCTGTAAAGATTTAAGGATGTGAAACAAGTCTTTATGCTGAGGACTAGCCACATTTTCCATCCTCACCTTCCATGTAAGATGGTTGTCCTTAGTCACTTTCATGCGGCGTTCACAAACTGCCATGAGATCAATCACTTGAGAAGTGACCAGGTGTAACTCACTAAGCTTCTGCAGGTGCTCAGAGTTGAGTGAAGGTGAATCAAGCATTTCTTTAACCATTTCTTGGAAATGGTCTATCAAACTCTTGGAGTCAATACCATCTCTTGTCTCACCTTTATCCCAGAGTAATTCAAGAACCACCAGGGGGCCCAGTGCCTCCTCTGAAACTACAACACACTCATTAATGACCTCCTTGAGTTTGTGTGCACTTTTTGGAGCAACCTACAATTTCCATTCTACCCCTTTATTCCATGACAAGTAACGGATGTCAGAAGCATTAGGTATAACCTGTTCTGCAACCAACTTCTCCATATATATGAACCCAACTTTAATTTCAAATCAGTTTGGTAGTTGTTCCATAACTTCTCTTCTTTTTCAATTGTAGTGATCTCCTCCCCTAAAGTAGTCTTCTAGGCATTTATTTCTTGGAAGCATTTTATGGACTCATAAATGACAAAGCTTCCCTTTTTAATCAGGGACTCACTCCAATCATCAATAGCCTTACTTATGGTTTGGCAAATTTTAATCTTAATCATAGCCTCTTTTCCAACCACAGTTAGAGATTCTACAAAGGAATCAGCATGAGATAAGGGTTGAGGAACAAGCTCAAATATAGACCTTAGACATTCAGTTAGGTCTCTAACTTGAGCTTTTAATTCATTTTCACTTTCTTTATCCTTTCTTGATCTTTCAACCATTTTGGTTGCTAACACTTGAAAAATTTGAATGTCTCCATGTCGGGTAGGAGGACCAAGATCTACTTTGTTTAATTCAAAATCACTTGTTGCTTCCTGAGTATCATCATTCTGCATCAAAGGGTGAGCAATCTCTATTTGGAGGTGTCCAAATTTTGTATCATCTATCAACCTAGCAGTGGTTTTTAACTTCTTTGATTTTGGGGTTGAAGTCCTTTGCAACAATATGCCCACCATATCCTTGGTTATATAGACTTCCTTTTCCTTGATAGAGAGTTCTCCAACCAGGATGGAGTCACCAAGACTCTGGTTGCCTTGAGACCTGGAGATTCAAACAATGTCCTAATAATCGAAGGAGTGTCCTTTGCTGATGCAATTTCTTGTGGCTTTCAAGATGTACTCACCTCTCTGACAGGTGATTCACCCTGAGAGGAGGAGGAGTTGATATTTAGGGTCTCCAAACCCTCTTCTCCTTCATCTTCTTCATCCTCCTTTTCTATAATGGGAAAGTTCAATATATCCTCACCACAAGTTTTATAAAACATATTCTTGTTTGGAGGATCCCCATTGCCATCCTCTTGAGCTCTTGATGATAATGACTGTGAAACATTACCAGTCGATTGCGCACTTACAAAAGCTTGAGATGTACCTTCAGCAGGTTGTGAGTCTTTAGACCTGGTATGAGGATGAGATTTCTCTGTTCTTTTCTTGGTCACCCACTCACGTGTTCTAGTTAAAACATCAACAATTTTTGCCTCAATGGTTTCTTTCTCTTTACTATTCCAGTCCATGGCAGGGATATGTCATTTCTCTATTAATTCAACATACACTGGGTCTACCATGTCGGACCCATCCTCCACAATGCCATGTAAATCCCACTTCAAATCATAGATGATTATCTGTTCCACAGACAACCTCATCCAACTTCTTTTCCTGACTTCATACTCGTCAAAACAATTAGCCCAATAATCTTCTAACCTGGGTTGCTGATAGAAAGCAGGGCTTAACTTTAGATTATTCTTAATATAATCTTTTGATTCAAAAGAGACTCTCTCATCATACTAATGTATATTATACTTATACAATTCCTTTTCAATATTCAGGGCATCAAACATTGATTGACAACTGTATGGACCGAACCCAAAAGGAAAACGGACAGCCAATCTCTTCCTACCTTGTCATAATCTATTTACAATAGCTAATTGCATACTCACTTTGATTATCACCCACTTATCTTTGGGGTACTTAGGCAATTTAATTAGAAACCTTGCATATCCGCCAACCTTGATATAGGAGAACCTTTGAAACTGGATAAAATGGCTACTGTAGAAATCCATAAATTGCATTGCTTCAGGTGATAGCCGCATTGCAGGGTTCCCCTGTAATTCCTTGACCATCCTCATGGTGAAGGTGTTTGTCACTCTTCTAAAATGTTGAAAGCTCTTTTGAAGCTGTAATTTATCAAAATAATCATAAATGGGCACCTTTTTTGGAGGTAAATCACTTGGTCTCAATCTCGACCAAGGTCTAGTATTGGCGAGGGTGTATATCAGATACGAGGACATGTAGAAAAACTTATTGAGGGTAAAGAATGTTATTAATTCATGAATGTGGTCATTGATAATATCTACCCAGCCCAGGAATTGCTCTTTGCATAACATAATTTGAATGAAGAAATACATCCACTCATCAAAGCCATGGACATCCTCATTTCCCCTTAACCTGTGCAATAACACCACAATGTCGGCCACTTCTTCTACAAAATGTGTTTTGTGCAAATTTTGAGGCAATTGGGATTTACCCCTCTTGGGCTTGGCCAACTAGTTTTTTTCTATTTCATTTTTGTAAATCCATTTCTTAGCAGTGAATTCAATTTGAGAGTTTGTCATGTTCATTGGCGAATACTCATCCCTTTCAGGAATCCTCAAGCAAGACATGAATGTAGACCTTTGGATTTTCAGAACCAACCAATTGTATTTTGTCCTTACCTCCTGTGTTCATGAATCATAGTGCCTAATACACTCTAGGATGAGTTCAGGGCATTGCACAGCCAAAGGAAATGTGGCAGCTTCAACCAAGCCACTATCAATTATCCATTTAGTGATGGACGATGGATTGGTTTTATTGAATTTACTTCGTAATTCATCCAAATTCATAGGCCCAAGATGGGTATCACCAATTTCTGGCCCCTCATAGGTTAGACCAAACACATATTCATAACCCACACATCTAACCCTCACCATAGATGGAAGTTTATAGCCCAAACACTAGATACCCCTCTAAATGAAAACAAAAATAATCCAGGAGAGCAAACTGAAATAGATGAACACTATAAATACCTCAATGGCAAAGCCTACAACTAAAGTTGTACCTCGTTCGACTCGTCCTCGAAGAATTCTTTATAAAGAGAATGCTTTTCTAATACTTCAGACTTTCTTAAAACTTCACAGAAAAAACATGAGTAGATGAGAATTTAATGTTTTGAACTACCCCATGACACATGGAAACTGTCACTTCACTACTGCCAACATAATTGTTTTTTAAATTTGAAAATAAATGTCTATATGCGGCCAAGTGGGAGGTTCAACGAACTATACACAAGTGCACCTGGGTTTGACTAGCATGCCAAGATGTCACTCGATCATCACAAAGGTAGTAAAGGGAAGTTCAAACGACAACACAAACATTGCCCAAGTGGAAAACATGGAAAAGTGACATAACCCAAGTTCAAGCGGCCAAGTGGGGGGTTTGAAAAACTATACAAAACACTTCCCAGGTTCAAAATATCACATTAAAGGCCACCTAAGTAAGACTAGGCCATTTAAAGGTTTGTTTTATGACTTTGATGACATGAGGCAAAAATATAAGGTAACATAAGTAAAATCGAAGTGTGTGATATACTCAAGACATTTTCTAGTGTCTACATTTTGCCCCTCTTTGAAGTGAGGCACTTGTTGTGTTGTTTCAAAGAAATGATACTATTTAAATCAAATTTTAAAAAAATCTGATTTTTCTTGATGCCCCACTATGCCCCAACAGACGAAGGAAGGTTGGTGTGCTGCCCCCTCAAGAGATCAAGCGAAAAAATTGATTTTTAGTTTGAGATCACGACATGATGGCAAGAGCAGTTCTACTAGATAAAGGATGAAAAATAAGTCCTAGGAGGCTTAGATATTTGATGTAGATAGATTTTACGATGTATACACACTCATTAGCTATGGGTAGCCTTTGTATATTTTGATATATATTACACGGATTTGATACTTGGATATAAATGTTAGGAAAGATAGTAGAATGAGATGGAAGAATGAGAATAGAAAGACTAGAATAAGATGATGATGTTGATTAGAATACCAATAAATCTATGATTATTCCAAGATTTTATTGGATATGTGATGAGATGGGTGATGATTTTACTTTTTCTTTTAGATAATGTTTTTCATCATAGCAATCCTTATTTTTGATATAGAAAGTAGACACGATGCACCAAGGTATGAAGAACAAGGGTGACGTATCTATTACATGGGCTTTGACTCTACAAATAGATAGGAGTATCCTTGTTCATACTTGACATATGGAAACCTTGTTTGATCATGTGAGAGAATGAAGCCATTGAAGTAATGAGACTAATACACAAAAGGTATGAAGAACATAATATGTACTAGCTGTTGTTATACTTGAGACTATCCATACATGCACAAGGCAAGTAGTCATTCAGGTCATGTTACAAGAACATCCAACAAGAACAACATATGAAAGTAATGATCAATGCCCCATTTCTTTCTCTCTAAATCATTTTAGACATCATCGAGAGATCATCAGAATAGGCCAATAAGATAAATCAAAGAAAAGATCAAAATAAGAAAAAATTCAATGGCATCATATCTCTTGCCAAAGAGTGGTGTTTTAGATGATATCCAAAATAATGTCTATTGTAGGAAAGATATATATGTAAGACATACATTGGATGAGGATTGGTTGTAGATGTTTTGATAGGTTGTTGATATGATAGTTTACTAACATGTTTGATAATGATCAACACTTAGTACTTTTTTGTTTCAAAGTTTTGGTTTCACTATTTGTCATATTTGTTTATGATGCAAATCAAGAAAGGTGGACCTTATCAGGCTAATTGATCTTGCAACAATTACTCAAAACAAGAAATTACAAATGCCAATAAGAACCACAAAACATAATTATTATTGTATTCAAGGTTTTTGATTATAGATCATCATCACATTACATTTATATGTCAATATGCCCCCTTACTAGAATCTGCTACACAACCCATACAATCCCCAATTCGGTCTCAGCGAATTTCCCTGACCTTTGTTCAGCACGAACTCCTATTCTTTGTGTCCCTTATCTCCTTATTCTCCCTACCTAGCAAATCTTACATGACTGTTTGGATTCTATTATTTCTAATTCAAATATCTACCCTTGATCTTAGAAAAGATCTACAATCAACATATCATCTTGTGATGTTGTGTCGGCCTAGGTAGATGATTGCAGGGTTGTGGTTTAATGAGTTCCCCGAGATACTACATGCTTCCAAATGTTCCATCGCAGGGTAGCGGTAACCATCCCACAATACCGCACACTATCAATTTCCCTACTGCGGGGTAGCGATAATGACCACCAGGCTATCTCTAGCCACCGCAATACAATTGGCTTGAGACTTAACCATTATGGGTTAGCGATAACTCTTAAGTTATCTCACAATATCATAAGTCCAGAAAATGACCACTGTAGGAGTGCGGTTAAGAGCACAATGAAGTTATCCTGAGATACCGCAAGTCCAAAAAATGATTGCTGCGGGAGTGCAATTAAGAGCACAATGAATAGACTAAACCCCACCAAAAGCATCTGCGCACCAAAAATCCAAAATTTGAAAGAAAATATGTACAAAAGGAAATTACAAATCTTTTTGGGTGATGAGGATTTCCCATATGCTTGGGATACTCCTGCATCAGACACCTCAAGTAAATGAAATGTTCTATGAGTGAATAACTCAGGAACATTTTGGTACATTTGGGATAGGAATACCAAACTTCACCAGGTCTGTTGCACTGATCCATGAAGCTTCATCAGCTGCACGATCCTTCCATCTAACCAAATATTCCCAATACTCCTTCCCCTAGTCTTCTTTGCAATGTGTGAATCAACTATTTGATCCACCTCTTCCATTTTCTTCTCAGGCAACTAAAGTGACCAATTTGGTGCATCTTGTGAATCTGAGGAACCAACGCCTTCCTCTTCATGATACTCATACAGATATGCAACATTGAATATTAGTGAAATATCAACTCCATCTGGAAGTTCAATCTCATATGCATTTGATGAAAACTTCCTTAAGATCCTGTAGGGACCTATCTTCTTCCACTTCAATTTATTATATGTTCCCTATGGGAACCTTTCCTTTCTTAAATGTGTCATTACCAGATCACCAACCTAGAATTCCTGTACTCTTCGGTGTACATCAACATTCTCATCATTCTTGGAAATTTTCTCAAAACTCTCTCTTACCTCCTTATGCAACTCCTGAATATACACAACAAAATATTCTGCAACAACACTCCTTCTCCTCAAGTCTGCACTATCCCTCAATTCATCTACTCCCCTTGGACTGTATCCATACATAATCTAAAATGGACTCTTTCCTACACTTTTGTTAATGAAATTGTTGTAGGAAAACTCTACCTATGGCAACAAAAAATCCCATTGACTAGGCTTATCACCCACCAGACATCTCAACAGTTTACCTAAACTCCTATTCACCACTTCAGCTTGACCATCAGTCTGCGGATGGTAGGTTCAATTGAACCTCAACTGCATTCCCATTTTCTTCCACAAAGTATGCCAAAAATGGCCAACAAACTTAGTGTCCCTAATTTAGACAATACTCTTTGGCAAACCATGCAACCAAACTACCTCTTTGATAAATAAATTAGCTATATGCGAAGCATCACTAGACTTCTGACAAAGAATAAATGAACCATTTTTGAAAACCTATCCACCACAACATAAATAGAATCATTACCTCTATGTGTACCTAGAAATCCCAAAACAAAATCCATGCTAATGCATTCCCATGGCCTCTCTAGTATAGGTAGTGGTTGATACGATCTTGTATTCTGCCTCACTCCATTGGCATGTTGACAAATTCTACAACCCTACACTATCCTCTTCACATCTACACTCATTCCTGGCCAACAATAGCTCTTTGTTAGCTATGCCAATGTCTTATCCATGCCAAAATATCCACTCAAACCTCCACTATGATTTTCTCTCAATGAATTCTCCCTCATGGAACCTTGAGGTATACACAACCTCTTCCCCTTGAACAACAAGTTCTCTTGAATAAAATACTCCAACCATGGAGTTCTGTCTACCCCCATTGAGTTCCTACAAGCTTCCCAAGCTTCCCTAAAATCAACATCCTTTTCATACAACTATCCCATAGAATCAAACCCAACAACACTCAATCTCATTTCATTCAACAAAAAACATATCCTACTCAAGGTATCAACAACCCTATTTGATTTCCCACTTCTATGCTTCAAAACAAATTAATAACTTTGAAGAAACTCAACCCATTTCACATGTCTTTGATTCAACTTACCTTGGCTATGGATGAATTGCAAAGCCTGATGATTAGTGTACAAGACAAACTCCTTGGGTAGAAAATAATGCCTCCATCTCTTAAGCGCCTGTACAATTGCCTAAAATTCCTTATCATACACAAAATATTTCCTTTTGGCCTCATTGAGCTTCTCACTTAAATATGTTATGGGTCTTTCCTCTTGACTCAAAACACCTCCTATTGTTATCCCACTTGCATCACAATCAACCTGAAACACCTTTCCAAAAAATTTAAGTGCTAATATAGGCTACTCCATCACCTTTGCCTTCAAAATATTAGAACTCCTTTTTGTTGTTGCTGTCCACACAAATTTTCTTCTAGTACCCTTCATTGTTTCTATTATTGGGACACAAATACCACTAAAATTCCTTATGAACTTCCTATAGAAGCTTGTCAAACCATGGAAACTCTTGGCTTCAAACATACTCCTTGGTGAAGGCCAATCAACGATTGCTTTCACTTTCTTTGGGTCCATTTTCAGATCACTACTAGACACCACAAAACCCAAATACACTAGTTCTTCTTTCATAAAACTACACCTTTTCATATTAACCAACAACTTTTATTCACTTAATCTTTGCAAAACTAACTAAATATGTTGCAGGTGCTCTTCTTTTGTCTTACTAAAAATCAAAATATCATCCAAACACACAATTACAAACTTACCAAGATATGGTTTCAAAACTTCATTCATCAACCTCATGAAAGTACTTGGAGCATTTGTCAACCCAAAAGGCATCACCAACCATTCATAGAATCCATCTTTTTTCTTGAATGCTATCTTCCACTCATTTCCTTCCCTTATCCTTATCTGATGATAACCACTCTTCAAATTAACTTTTGTGAAGTATTTAACTCCACTCGAGCAATCCATCAGATCATCCATTCTCGACAATGAAAACCTATATTTTAGTTTTATCTTATTTATAGCTCTAAATTTCATACACATGCACCATTCTCCACCTTTCTTTGGTGTCAACACTACTAGAACTACACAAGGACTCAAACTTTCTCTAATTAATCCCTTATCCAATAACTCCTGCACTTGCCTATTAATCTCCTCATTCTCCATAGGTGTCATCCTATAAGGTTCTTTGTTAGGAAATTTAGCCCCTGGAATCATATCCATACAATGACTAATATCCTTCATTGGTGGCAATCCATTGGGTAACTCATCCAACAAAATATCTTCATACTTTCCTATTATTTCTTGAATTTAATTTGGTAGCTCAACCTTTATTTCTTTGTCCTTATTTCCTACTGGTTTGGGCATGATGGAAAAATATTCCTTCTCCATTCTAAGATCTCTCAAAAATTGTTTCTCACTAACCAAGCATACCCTTCGTGTATTGTCACTCTCCTCTTCCTTATCCTTCAAAGGATTCAAAATATACCCTTTCCCATCCTTCTTGATGGTGTACTTATTCAATTTACCATCATGGAAAGCTTATCTATCATACTACCACAGTCTTCCCAAAAGAATATGATAGGCATACATTGGCATCACATCACACATAATCTCATCTTTATAGTTACCAATTTGAAAACTTACCAGACATTGTTCATTCACCAACAAATGACGCTCCCTCTAAAACCATGAAACTCTATATGGGTAAGGATGTTTTATCCTCTTCATCTTCAAATTATCCACCATTTATTTAGAGACTATGTTGTCTATAATACCACTATCCACTATCACCTTGCAACATTTTCCATCCACCTTACACCTTGTCCTAAACAAATTTCTTCTTTGCACTGGTTTTGGTTTCTATTTCTCGGGACTCAACAAAATTCTACGCAGGATCAATGACTCCCCATCTTCAGGATCTTCTCCATGCCTTGTTGTACTCATTGGCAAGCTGTCATAAGGTCCTAACACTTTAGTTAAAAATATGTCAAATATGTCGACCAAGTAGTGTCCAAAGGTTATATGCAATAGGGGATATTTTGGCCATCTCTCTTAGTAAGATTTTTGAATTTTTCAAATGGTTGAAAATAAAAATTAAACTGGAAAGCACAAAATTGTTTAAGCTAGAAAGCATTCAAATTCCTATTATAGAAAGCATGTAAATTATCTAAGAATCAACACTTCCAGTTAAACTATGAAATTGAAACAAAGGTGACTAACCACTAATTGAAAGTACACCTAACAACTTGTAATTAACAACAGGAGTGGGTGCTCCGAAATTTTCAAGTAAACAAAACTTAAAGATCATAAACTTAAAACCATGACCTGCAGGAACACATGATAGAGCTCAACACAAAGTAGAATTCATCTAAATATAACATGTATAGAATGGAAGTAACAATATTAACTATAAAAATACTTATCTACTCTATGAGATCCCTCGAGTGGCCAACTCTCCATCGTTCCTATGATTAACTCAAATCACATGTGGTACTTTTGCAATTTCAAAGTAAATCCATTCATAGCACTTCCATTACTCAAAACAAATTACTCAGAATAAGACTGGCGATATTCATTTATTCATATCATAAAAGTGTAACAACGCAAATACCATAGTTGAATAGTATTCAAAATATATCATAACAACATATCCTTATTTTTGGTAGTTACACATATATATTGTACTACTATAAAATCCTAGTTTTTAGATGGTGAGAGAACACCATTGGAAATGGCTTAAACAAAATTACAACTAACTAATGTTCATGACATAAAACATAATAAAGGCTCTAAGTGGAGTCGTAAAGTCTTTAACAGAATGCTTTAAAAGAATTCGTTCCACTATGCATGCCTAAATTTCTGGCACCCAAACTTTTGGCACTCTAACTTCAATCACTTGAATTCCACTCCATTCATAGGTCATGCATAAGTCCTGCACAATTACTCAAAGTCTATACCATTATATCAATATTAGTTAGCTAATTCCAATCAATTTGATAAATAAATATTTATACACCATTTTATAAAAAGGACAATTATTGCTTCTAAAAATAAACACATTGGCATGGTTGAGGTGGTTGGAAATAATAAAGAAGGGTATTTAGCTTATCATAAAAATGAGGTTGTTTATACCTCATCACCCTCCCCTTCCTAAGATTGAGCAGGTCCTCCTGCTCTCTGATGAGTCCTCTGCTTCTCTGCATCCCTTTTCCTATTTATTTCATCATATTTGGAACTAAGATCATATATGTCCTCTACCTCTTCATCCAAATGATCAGGATTTTTAAGAAAACCTTTGTTGAATTTAACCCTCATCTTCCATATATATAATTCTCCAGTACTTTGCTCTGTAGTGGCAAAAACTGTAGGGGGTGGTTGAAGGAGTAATGGAGGTCTGTATCGCATCCCTATCCACTTGGTTTTGAGTTGATGTAATATTTATGTTAATACTTCAGCCCTTTTTTAGGACCGCCTTAGATTGGTGGGGGAGATCATCTCCCTCCTTTTGAGATACATAGGTAGGGGAGTGTACCGCTCCTCATAGTAACTCCATGCCCTTTCTACTAATTGTGGCCCATGAAATTTTAAATTTTCAAAGAAAATCTCGAGATTGTAATCATATTTGTTCCTTATAGCTTCATAGATTTTAATCCTTTAGAATTGGGTTTTGAAGGCAAATGGCTTCCGATTGGGATATATCATCTAGAGTCCTACAATTCTCTCTGCTTGCAAATATTCCTTGGTTCTATTATGCCAATGGATTTGATTCTGTATATTAGATATGAAGGCTCTAAGTTGTATCTCCCCAACAAAAAGGTTGATAAAGAAATGAGTGTATTTTTCCAAAAATATATTATGTATGAAAAATTCACACAACAAATTTTGTTGAACAAGGGTCTCCTCTTTAAGTGCTTCTAGGAACTGTTTATCATCTGGGTCATGGGGTAAATTGCAAGAGATCCTCAAAAGCTTCCATATTAAAAAATGTTCATTTAAAAACATAAAATATAACTAGGATGGATTTCTACATGCTACTAACAATTCTTCTGTGAACCCCTAAACCTGCATATGCACACAAGCAACAAAACACATTAGTTGTTAGCTCAAATGCATGCAAACAAGTATGAGAGATTCCCCATAAAATCCATCTATTCAAACTTGAAACAAAAGAGATTCAATCCTAATTAAGCTAATAGCATGATGATCTTATGGGGGAATCGGTGCCAATGAAGTGTTGCAATTGGCCCTTTCCCAATTCCTAAGTAGCAATGGTATGTGATGGAGAAATAGTCAAATCTCCAAAGATATTTGAGCATAACCTTGTTGCAAATCTTGAAAAGTGATGAATAGTTGATGGAAATGGGCAAAATTGGCTCTCAAGTTGAAGAGAGTAACTTTGCATATGATTGTGGATGAGAAATGAGGAGAGAAGTCTCCAATTTATAGACTTCAATTTGGAAGAGGTGAGCAATATTGAGCAATGTGGAACAAAAGATAGTCCAATGGCATTGTGCCACTTGTCCACATGTGATTGGATGAGGAATGAGCACATTTTGGCCAATGTGCATGATAAATGCATAAATTTGAATTTTGAAATATTGAAATGACAAGGTGGATGAGAAGTCAAATGGAGTTATGACCACTTGGCTCAATGCAAAGGACATGTAAGAGGCATTGAATGCCTTGTTGGAAGGACCAAGCCCACTTGGCCTTTTTGAATTCAAATGAGAGAATATTCCTTTTTGATGCTTTGTGAGGGAAAATAGAGAATTAAATAAATCAAAGTAATTGATTTATTGTGCAATTTGCATTCTCTAGAGGATTTTAATGAGAGAGATTAAGTTAATCATGGTTTTGATTAATTTAATGAAGAATTAGATGATGTGACAATCTAGACTTAGATTTATGAATTGATTTAAGTCAAGAATTGAGAGAAAGTGATTTATTAAATAAATAATTTGATTTATTTAATCAAGAAGAAACATGTTAGATTAAATCAAATAAGGTTTTAATTTATTTAATTTAATAAGAGGACTTTAGAGAATTTAATAAAATAAAATGATTGATTTATTTAAACAGATATGTAAGGTTAATTAAATTAAATTGATTAATTTAATCAGAGGAGGTGATAGACTTAATCCAATAACTAATGATTTATTAAATTAAGAGATAGAATGTGATGAAATGCTGATAATATATTTTAGGAGGAAATGTTGTTAGTAATCGAGATCAGGTGTGCCAAAACGAACTTGTACATTTTCCATGTCTACATCTTCAATATGACATGCATCGGTTTTAGCCTAGTAGAGTTTATCATAAGATTCTTTCAATAACACTATTTCATGCTTAAGTTTGGCATTTTCTACCCCTGCTTTCCTCAAGAAATAACATATTTCCATTCACTTAGCCAACAATGGGGGAATCTGAATTTGAAATCATTCCATTTTAGTTAGCTCAGTCTATAATTTTTTGATTCCATCATTGGTTTCACATTGATTTCCTGCAAATCCTGCTTTAGCTCAACAGTTCTACTCAAGGATGCATTGAGTTCAAATTTTTGTTTTTCCTATTCTTCTGCAAAGGCTTTGAGTGATTGCACCAGATCATTATCAGTTAAACTCTTAATCTATTTATATTTTTCAAATAAACTATCCAAATACTCCTTATATTTCTCATCAATTTGTTGCACTTGAGACTGCAACTCTCCAATAGTTTTATCCTTTTGTTCTAATTGAGCCCTTAAAGTCGTGATTTCTTGATCTTTTTCCCTCAAAAGTTTGATTTGTGTGCTTATTTCCTATTGTTTCTTATTTATCTGCTCCTCATTTTTCTATAGTCTAAATTTTAATTAAATAATTTTTGCCTTCAATTCTCCTACTTCTGTTTCTATGTAATCATTTTTCATTTCTCTCAATTTCTACATTAGTGAAAAGAGGAAATGTAGAAATATTTGCATCATTACCAGTCACATTTTCTTCATTATTTACTTCTCGTGAACCTTATTCTGTGTCATTAGAAACTGGGGGAGACAATTGTTCACTTAGGAGGACTATATCAATTTCTCATGTTTCCAATGGCTGCTGTGAAGGAGAAATTGGTTTTATAGACTCATCCTCGACAAGTATATAGTTTGGCAATTGTTCACCTATCTCTCCTTGTCTTGTCTCAAGTTGGACATCCTCCTTTTTAGATTCAGGGGGTTTACTACTACCAAGAGTTTTATTTTCACCTAATTGGGTTGTCTTTTCACACGGTTGGACCACCTTCTCATATGACTAGGCTACAGTTTCATGAGGTTTCCTATCTTGTCTTTTCTTTTTAGGAATATGTATCTGATCACAAGTTGCAACACAACTAATTTCAGTATCCAGTCATTTGCTTCTCCTTAAAGGGGGAGGTCTTGGAAATTTCAATTTAGGCCTCTTTTCCTTTTTGTGGGGATAAGTATTCTCATCTTCAAAATTCACTAAGTTCATATTTCCTTGCTTCTCTGGGGTCTCTGGTACATTTTGTGGTTTAGGTCTCTTCTCAAGGTCTGAAAGGTTTGATGGATTTTCCAGTGCTTCATCATTAGGAGATCTTCTAGAATTTTGAGATTCAGGGGCACGTTCTTTCAAATTTTGAGCTGCCAATCCAGATGTCTCACCTTCCTCCAAATGTCTTGGGGGTTCAGGGTTTTCAAATTTCCAATGATTTTTTTTCCATTTTTCTTCTATTTTTATTTTCTTTGGGAAATGATGCTTGTAGATTAGATGAATGAGACCATGATTTTTCAATGGACCTAAACCAATTTTAAACCTCTTTACCATGCTGACAATGGAATCACTAACGAAGGTGGGAAGGTTAACCCTTAATTCGTGGTTTTCAGCGCCATGGCATAGGTGAGTGAGTAACTGAAAGGGGGGCCCGACTATGATGGCACATTGCCCCTCACATGTAAAGTATTTGATGATCCAGGAAACCATAGTTCTCCACGGCTCTGTAATAGACATTCTCTGAAACCCCTTATTTTTCCCACAGGTATTCACAACTAGCAGAGGATGAGGTTCTCCTTCCCTTGTGAAGAGTTCTATCATTCCTTGATAAGAAATGTTTGTAGTTTCTGTTAAATTCACATCTTCATTTTTAATACCATACAAGCGAGAAATGATTTGAGGGCTTACCTTAAACTTCTTGCCATGCACTATCGACTGCTCATTCGAGAATTTTTCTACAAATTCCTTGACCAACTCTGTGTTATGCCCCTCAAATTTCTTCATGAACTCAAGCCAACCTATCTTTTGAAATAGATCGAAAATATTACCCAACGCCAAAAATTTGTCTGGGGAAGTTGGTTCTGATTTACGGTTAGCCCCACCCATTTTGTCTCTTACTTACAATTCTGCTAAGTATCTATTGAATGTTGTGGCACTCTAATGGTGAAAAACTATTTGAACAAGACTGTTATGCAGAATAAAGAAAATGCAATCTTTTAACCACTGTACTTTGACACTGCTGATGGGACATGGATTAATTCTTACATTTGGCTTCATTGTATTTTAATCATTATTTTGCAAGGGATAGAGTGCATGAACTGCCACGTCTCTAGTGAAGGTACAACCCACACAATTTACCAAATTTGGAGAGGAAAGTGGAACGTACCAACTTATTCATTTTTATTCACAATAATTTACCTACTTAAAATAAAAGATGTACATACCTCAAGTCTTTTTATCAATTTGAAAGTCGCTTTACCTATGCTGACATGATAGCATCATCAGATGGGATGGTGAAGGGTTGTAAGGAATTTATTCTGGATGAAGATGGGATGGCTAATAAGTGTTCCAATTATTATGAAAAAAAGTGGTCACAATAATTTTGATTTATTATGGTAAGAGATGGCAGTGATGGGTGTGAATTTTGGAAGTGATGGAAAAATTAAATGATGATCATGGGTATGTCATCGGGACAATCAGAGCATTTACAGAGGAAGGGAAATTACAATTTTTTGGAGCATCGCTGGAAGATACGACCAAGACAAAGGAATTTTTTTTTGGAGCATTCCCGAGAGATACAACTGGAGTGGAGGAAGAAAATTTTGGAGCATCGTTGAAACACGCAGCTGAAATGCAAGAACAAAGTTCCAGAGCATCACTGAAAGATGTAGCCAGAATGCAGAAATAAAGTTTTGGAGCATCGTTGAAAGATGTAGCTGGAATGCAGAAACAAAGTTATGGAGCATCACTGAAAGATGCAGCCGAAAGGCAAAAACAAAGTTTTAGATCATCGTTGAAAGATGCAACCAGAATGCAAGAATAAAGTTCCAGAGCATTGTTGAAAGATGCAGCTAAAATGCAGAAACAAAGTTCTAGAGCATCACTAAAAGATACAGCCAAAATGAAGGAACAAAGTTTTAGAGCATCGCTGAAAGATGCAATTGAAAGGAAGGAGGGAACAAAATGAAGCACATTGGACTTAACATGTTCTGGAGCATCGCTAAAATATGCGCTAGAATGTAGGAACAAACCAGGGAATGGAACCTATGTGTGTGAATATGTGGAACAACTAATAAGTTAAACTAACACACCAATGAAACATTAAAGCAAAGGAAAATAATTAAAAGTAAAACAAACTCTAAACAACGGCTCCTTCAAAAGCGTTCCATTGTCCTTTATCTCCAAGGATCTGTTGTAAGTTGCAGGCTCTCAGTTGGTGTATGCAACAACTTTCGCAGAATGACAACTTAGAGAACAAGTTTATGCAACATGCATGTCCATTGCTAAATGATTTAAGATATGATATGAAATTAAAATGCTATGAACTTAAAATACTATGCTAAAATGTTTATTCAAATGCAACTATAGTAACTGCGCTAAATTCACCAAATCTAGGATAAAATCTACTCTCCAAAGGGCTGTATTTATAGATTTTTGGAGGCAAGAATCTAGTTGGCAAAGATCAAAGGTCAAATTCAAACCTGTCAAGATGAACGGTGAGAGATTCTGGAGGTTGAGAGAAATATGGAAGGTTGAGAGAATAATGGAGGATGTTTCCTCCCACACAACCTTCTCCATTCAAAAATGAAGGAAAATTGTCATTTGTGCACTTCATTTATGAGAAGTTAGTTGGTAGTTGAGGATAAATCCTTAATTAAATAAATATTTAATTACATGTGACAATGAATTTAGAAGTTTCCATAATTAAATAATTAATATTTAATTATGTGAGGGATGAAAAAGGTATGTGTAATTAAATATTTATAATATTTAATTTAAAATGAAGTGAAGGATGAGTTAGAAGAATTTTTCATTATTTGAATATAAAAATTCAGACTTAGAATAATATGATAATTAATATAAATAAATAATGTGAGAGGTGAAAGAAAAAGGTGTTAATATTTAATTTAAAATGAAGTGAAAGATGAGTTAGAAAAATATTCCATTATTTGAATATAAAAATTCAAACTTAGAATAATATGATAATTAATATAAATAAATTATGAAATTTATTTAATTTAATTAAGAGGAAGATAAAAATAATTAAATAAACTTATTTATTTAATTAAGCTAGAAGAATTAGAAAAATGAACAATATAAATAAATAATTAAATTTATTTATATGTAGATGACTTCTAATTAAATAATCCATATTTAATTAATTAACAAGTTTTGCAATGACCATTTTTAGATGTATACATTTTGTCCCTCTTTGAAGTGATGTGTTTTACGCATTGCTTCAAAGAAATTCAAATTTCAAAAATTTGCCCCTGACTTTGAATTGTTTTGACTAATGATGCTATATGCCCCCTCGAGAGATAAATTGCATGATTTGGATGATACTGATGATGATTAAAAGATTTGAAATGATTTTGAAGGGAATTCATCGATTTATCTCTTGAAATAGCGCTTCGCAAGGTAAAAAATAAATAAATAAAAATAACCTACCTTATTTACCCCCTTAAAAGGTGGAAAAGGTAAAAAGTCATTGTCATTTGAACAGTAGCCTTTTGTGATTTTTCAGAGCTCTGAGAGAGAATTTCAAGATGCCGATCCACTACGAGCACCATTGATTCAATCGAGTCTATTATCATCAGAGACTAGCAGCTTACGGACCTTCGGTAAGATTGCACGATCCTTCCTTGTTAATTTTTAGTGAATTTTTTACGAATTTTTCACTTTTTTGATTTTTCAATTTTCTATTTTAGCGCATTGGATTTTTATTTAGCGCACATGAGCCATAGATTAGCGCATAGATTAGCTAAATTAGCACATGAAAACTAGCGCATTGATGAAACAAACTAGCGCATATATGAGAAATTTAGCGCATAGACAAGAATAACGCATAGGATAGATGGATTAGCGCATAGGTGAAGATCACGCACATGTGATGCTCGATTAGCACATAGGCTAGAATAGCGCTTAGGATAGATAAATTAGCGCATAGATATTTAGCACTTAAAATCTCTTTTTTAGCGCATCCATGGATAAAGTAGTGCATTGACTGATTTAGCACATTGAAAGACTGTTTTAGCGCATCCATGAATTTTTGCTGAATTTGAAAATTTGAGAATTGATGTTGCTTGATGATTGTTTCTTTATTACACAACTGATTTGATGATTTTGAATAATACCAAGGATAGATTAACTTGATTTCGGCGATGATCTGATAAATTTTTCTTTGTTCTTGAAAACAAATAGGAAGATGATGATTCTGATAAATTTGCTTTCATGAATTGAAAAACAAATAGTATAGATGTTGATGTTGAGCTTATTGGCTGATAAATTTGTTTCCATGCTTGATGAAAAACAAATAGTAAAGTTTGATAAATTTGACTTCCTACTTGAAGAACCAATAGTAATGATATGTTGAGATGTTGATTTGATTCACTTGCTTGATTGGCATGATTGTTTGATTTCCTGATTGATTGATGTTCTTTGCTGATGATTTGATAAATTGATGTTTCAATGATTATAGGAGGATTTTAAAATCCTCTAGATTAGAGAGAGGTTTCCTCACACATGGGAGATGATTCCCAGATTGACCTAGCCAGAGATTGGGGTAATTGTTAGATGTGGGTTGGGTTCCCTCCTCAAGATCCCTCAGTATAGGGTCAACAGGGCACTATTGACTGCATTAGCCGAGAGATGGCATAGTGAGTATAATAATTTTCACTTGCCGACTGGAGAGATCACTGTTACACCCTAGGATGTGTACAGGATTTTAGGCATCCCCGTGGTTGGCACACTTGTGATTTATGATCACAAGGAGATCAAAGGTACAAATGCCTTGCAACGAGTCTTCCAGGATCCACATGCTGGCGGTTATGAGATTGTATGGAGAGATATGGTAGAGGGTTATGCCCCACTTCCATCAGTTTTGGTAGGTTTCATTGGTGGCTTCCTTTGTCCTAATCGTAGGTCAAAGGGACTATTAGTAAGTTGGCGTCGAATATTGGAGGACATGATCCTTCATCAAACGAGATATGCATGGGGATCCTGCATGCTTTCCCATCTATACCATGATCTTCATCAGGTGGTTTATATAGATGGGAAGAGTATATCTTTCGGATTTACACTGCTACAGATCTTGCAATGGGAGAAAATCACCATTACTCACCCTAATGTATGAAGAGATTGTCCACTCAACCATCCATATGTGTATGCATATACAGGTCCCCTTGTCCAGCCTATGCTAGGAAAGTTAGAGTACTGGCGGCGTGTGCTAGATGGCATGGATACTGTCATCTGGAAACCATATGTTGACTTTGAGACATGGGATGAGGATGACATAGAGTTACCCTATTGTGTGATATCAAGATACTTGATTGGTCATACCCCCTTTATCATTGAGCGATTTCTAGTTATGCGAGTAATCATACAGTATGGGCGAGTTTAGATGATGCCGCAGGGTGTGGCTCACTATACCAAACGTCCGGAGGATGTTGCAAAGTGAGGTCCCTTCATCACATATGAGGTAGCTAGAGTGAAGTACACTGAGCTACAACCAAATTTTTGGGCTATCCATCCAGAGGTGATAGATGCACATATGACTGATGATTATGCTGCATATTTTTATACTCATCCATTTCCTAGATTGACCAGCCTAGATGAGCCTGCCCCACTATTAAGTGGACTAGTTTTATGGCAGGCACGACGGAAGCCACAGGCACAGGCAAAGGTGAGGGCACAGGCAGAGCAACCACATGGAGGAGAGGAGGATATAGGTGGAGTGGCTATGAATGTTGACGAGGAGGAGGATGATGACAACTCTGATGATGATGATGATGATGATGATGATGATGATGATGACGAAGGTGGTGGAGGTGACAGGTAGAGATATTTCTTTGATGTACCCTTCAGGACTAGGCCTCGTATAACTAGAGTGGTGGAGCAACTGAGTACTTCAACACCACGCATTACTATCAGGGCTCCATCACAAGGAAAAATTGACACACTTCAGGCACAGGTCTAGGCTCTTCAGAGCCAGCTAGCACAGACACAGGCCACCATCAACGAGTTACAGATACAGATAGCATAGCCACCACCTCCTGACCCATAGATAGCCCAACTTACTGCAGAGTGAGACAGTTTCAGAGAGCGATGTGTACAGGCAGAGGGGGTAGTAGAGCGACTGCTAAGATTAGTTGAGAGTACCTCTATTGGAGAGGTTGTTGCAGAGGGACTGGAGACTGCTCGCTAGGCAGAGTATTACAGGATGAGAAACTTTGAGGCAGTACCCCCTAAGAAGAGGATAGCCTATACGCAGTCATGCACCTGATCACGTACCCACTCACGTAGTCATACCAGGAGTGCCACTAGGAGTGTGCCACAACCTGTCAGACGAGAGATAGGTGCCTCAGGTAGCAAAGATCTGCAAAGACCCACCACCTCCGGAGGCAACAATAGTCATGATCCCCATCTAGATACCCCTCGGTGATGATTATGTATACACCCCTTTTATTGTACTTATATATCTTGTTCAGACATTTGATATCCTTGTACCCATGGAAATTTATTTTTGATGAGATTTATGATATGCAGTGGTGATTTTTGATATGCATGTGTCCTTGATGATTTTATGATGAATGGTTATGTATACATTTTTATTTCTATAGGTTATGTTGTTTATGATTATGCATGTTTATGGATGATGATATGTTAATGGATGCATATGATATGAACTATGATGCAATGTAAATGATTTGTCAGTTCTACATGATGTATGAAGTATGTATGTAATGAATGCAATGGATGCACTTTTCTTTTTCTCAATGTATGATTATGCAAATGATGTTTGATGTAAATTGATTATGAAGATGATACATGAAATGATATGAAAATGAGGTGAAAATTTGACATAACAATGATGAGATGAATGATTTAAAATAATAATAAATGATAATGATATGAAAGAATAAATGATGTTGAAAATGATATGAAATGATGTATATTTCAATACTAATATACAAATGATATGATGCAAATGCGATATAAATAATGATAATGATGATGAAAATGAATGGTAACTAATAATGATAATGTTGATAATGATAATGAAAATGATATGAAAGTCAATAAATGGAAATGTACGATGTAATTGATGTGAAAATGATCATGATAACCTAAATGTGAATGATATGATGAAATATGAAAATGATAATGAAATGAGATATAATAAATGTCCAAGTGTACTCAATCGATGTATTAAAAAGAGATATGTATTATTTCCAACCTCCAAAAATATTTTATACAACCATTAAAACAAAAATGAATGTAATCTAAATGAATCATGCAATCCTAAAATGTCTAAATGAACCATTTCACTGTTGTCATTCTGTAAACCAATTTTGCACTTAATTTTCATCATTGAGCCTTTTGATATGTTGAAAGTTTAGTACAAGCATCAATGGGGATATTAGCACCTATGATGACCTGAGTACTGCTTTCATGATTTTTGATATAGCAAGTTAATACAAGCATCGAAGTATAATTGAACCAAGATGACCTGAGTATTGTTTATAATAAACAGACAAAAGTTAACCAATTTCTTATGCAAATCCCGAAATATCACTATGTTTTGTTGACAAACTTGCACAATACTAGTGTTAGCTTACAGACAACAATCAAAGAAAAATCATATTCCTTCCTTGTGATTCTAGTTCAGTACATCATGGAACCACTCTAGAGATATGATGTCATCAAATGTCAAAACAATAATTCAACTTATGCTTTAAGTTTTTCATTCATTTTAATTCAGATTAAAATCATCCAATCTGTTCATTTTCCTGTCGGACAGTTGTTCTGACCCAGTCTAATTGGACATTTTGTTTGTTGTTTCGATATTCCAATACTTGACACATGTTACCGCTTTTCTGCCAAAAAAAAGGTTCAAGAGCTGACTGCCCCTAATGACCTCGCACTCTAACTCCAGATAAGACACAACCTAATGCTAAGGATAATCACTAATCATCAAGCCATGATGAAATCCTTGTCATTTTAAGGAGATGTTGGGCACATGATGCGGATATGATGGCCAAGCATGCCTATCATGCCAATGAAAAATAGATATGAATCTTAATCTATGGGAGAGCCTACTAAATCACAAACAGTGCCTATTTGCCAGGTTTTCACCATTTGTTTTTATTGCAATTTTTCTAATTTTAGGATTTTTTTTGCTGTCGCCGAGATGCTTGTTTGCCAGGTTTTCATCAAGGCAATGATTTTTTTTATTTTTTTAATATTTTATTGTCTCTTTTTTTATTTATTTTGTCTCTTTTTTCTTTTCTTTTTTTGTATGTCAAAAGGATGCCTATTTGCCAAGTTTTCACCCTGATGACAGTTTTCTTCAGGACATTTTCCAATTTTTAAGAATTTTTTCACGACTTTTTATACTGTTTTTGATATTTTTCAAGCATAAAACTTCTTCAGGTGGATATTGTTGGTCGCATCTTCAAGCAAGTCCCCTTCTGGCATGGATAACTAATATGCCCCCGATCCATATACTGCAATGATGACGAATGGACCCAACTAATTGGGCTCGAACTTGCCTTTCTTTTCTCGCTCTTGCTAATTACAAGGGTTTTCTTTAAGAACTAAATCACCCACTTGAAAATCTCGTGGTTTGACTCTATGATTGTAACTACAGGACATAACTTGTTGATACCCCTTTAAATGATTAGTTGCACTTTGTTGCCACTCGTCAAGCAGTTCCAACTCTTGCAATCTTGATACTCTATAATCCTCATCATTTATGAGCCCCTTCAGTGATACTCGAAGTGAGAGAATCTCAACTTCCAATGGAAAAATGGCTTCTGCTTCGTAAACCAAAGCATATGGGGTAGCACCTGTTGGCGTGTGAATGTTGATTCTATATGCCCACAAAGCTGGGTTTAATTGGACATGCCAATCATGACCGACGTCATTTACTATTTTCTTCAGAATCTTCAAAATTGTTTTGTTTGAAGCCTCTGCTTGGCCATTTCCCTGTGGATAATAAGGCGTAGAGAGCCTGTGTTGGATGTGAAATCTTTCACAGAGTTCATCAACATCTTGATTTTTAAAAGGTCTTCCATTATCTGTGATAATAGAGTTGGGAATGCCATACCGACATATGATATAGTTCAAAATGAAGGATGAAATTTGTTTGCCGGTAACAGTTGTTAAAGGAACAACCTCAATCCACTTAGTAAAGTAATCAATGGCCGTGATAATGAACTTGTGTCCATTTGATGATGATGGGTGTATCTTGCCAACCAGATCCAATCCCCACTAAGTGAAAGGCCATGTTGTGGTGAAGGGTTGCAATTCCTAGGTAGGAGCGTGAATGAGATTCCCATGAATCTGACATTTTGAACATTTCTTCACAAAGATGAATGATACTTTTTCCATGGTCGGCCAATAGTAACCCATTCATACAAGTTTCTTTGCCAAGGTTAGTCCACTTGAATGAGTCCCACAAATACCACCATGAACCTCCTGTAAGGCCTTTTTCGATTCATCACGTTCGAGACATCGAAGGAGGGTACCATCAAGACCACGTCGGTATAATATGTTAGCAATTAGGGTGTAACGAGAAGATTGGTGTATGAAATTCCTTTTCTGATTCCTAGAAAAATCTAGGGGCAAAATGGTATCTTTTAGATAAACATAGATTTGGCCATACAAGGGAGAATCATAACTAGTTAAGTGACATGATTTGGGTTTCTGGATTATCATAGGCAGGAGAAAACAATTGTTCCACCAAGAAATCGTACCGTGCTTGGTTCTCTGATAACTGGAGTAGTGATGCAATTGTAACCATGGCATCTGCAGCTTTATTATCAGTACATGGAATTTGTGTGAACTTGATATCAACAAAGTATTTCTTGAAATCATCCACCATGTTTTTATAAGGCATTAACTTGTCATCTTTAGTTTGATATTCATCATTTATCTGATCTATTACAAGTTGCAAATCACCAAAAACTTGAAATTTTGTGATTCTCCAGTCTATGTAATTCTCATTCCAATCAACAATGCTTCATACTTAGCTATGTTATTTGTACAAGGAAACATCAGCTGACAAGATTTTGGAATTGTATGTCCTTGAGGTGTGATGAAAATAATACCTGCCCCCGAGGCATGTTGAGTGTAGGAGCCATCAAAATAAAGTGCCCATGACTGTTTAGTGGTTGATGTGAAAACATCAGCGTCAGGAAAATCAATGTGTATTGGATGTTCTGCTTGCATTGGTGCCTCTGCCAATTGATCTGCTATGACCTATCCTTTGATGGCATTCTGATCCACATAATGAATGTCAAACTCACTTAGGATCATGACCCATTTAGCCAATCTACCAGTTAGGGTTGCCTTAGAAGATATTTTAAAGGATCAATCTTAGCCACAAGTTTTATTGTATGAGCTAGCATATAGTGTCATAACTTTTGAGAAGTAAACACTACTGCCAAACAAGCTTTTTCAATGGAAGTGTAATTTAGCTCATGGCTTGTTAATGTTCTGCTAATGTAATATTTTGCTTGCTCCTTTCCTATTTTGTCTTCTTGTGCCAATAATTCTCCCAAGGACACTTCCGTGGCAGAAATATACAATATGAGTGGTTCACCTTGCACTAGTGGAATCAACACTGGTGGAATCATTAAATAATGCTTTATCTGATCAAATGCTGCTTCACACCTGTCTTCCCATTTAAAAGGAACATTCTTATGTAAGAGATGAGTGAATGGTAAACTCTTATCTGCCAGTTGTGCAATGAATCTCCTGATGGATTGCAAATGTCCTTGTAATGAGCGTAATTCACTAATGTTCCTTGGCGGTGGCATATCGAGGATTTCTTGTACCTTAGCCAGATCCACCTCAATTCCATTTTCTGACACAATATAACCTAGCAACTTTCCAGATTTCACCCCAAAGATGCATTTCTTAGGATTCAGTCTGACTTTAAATTTTTCCATTCTGACATTTTTTTTAGATAAGATAGCTAAATGTCCTTCCCTTGTGTTTGATTTGGCTAAGAGATCATCTACATAATCCTCCATGAATGTGTGCATCATGTCATGAAAAATTGTAGTCATTGCCCATTGGTATGTAGCTCCTGCATTTTTTAGTCCAAACGACATTACGTTCCAATAATATGTACCCCAAGGACATGTGAACGTTGTTTTATCTTGATCTTCAGGTGCAATATTTATCTGGTTATATCCAGAAAATCCATCCATTAGTGAATACATAGCATGTCCAACAGTCAAATCTACAATCATATCTATGTTTGGTAGAGGGAAATCATCTTTTGGGAATGCTTTATTTAAATCCCTGAAATCTGTACAAATTCCGATTTGTCCATCTGGCTTTGATACAGATACAATATTGGAGATCCATTTTGCATAGTCTATAGATCGAATGAATCCTACATCTAACAGTTTCTTTAACTCCTCTTTGACCAGTAATGCAACATGTGGGTGCATTTTTCTAAGTTTCTGCTTCACAGGTTTTGCCCTTGGCCTAATGGATAAATGATGCATGATGAGATTTGCATCTAATTCAGGCATATATGTGTATGACCATGCAGAATTGATTTGATTATTCTTGAGGAATTATGTGAATCTTGGGATTTCCTCTTCTGTCAGGGATGCAGCAAGTTGCAAGACTTTGGGTTATTCTGTAGTACCTATATTGAGTGCCTTCGTTGGTTCTATCAAAATAGAAGACCTTTCGTGATAGTGTTCAGGAAGAGTGTCAAGTTTCCCATCCTCTAGTGCCTTTGAAAGGTTTTCACCGTTGGATACACTTTTTATTTTTCTCTTTTCATGATCTAATACTGCCTTTGTTAGGTTTTCACCATTAGATCTTTCTTTTATATTGTTAATTTTGTAGCTGAGAAACTTGGCACTTTCCTGTCTGAAACTTTGATCTTGTGACTCGCTGGTGGAACTTGTTTCTGAGTTGGATGAACAAAGAAATTTTACAATGGTTTCATCATCGAGAAAAGTTGGGATATCAATTGGTGCAATTTGTTCCCAATCAATGATTTTGGGATGGACTAAGGTAAACGGATCATTAGGTTGGGTAAGGTCACTAGTGGTTAAGGTCATGATACTATTATCGTTTTCGCTATGGGGAAGATCTATGATGGTATCCTCCTGTTGATTATCTATATCGTTTTGAATCAAATCATCATTACTTGAGTCATGGTCGCTTTGTAGGATGTAATCAAGTGGAGGCCTTTAGCTTTCCCCTTGTGTGAGCGTGGGTGTATATTTTTGTACAATATCCACCTGTTTGTCCCTCCAAACTTTATCATCGAAAATGGTAGCCCATTCATATTCATTGGAGTCAGCGTCAAAATTGTTTTTTTGTATTCTAAGAATTGTTTCAGCTAACTCCTCATTGTTTTTTCTTTGTACTATTTCTTCCTTTGCATCCTCGCCATATCCTAACCCAGTTTTATCTCTAGGGTGCATTGTTTTTAGTCAGATAGGTTCAAAAATACCTTCTTTTCTCTTGACTATAGGGTCATTTCCTTCATAACCCATTTGTTGCATTATTGTATAACCCTTTCCATATTGCTCAGTGGATAACTTGACATGTTGGACCGATTCATCTTCATCTTTATAGAGCCAATCAAGGATAGCCTTGTCTTCTGTTTCATTTTCTTGAGTATCTGCCTTGATAAATCTTCCATCAAACTTGGTGATGGGAACTGAAGCTTGTGTGCCTGATGCTGAAGCTGTTGTAGTCTGGTGTATGGATGTCGACGGTTGACCATGGGATCTTGGGGACACAGGTAGATTAGAGAGACATAAAGAATATTCTACCACACTATTATATTTTAATTTTAGCTTGGTGCCAAAATTCTTTATCATTTCCCCTACTTGTTCATTGTGTTTAGAAGTAGAAATTGCCAAAGCCTCTCTATTCTGCAGGACAACTGTGTCCTGAGTTGCTCTAAGGTTAGAACAAGTCTGACTACTGATATGGTCTACTAGTATTGTTACTTCTTGTCTGTCATATGGAAACTTTAAACATTGATGATAAGTAGACAAAACTGCTTGCATGTCATGGATCCATGGACGACCCAAGAGTATGTTATAGGATAAATCCTGATCTAGAACCTAGCAAAAGGTATTCTTCACAACATGTCCCACTCTGATTGGTAGCATGATGAGGCCTTTGGAAGCTCTTTCCTCATCACCGTATGCTTTGATTGTAATTTTCCTTCATGGATCTATAGATTCCTCTAAATATCCCAAAGCAAGGACCAATTTTAAAGTACAAATGTTTAATCTGGCTCCCCCATATATTTAAACACGTCTGATTTGGGCTTTATGAACCATGACTTCTAGATAAAGTGATGAATTATGGGGATGGGTCATGGAGGAGTCATCCTTTTCAACAAAGGATAAACATGTGGGTGAGGACAAGTGTCCCACCATGGCTTGAAATTCATTGATATCTAGATTAGGAGACACAATTATGTCAATGAGTGCCTTTTCCAGAATGTCCTTATGTGTTGGTGATATTTTGAGCAGCTCCAAGATAGAATTTTGGGCCTATGTTTTTCGCAGTTGATCGATCAAATTGTACTAACTTGGAGGGGGAATCGCCGACTTAGATGAACTTCCTTTTACAATGATCTTGGCTTGTCCCCTTGTTGTAGCATTAACCTCTCGATATTTTTGCTTTCCTTTGATCCTGATAGCATTGACTTGTTGATCATCGGTGTAAATATGATTGATGATGGTGTCGTAGACATGATTCACATTCTTGCCTTTGTCACCCGAAGATTCCCCTTTTTGATAATTGGGGAGAGGATCCTTGAATGCCTGATGATCATCATTGGAATTGTGTCCCTCAATCGTTATGGTACAGTTATCAATCAAATCCTGAACGAGATTCTTTAACCCTTGGCAATTACTTGTCTTATGACCTTTGCATCTATGATAATCGCAATAGTATGAGTCATTCCATGATGGTGGTTTAACTCAAGGCTCATAATCTCTTTGTGGTGGAAATGTGATAGCATTTTGATTCAACAGTTCTTTAAGAATTCATTCCAAAGACTGGCCCAAGGGAGTAAAACTCCGTCGATTTGAAAAAAATTAAGATCTGGGCACATTTGAATTTTGATTATTGCCAAGATTATTACCATGATTATTGGTCACATTTCCTTGGTTGGAATTATTGCTTTGGTTACTAGAATTTACAGAATTATTGGTGTACTGGACACCTGATACATTAAGAACGGTAGGCTTCACATTCATGTTGTTAGCATCTACCACCCCATCATTCACAACATTTTTATTTTAAATTCAAAATCATGACTTGTCGTTATTGTTGCTATTGTTGTTTTTGTTGTTGTATCAATTTGGACTTTCTTTATCAAGCTTTAAAAATCCACACTTGACCAAGGCACCTTCAATGGTAATTGCATTTTCAATCAATTTTTCAAACGATTGAGGACAATGGAGATTTAGCCTATAACTCATCTCTTGATTCAGACTATTGATAAAGATTTCCATCTTTTCCTTTTCAGGAACAAGATAGGAATATCTTGCAAACAACCTTCTCCACCTTTGTAAGAATGTGGTGAAGGATCCCCCAATCTTTTGTTTTACTTTACATAAATCAAGCATGGTTATCTAGTGTTGTATATTATAGGAGTACTGTGATATGAACTTATTTATTAACTCCTCAATTTTTTTGATGGGGGGAGTGAACTTGGAAATCCACTCCATGGATTGTCCACCCAGACTTTGTGGAAACAATCACATTAGGTAGGTATCTTCATGAGCGAATTCTAAGCTCATATTTCAGAAATCCCTCACATGATCAATGGGATCCGTTTTTCCATTATACCTATCAAACTTTGGGATCTCGCAATGTTTTGGAAAAGGAATCATGCTAAGACTCCTGTCAAATGGATATGGGAAGATATCCTCCAAAACATATTTCTTTGTTGTACCCCCTTGTATTTCCTTTATTTTCCCTTGTAATGTTCTTATCTGTTGAGTAAGAGCACTAAAATCATCAAGGGGAGCCTCAGGATCCTCTCTAATCCCTTCTGTGTCAAAATCAACAGGTAACTTAGCTCCTTGATTGGCTAATGAAAGGAAATATCTTTCTTTGTTTCATTCCAAAATTCTATCCATGCGAGTATGGAATTGAGGATTGTGTTCTACTTCTTGAAGCATTTCTTTTGTTATCTCATCATTATTCGAATTATTCCCAGTGCGAATTTTTTGAAAAGGATTTTCTTCTTTATCACCTCTATTGCTTTTATCACCCATGTTGCTTAATGTACTTTCCCTTTTGTCTCCCTCTATGTGCTTTCAAGATCTTGTGACAACAGGCATAAGCTTTCGCCCAATTTCTACTAACCTTGATCAAAAGATGAAATAATGCAATTTTAATGGATATCCAAGTCAGAATAGAATGAAGATTCTATTGATATGACTTGTGAAATTTCTAATCTTTAGCTCATGATTCCCCAGTTGAAAGGATGATGATCCTGTTGTGGGAATTAAACCAAAAATAAAAAATAAAGATGATGTTGCACTTTGTGAGGTTTGATTGCAGTTTTGTAAGAATAAGGATTTTTGATAAATGCCTAATGCTCCTAAGCTCTCTATTGCAGAACTTGATTGGGACGATTAGAGTACAAAATTTCTGGTTGGGGAATAAAGGAGGAACGAATAGGCTAACTATGACTATGCCTTTGAGAAAGAGCTCTTCTTTCAAAGAAAGCTCGTGAATACAATTGTTCTAAGTCAAAATCATCAGTGAAACCTCTAACAAAGTCGTGATATCGATGAATAAAAGTTGTGTTCAAGAAAAACTTTTCGAATTTGGAATAAAAACTTTCTCCTTTTCAATAACTTCTTATAACTGAGAGATTTCTTTGGCTTCCTAATCTTCTTCTCTAGGGACTTCTTAGCAAAAGTTACAGACTTCTAGACCCTGAGCATAGAAGAAGACTAGACTAAATGGAAGATTTTTCGGGTGTCAGAAAATAACCCAGTTTCGGAACACAGATGTGCTAAACTATCTAATCTATGCGCTAGACTATTGTAGGTATGCGCTAAAATAGAGCACAGATGCACTAAAACAAAGCACAAATTTTTGAAAAAGATCACAAATGCGCTAAAACAGAGCATGAATGCGCTGAAACATAACACAAATGCGCTAAAACAGAGCATAAATGCGCCGAAACAAAGCACAGATGTGCTAAAACAGACCAAGAATACGCTAAACTATCCAATTATTGCACTGAGACAGACATGTTTTGACAATTTGATGTTTTTTGGATGATCTTTATCTGATTTAAATTTGCAAGAACACGACATACAGTAGAAAAAAGTTGCTTTGCAAATCCTAAAAATCTAAACAAAGAGTGTATGTTCTTGAGATTTTCATAGGTATTGGACAAAATAAGCACTTCAGACAGACACTCTTATTTGTCAAAAAGGTCATCATAGCAACCACAACCCACATCTTAAAATTACGTCGACTCACACAGTCGTGTCACCCCCTAAAGGGCGCCCATGTTTTTGTCTTTTCTAGGTGTGTACTCAAGGTTAGATTTCTCGATCCCTTGAGCAAACAATCTGTGACAATTATATGGTGAGTGTCTTGGGGGAAATTCTTCCCTCCCTTTGCACTGTGATTATTATGATGTTTGGATACTGACACGGTTGGCTTTCTACACTATGGTTTGTAGTAAAGGTATCCATTCGACGTGGCAATAGATAAACTCCCTCAGGAGACCTCCCAATCTTTAGAACAAATATTTTGGGGATGGTCATCTTGCTCACTTCCATTGAATATGGGTTTCCCTAAAATTCACTTTTGATTAGAGTGGGTTGAAAAACCTAGCTTTGGTTGTTCCCACTTAGGTCATTCCCGTAGGGTTAGTAATTTTTCCCACTACGACAGGCCTTCTAAAGGATTTAATAAAAAGTGAAATGCAAGAAATGAGAAAGATAAGTCTAGTGTTTTGGTCACCCAGTAAAGGGGAGAGCATAAACCTATTACCCAACAATCACAACAAACAAATGGTTTAGTTTTAAATCCAAATGACAATTTTCTACACTAAGTGAAGATGTTGCTTCACAACAAGCATTGGATTCATTTTAACCAAGATAAAATAATGTGTTGGTGACTATCCTAGGATTGATTAATTCCAGATTTAAGTGTCTATCCTAGGATTTCTTCATTCTTATTTAAGGTAGAAAAAGAAAAATCTCTGTCCGCGAATGGTGTCAGAATCATGATTTATTTTTACACTCCCTGTATGCACTAAAAGAACTAGTAAATGCGCTAAAGGAACTAAAATATGCATTAAAATGGGTCGTCAATGTGCTAAAACAGTCCTCCTATGCGCTAAAACGTAGCTTGTATGCACTAAACTGTGGCTCGTATGTCTCACCTTCCTCCAAATGTTTTGGGGGTTCAGGGTTTTCAAAATTTTGAAGATTGTTTTTCCATTTTTCTTCTATTTTTATTTTCTTAAGGAAATGATGCTTGTAGATTAGATGAATGAGACCATGAAATTTCAATGGACCTAAACCAATTTTAAACCTCTCTATCATGCTGACAATGGAATCACTAATGAAGGCGGGAAGGTTAACCCTTAATTCGAGGTTTTCAGCGCCATGGCACAGGTGAGTGAGTAACCGAAAGGGGGGCCCGACTATGATGGAACATTGCCCCTCACATGTAAAGTATTTGATGATCCAGGCAACTGTAGTTCTCCACGGCTCTACAATAGACATTCTCTGAAACCCTTTATTTTTCCCATAGGTATTCACAACTAGAAGAGGATGAGGTTCTCCCTCCCTTGTGAAGAGTTATATCATTCTTTGATAAGAAATTTTTGTAGTTTCTGTTAAATTCACATATTCATTTTTAATACCATACAAGCGAGAAATTATTTGAGGGCTTACCTTAAAATTCTTGCCACGCACTATCGACTACCCATTCGAGATTTTTTCTACAAATTCCTTGACCAACTCTGTGTTATGCCCCTCAAATTTCTTCATGAACTCAAGCCAACCTATCTTTTGAAATAGATCAAAAATATTACCCAACGCCAAAAATTTATCTGGGGAAGTTGGTTCTGATTTACGCTTAGCCCCACCCATTCTGTCTCTTACTTGCAATTCTGCTAAGTATCTATTGAGTTTCGTTGCACTCTAATGGTGAAAAACTATTTGAACAAGACTGTTATGCAGAATAAAGAAAATGCAATCTTTTAACCACTATACTTTGACACTACTTATGGGACATGGATTAATTCTTACATTTGGCTTCATTGTATTTTAATCATTACTTTGCATGGGATAGAGTGCATGAACTACCACGTCTCCAGTGAAGGTACAACCCACACAATTTACTAAATTTGGAAAGGAAGGTGGAACGTACCAATTCATTCATTTTTATTCACAATAATTTACCTACTTAAAATAAAAGATGTACATACCTCATATCTTTTTATCAATTTGAAAGTCACTTTACCTATGCTGACATGATAGCATCATCAGATGGGATGGTGAAGGGTTGTAATGAATTTATTATGGATGAAGATGGGATGGCTAATAAGTGTTCCAATTATTATGAAAAAAAGTGGTCACAATAATTTTGATTTATTATGGTAAGAGATGGCATTGACATGTGTGAATTTTGGAAGTGATTGAAAAATTTAATGATGATCATGGGTATGTCATCGGGACTATCAAAGCATTTACAGAGGAAGGGAAATTATAATTTTTTGGAACATCACTGGAAGATACAACTAGGACAAAGGAATTTTTTTTTGAAGCATTCCTGAGAGATACAACCGGAGTGGAGGAAGAAAATTTTGGAGCATCGTTGAAACATGCAGCCGAAATGCAAGAACAAAGTTCTAGAGCATCACTGAAAGATGTAGCCGGAATGCAGAAACAAAGTTTTGGAGCATCGTTGAAAGATGCAGCTAGAATGCAGGAACAAAGTTATGGAGCATCACTGAAAGATGCAGCCGAAAGGAAAAAAAAAAGTTTCAGATCATCATTGAAAGATGCAACCAAAATACAAGAATAAAGTTCCAGAGCATTGTTGAAAGATGCAGCTGAAATGCAGAAACAAAGTTCTAGAGCATCACTAAAAGATACAGCGAAATTGAAGGAACAAATTTTTGGAGCAACTAATAAGTTAAACTAGCACACTAATGAAACATTAAATCAAAGGAAACTAATTAAAAATAAAACAAACTCTAAATAACAGTTCCTTCAAAAGTGTTCCATTGTCCTCTATCTCCAAGGATCTGTTGTAAGTTGCAGGCTCTCAATTGGTGTATGCATCAAATTTGGCAGAATGACAACTTAGAGAACGAGTTTATGCAACATGCATGTCCATTGCTAAATGATATAAGCTATGATATGAAATTAAAATGCTATGAACTTGAAATGTTATGCTAGAATACTGATTCAAATGCAACTATAGTAACTGCGCTAAATTCACCAAATCTAGGATAAAATCTACTCTCCAAAGGGCTGTATTTATAGATTTTTGGAGGCAAGAATCCAGTTGGCAAAGATCAACAGTCAAATTCAAACTTGTCACGATGAACGGTGAGAGATTCTGGAGGTTGAGAGAATAATGGAGGATGTTTCCTCCTACACAACCTTCTCCATTCAAAAATGAAGGAAAATTGTCATTTGTGCACTTCATTTATGAGAAGTTAGTTGGTAGTTGAGGATAAATCCTTAATTAAATAAATAAATTTAGTTAATTACATGTGACAATGAATTTAGAAGTTTCCATAATTAAATAATTAATATTTAATTATGTGAGGGATGAAAAAGGTATGTGTAATTAAATATTTACAATATTTAATTATGTGAGAGGTGAAGGAAAAAGGTGTTAAATTTAATATTTATAATATTTCATTTAAAATGAAGTGAACGATGAGTTAGAAGAATATTCCATTATTTGAATATAAAAATTCAAACTATAAATAATATGATAATTAATATAAATAAAGTATGAAATTTATTTAATTTAATTAAGAGGAAGATAAAAAAAATTAAATAAACTTATTTAATTAATTAAGCTAGAAGAATTAGAAAAATGAACAATATAAATAAATAATTAAATTTATTTATATGTAGATGACTTTTAATTAAATAATCCATATTAATTAATTAACATATTTTGCAATGACCATTTGTAGATGTATACAAAACCAATCGAACGAATAAGTTTCAGAGCATCGTTACAAGATGCGCTAGAATTTGTATTCAATTAAAAATAAAGTCTTGCAAGACAGAAATAAAATTTAGCCAAGTCCAAAGGAGAAAAAATACAATAGAAATGTCTTGAAGTGATTATAAATACATGCACATGCAAAGTGTTTTTTACTCATTTTATTTATTTTCAGCTGAAAATTACATTGGCTTTGCCATAGCAGAGTCAGTGCATGGTGTTTCTCCTTGAATTTCTACCATTCTTGTAAATTCTTCTTTGTTGATAGGTTTGTGGTAGATTCATAATCGATGACCGTTGACTAAGAGAGTTCAAGTGTCACCATCAATAGGTTTGAGCTGCACTGCTCCATTTGGAAATACTTTACAAATTTCGTATGGACCCAACTAATGAGTCCTTAGTTTCTCTTTGTGATCTTTATATCGAGAATCAAATAAAATTTCCCAATCCCCACTGTGCAACTCTCTTTCTTTCATGTGTTTATCATGCCAGACCTTTCATTGTTGTTGAACTAGCTCAATTTAATGGACAATTTCTAAATGGAGTTCATCCAATTCACTGAGTTGTAGGACTCTTTCAACTTGGACTCGTTTGAGGTATAAGCCTAACTCTATTTCCGTTCTAAGAGTTTGAAGTTCAAATTCGATGGGTAGAAGAGGTTTCTTCCCAAAAACTAACTCATAGGGAGTAAAACCAGTGGTTGATTTCCAAGTTGTATTATAGGCCCAAACGGCTTCGGGTAATTTTCTAGCCCAATCTCTTCTTCCCGATGAAACTGTTTTTGTTGAGATATTCTCAAGTTCCTTGTTAGTGACTTCTACTTGGCCATTTGCTTGTAGGTGATAAGGTGATGAATTTTTATGGCTTACCTGGAAATAATCAGTAAAGGCTAGAAAAACTTTGTACATAAACTGGGGTCCTTGATTTGTGACAATTGTTTTAGGGGCTCCATATCTGAGAAAAATCGTGTTATAGAGGAAGTCAACAACTTGTTCTTCCCTAGCGACTCTTAGAACTTGGACTTATGCCCACTTAGTCAAATAGTCAGTACAGACCAAAATGTATTTTTTTCCTTGTGAAGGAGGGTCTATAGGACCGATAAAATCCAACCCCAACTTTTTAAATAGTTCAAAAAATACCTGCAGTTGTAGAGGCATTTCATTGGATGCAGTGGGTCTTCCTACTCGTTGGCATTCATCACAACAATGAACATAGTTTTTCACATCTTTATGCATAGAGGGCCAGTAATATCCTTTACCCAAGACTTTATGGGACATCCTCTTGGTGGAGTGATGGCCTCCAGAGGGGTCATCATGGCAGGCTCTAAGGATGTTGTATGTTTCATCTGATCTGACATAATGTCGTGAAACCAGATCAGGGCCACATCAAAATAACATTCCATTAATTCATTTGAACGAAGAAATTTCTTGAACGAGGCGTTTCTTTTGTTTGGACGTAAAGTCTGGTGGAAACTCTGAAGTGGCCAGATAGTTGGCGATGTTAGCAAACCAAGGGGTTTTAATGGAGATGACAAATAATATTTTATCTGGGAATTCATCTTGTAGAGGAGTGATGAGACAAAAAACTGTATCATCTATTAGCCAAATAAAAGCATGTATTTTTATTAATTATGAAGTTTATCAAGACTGAGCATGATGAGGAAACTAAGAGATTCTCAGTTGGAGCAGTCAAAGATTTCATCATATCTTGAAAATTACGATCTGGGTTCTTGATATTTTTGGACAGAAATTAGGAGACAAGAAAGAGAAAAAACCCATTAAATTTCACAAAAATTCAGTTTGTAGTTTGAGAGAAAACTTCACCAGAGTCCAATGCTTCAGAACTTTACTTTCATGCTCCAGAATTTTCGGAGCTAAAGAAAGATCTAAGTGAAGGATAAGTGTGATAGCATTTATGAAGAGGTTGAGCAGTTTGGGCTTCTATGAGCAGTTAAAGGATAGCAGTTGAGAGCATCTAGGGGAAAATTCAAAGCATCTAAGGCAGGTTGTTGGGTTGTGCAAACAAATGGAGCATATCTAGGAGATAGTTTTGGGTAGTTTGAACCTTTTTGCGAGCATCTAGGAGCTGTTTTATGAGTTTTAATGATACATAAGATAAAGGAATGAATTATTCAGCTCTCTAACACATTTTTGGAGCTTTTTAAAGGGTTGAAAAATAGGCATATTTATTTTGGACGTGATCAAAGGAGATTGATTCGTCAAGATGAAGCAAAGACTTATCTTTTTCCCCAACACATGTTCCTATCTTCTAGCAAGCTGTTGCACAACTATAAGGCTCATCTTTCAGAATTCTATAAATTCATTATAATCAGGGAATCAAATGAGGAAGAGTTTTATGAAATAATATAGTTTAGTATTTTAGCAACAATAGTTGTTTGTAGTTTCATTTCATAGTAGCAATTTCATTTTCAGTCCTTTACATTTTTCAGTATTTCCCTTTATAAGTTTCTTAGGATAGATTTGATTCCAGCAATTTCATTTACAAGTCTCTTAGGATAGATTTGATCCCAACAATTTCTTTCATGCAATTTCTTTCTAGCAATTTGTAGAAAAAAGAATGTTATGCAAATGATTTATTCTCCCTCTTGCATATCGCCATGGACACCGCCCTGGATTGACATTTATAATTAAATGATGAGGATTGCAACGACCTTCATCAAGGAGCACAATCTACATTGTCTTGTTTGATTCAGGATAAGAAATATGCGACTATATTGAACTTCTTGGGTTTATCAATGATGGTCACATTGCATTCTTGTAGAAGCAATAATCACTTGATTATTCTTCCATTTACTGCAGGTTTGTTCATTAGGTACTTGATAGTTGAATAGTCTGTAAACACTGTTACTTTGTACCCTATGATGTAATGTCAAAATTTATTGATTGCATGCACCACAACTAAGAATTATTTCTCCATAGTGGTGTAGTTTCATTTAGTGGGAGTCAAATTCTTACTAATGAAATAGATGGCATATTTTCCTCCATTCTCATCTTCTTGACCTAAAAATACTCCAATAGCATTATTGGAAGCATCAGCATAAATATGGAATGAAAGGTTTCAATTAGGTTCACGTAGGATAGGAGCAGAGATGATTTTCTCCTTAATGATCTCAAATGATGTTTGACATTCTACTATCCAGGAAAAATCTATATTCTTTTGGAGGAGGGAAAACATGGGGGCTGTAATCTTGCTGAAATTTTCAATGAGTCTCCAATAGTATCCAACATGTCCTAAGAAACTTTTGATTTCATTTTGGTTCTTCGGAGTCTCTAGTTGTTGTATTACCTCAATTTTCTTAGGATCCAATTTTATCTCTTCAGCCGAAATGTGGTGTCCCAGCACTATCCCTTGTTCCACTATTATTAGGCATTTTTTGTGATTCAGGGATAGTCGATGGTCCTCACATCGCTTCAATACCTTGACCAAATTTTTTAAGTCCGTCAAAAGTGGAACCATACATAGTGAAGTCATCCATGTAGACTTCCACATGGTTTCATTCACTAGCTCAACGAATATGGCCAAAATAGCTCTCTAAAATGTTGCGGGAGCGTTGCATAACCTGAAGGGAAGGACACAATATGCGAATGTTCCTCAGGGGCAAGTAAAAGTTGTTTTTTCCTGGTCTTCTACCGCTACTTGTATTTTGTTATATCCATTGAATCCGTCCAAGAATGAGAAATATTTATTTCCAGCTAAATTATCTAAGACTTGGTCTATGAAAGGTAAAGGGAAGTAATCTCTATGGGTAGCTTTGTTAAGCTCCCTATAATCAACACACACTCTCCACTTTCCTTTTTTTTTGGGACAACTACTACAAGCAAAACCCATTTTCTGTCAAAGATGGGATAAATGAATCCTACTTGCAAAAGTATTTTAATTTATGTTTTAATAATTTCTTTGCAAGTAGGGTTGAGTCTTCACTATGGTTGACAAATAAGTCTAACATCTTCAGTATAGATGTGATGGGTACAAACACTTGGGTGTATTCCTCTCATGTCTGTATAATCCCAAGTAAAATCTCTAGATCTATTTACCAAAACATCAAACAATTTGAGCTCATCTGACTCTATCAACTAGTTGTTGATATTTAAAGTTTATCTTGGTAGTAACATGATGGTTTTGACTCCCGAGTAGTTGGAGGTAACAGTATGAACTTCTCCGGTTAAGGAGTTGAGAGGAAAGCTATGTGGTATAGTTTTGTGGAGTGTGGAAATATCTTCGAAGAAGTGATCTATTTTCATAATGATATTAGCCAAGGGACAAGGTAATGTTGTGAAGTTGGTGTAATCATATTTGATGTGATCAATGTTGATCGGATGCCCTAAAATCTCTTCCACTTCTAAAATTTCTTCATCACTTGAGTCTATAGTAAGATTTTTCATATTGTTTTCCAATTCATCTTCCAACTCTTCACCATGTTGTTTAATGACTACCATAGCAAGTGAGGCTAGGTTCTCTTTTTTTTTGGCACCATATGGTTCATCAACCCAAACTTGGTTATGTTCAGCAGGTTGAGTGGGGGGATACAAGAATAAGTGTTTTCTATTGGGAGCATGTGAAATGATCATTCCTCCTACTCTGAAATCAATCTTGGCTACAATTATAACTAACCATAGTCTACCTATTATTATCGGATAACTATCCTTGGGTGTGAGGGACTAGATTATTTGGAAGTCCACTAGATATTCCTAACCATCAACCTTAATAGGAACATTTTCTAGGACACCTTTGGGAATAGATATGGATTGATTTTCCATTTTCAATATGGTATTTATGGGACGCAAATCATTGAGTACCAATTTTTCCATAACATCCATCGTCATGATATTAATGGCTACTCTTAAGTTCATGAGTGCATTAGGTATTGCTACCTCGTTGATTGTCACTATTATGAGTGGACTGCCTAGGTCATCATATTTTGGGGTTGATGTATTTCCAACCAGAAGGTCAACTAGATATCTGTTTATGAAAGGAAAAATAAGACGGTACGGAAACGCTTTCCTAACACAAAACCACAGAGGAGAAGTGAAAAGACCAGTTATAAAACTTTCATACACGTAATATGAACACATATAGGATAACAAGAGTAACAAAAATAAAACATACAAACAGAGAAGACAACAAATTTACATGGGAAAACCCTTTCGGAAAAAACCCACCACACCAAGAGCAATCACTTTGTATTATAGTAAAAAGTTTACATACAAAGTTAACAAACCTCTCTGTCAGACTTCCCTCTCTATTACAATGCTTACTACAACATACATGGAGAACTGACTCACTGTCACCCTTTGTGACTCTTACAATACATTTGACTATTACAAGTCTTTCATGCATTATTAAATCAACCAACCAATCATGTGTATTTAATTACACCTCTGTCTAACAAACGAATCTGATCGCTTCCTGTCCAAGTCGCCCTGCAATCATGCATCGGGCCGCCCAGGCATTTAATTCCATTTGCCATAATCGGATCCTGTCAACCGCCAAATCGAGCCTTGCAGTTAATGCTTTCACCACTTCAAACTTTGCCTAATCAGTCATTGATAACTCACCACGTGTCATCTCATCATTCGTTCACTGCTTCGCCTATTGAGTCAAATCAATCAAACTATGTCCATGAGCTCTTTACTGCACCAAGCCAAAAAGACCACCGTGGTATGGCGGTGCCACCACCCAACCGTTAGTCTTTCCAAACACCCTCACGGTACAGAGGTAACGACCTATCTACTTTCCCGTCGCCCATCACCATGCCACCACCAAGCACTGTGAAGCCTTCTCTGGTATGGTGGTGCCACTGCCCAACTGCGAGGCTAAGAAAAACCTCCTGCGGTATGGCGGTAATCGTCTGTGCCGAGCGTCGATCCCACCACGCTATCACGCCTCGACCGCAAGACCTCCATGGTAAGGATGTAAGCAACTCCACTGATTGCCATGGCTTACCGCACCACCGTGACATGGCCAAAAGGCCATCGCGGTATGATGGTAAGAATTCTTTGCTGACTATCACCCTTCACCACGGCCATCGTGCCACCTTCAAGCAACCCCTGTAGTACCGAGGTAAAAATTTAAACTGACCGCTTAATCCACTATGCTACCGTTAGTGAAGAAGAATGACTCTACGGTATGGTGGTAACACTGCCCAACTATAGACTAAACAACAAAGGCCTGCAGTAAGGCGGTAAACCTCACAATTGTGCCTCTAAGAAGAGCTCCCAGTGGTAGAGCGGTAAGGACCAGAACAAAAGGCATTTCGCCAAGTCCTTTCCAGAGGTTCAAGCCAAGAAGTTGAGGCACCTATTTCCAACAAGCTCCCACTTGACGAAGACTTCCTCGCTTCCTCTAGACTTTGAATTTACTGACTGTCATAGGCCCCAAGGCCCATCGAATTTATGCACCATCTGAACTTTTTCGTGCTCACTGGCTTTGTTGATGTATTTGCAACATTCTTCAAAGTGCCAACCTTTTCTCAATAGACCTTTCCATCTTCCACCATATCCCTCATGAAATGATACTGCACATCGATGTGCTTCGTCCTGGCAAGGAAAGTAGGGTTCTTTGCCAAAAAAATGGCACTCTGACTGTCAAAAAATTGTAATCTGCCCTACATTAAAACCAATATCAGAACACAAATGACTTAGCCAAACAACTTCTTTGCAGGCATGTGTTGTTGCCATGTATTCAACCTTTGTAGTGGACAAAGCGACTACAGCCTGTTGCTTGCTCATCCATCTGACTGCACCACCATTTAACATGAAAGTGTATCCATTGGTGGATCTTCTGTTGTCAATGTCCCCTACCCAATTAGAATCCACGAATGCTGAGAGTTCTCTGTGATGTAACCAAGTTTCCATGGTAACACAAAGCATATTCTGAGGTACCTCTCAAATATCTAAACACTCTCTTCACAACATCCCAATGTGTTTTTCCTTGATTTTCCATAAAACAGCTCAGAACTCCCACTGCTTGGGAAATGTATGGCCTTGTACAGACCATTGCATACATTAAACTGCAAACAACACTTGCATAGGGAACCCTGGTCATGTCCTCCATCTCAGTAGCAGATTTTGGATAGTCTTCAACAGATAGCTTCATTCCTTGCAAGACTGGAACAACTAGTTGCTTATGATCATTCATACCAAATCTCTCCAGAACATTGTTAACATACTTACTCTGGCTAACCCAAAACTTTCTACTCATTCTGTCCCTGGTTATTTCCATCCCCAGAATATATCTTGTTGCACCCAGATCTTTCATTTCGAACTTTGCAGACAACTAAGATTTAAGATTAGAAATCATAGACTTACTATTTCTTATGAACAACATATCATCCACATACAGGGTAATAATAAGCACACGATCATTTTCAGATTTATAATACACATAATGATCAAATTTTGATCTCACAAATCCCATAGACAACACAAAGATGTCAAACTTTTGGTACCACATTCTAGGCGACTGCCTCAAACCATAAAGAGATTTCTTTAATTTGCAGACTAAAATTTATTTACCTTTTTCAATGAAGTGCTCAGGCTGGGACATGTAAATCTCTTCTTCCAGCTCTCCATGGAGAAATGTTCTCTTCACATCCATCTGCTCGATCTCTAAGTCATACGTGGCTGCCAATGACAAAATAAATCTGATAGATGTTAGATTAGCTACAGGGGACAAAATTCTCCATAATCAATTCCCTCTACCTGGGAATACCCCTTTGCGACCAACCTCGCTTTATAATTTTCAACACTACCATCTAGACCAGTCTTCCTCTTAAATACCCATTTACAGCTGTAGACATCCAAATTTGATCACTCTCATATGATCAAAATCGTCTACTTTATTCATCTATTTCATTAATAGTGATTAAATAATTTATTTAATCATTATTTAATTTTCTACCTAAGGTTCCTAAAGTATCTAATTAAATAAATTAAATACTTTACCTTACCCCCTTGTCTTCTCTAAATTAAATAAACATGACAAATTATTTAATTTAGTCATTTAACCCATTTGAATTAAAATCAATTTTTAATTCTCCTTTTTCTCTCTCCTTGTCACATTCTCCATAACCCTCTTCTAATCTAGATTAAATTAATTAATCTATGATTAGGATGTGCACCACTTAATCTTGATTAAGTGTCACATCCTCCATAATCTCCCACTTGCCTCTAATCCATCATTAATTAGCTTAATCAGGTGTTTGCACAACCTTAATCAGAATCATTAGCCACTTTTGGCTTACCTTTTCTGGTCAACCTTCCCACTTACCATTTTTGGTATGGACTCCCTTCCCCATGTGAATTTTTAATTCACATTTATTCAACCAAGGATCCTCTCTTCCCCATGTGAATTTTTAATTCACTTTTTCCTTCCAAGGTCTTTCCCATCCCCATGCAAGATTCTAGAAGCCTTGCCTTGTCACTTCACATGTGCCAAGGGCTTCTAGAACCTTGGACTTGTCACATCTCCCACATGTGACAAATCTCCAGCTTTTTGGAGATCTCCTTTTATCCAATGAATCTTCCATTAAATGTAAATTTTTAATTTACATTTATTCTTCCCACACATTTCCCCTTTTCCCATGGAGATTTTTGAGGAATTCTAAAATTCCTCAAAAGTCTCTTTCATCCTCATTTGGGGACAAGAAGTTCCTTTTTGAGGAAATCTTCTCATCCCCCAAGGTACCTCAAAGGTACTTGTCCTTCATCCACCTCATGTCCTTCCCTTCCACCTCTTGTCCTTCTCTTCCACCTCATTTCCACATCACTCCACCCTCTACATGTCACCTTCCACATGTCAAGATGTGAGGGCTTGTGAGTCCTCAACTCACCATAGCCCTTCATCTTGATCTTGGTTGGATCAATCCCAACCGTTGAATTCTCTAGAGAATTCAATTTGGCCTATAAATACCCCTTCAATTCCTTCATTTTAGAGGATCAAGTCTTTTGCAAATAAACTCTTGCAAAATTGCCATTCAATCTCTCATCTATTTTAGCATCCATATTGCATCAATTCATCTTGCATCCACTTCATTTTCATTGCCATCCAAGGAGCACACAAGACTTCAACATCAAGGGCCAACCAAGGAAGCAACAACATGAAGGTATAACAGCAATTTACTTGTTCATCTTGCTTTCATATTGTTCATTTTCTTAGGCTAATCATTGAGGTGCCCTATTATCTTGTTGTTTCTCTTTATTGCACTATTAGTTTTATCTAACATCTCACATTTAGGAAGCAGCATTTTATTAGGATCACAACAGCCAACAGGCTTTCGCCCTTCAGGCAAAGGTACCAAATCCCAGGTTTCATTCTTCTTCAATGATTCCATTTCTTCATTCATGGATTCCAACCAAGAATTTGAATTAGACATGTTAATTGCCTCTTTCATAGTCCTAGGCTCATCAGTGCTAGTAATCAAAGCATAGGCACAGTTCGAATCTAACATAGAGAAATCATACCTATCAGGTTGTCGTTTTTCATGTGTAGACCTTCTTACTGGTAGAGGTTGTGGTTCTTCATCTTTAGAACTCTCAGAGCTGCTGGAACTCTCCTCAGTTTCAAGTACACCATGTAGTTCCTCTTTTTCTGGAGTTTGAGGAATTTCAACTACATTCTTCTCATCTCTTCTCTTTTATTTGTCTCTAACTATGGATCAGCTACTGAAGGCTTCAACTCACAAAATATTACACTTACTGTACAAAACCTTCTCAGTATCAGGATTCCAAAGCTTGTATCCCTTCACACCGATACCATAGCCGATGAAGATACATTTAACAACCTTGTTATCCAACTTAGATCTCTTTTCATTTGGCACATATGCATATGCCTCACAACCAAAGACACAAATATGTCTTAGAGAGGGCTTCTTACCAAACCAAGCTTCCAAAGGTGTTTTGTCAATGAGAGAAGAACAAGGTGAACAATTTACCAGGTAACATGTTGTAGCCATAGCCTCAGCCTCAGCCCAAAACTTCTGCTCCAGACCAGCACTGCTCAACATACTTCTCGCTCTCTCCATTAACGTTTTGTTCAACCTTTCAACAACTCCATTCTGTTGTGGAGTATAGGGTGTAGTTTTATGCCTTTTAATCCCATGGTCTTTAAAGTACCTTTCAAAATTTGTAGAACAAAATTCACCACCATTATCCATCCTTAAACATTTAATTTTCCTTCCAATCTAATTCTCAACCAAGTTTTAAAACTCTTTAAAATGACTGAACACTTCTGATTTACTCTTAAGGAAGTATACAAATGCCCTTCTCGAATAGTCATCAATAAAAGAAACATAATATCTAGACTTCGATAATGAAGGAACATTAAATGGACCAAACACATAAGAATAAACATAATCCAATACACCAGAAGATTTATGAGGACTTGAATAAAATGAAACACGGTGTTGCTTTCCATAAATATAGTGCTCACAAAAATTGAACTCAAGGTTACAATCAACAAGCCCTTCAACAAGATTTTTATTTTCCAAGGTTTCTAGACATTTCTCACCTATGTGACCAAGTCAATGATGCCACAACATGGTCTTCTTTGTTGGGAGTTTCACCTCCAAAGCATTTGCACCCAGAGGAGCATCATCATCCTTCTCTACAGGAGCAACTTTGCTTGATTTTACAGAGACGTTGTTACATTAAACAAGACGTGCATCCAACTTTTATAGAGTTCCATTACGTACACCCTTAGCCAACACCATAGCACCTCTAGCCATATTACATCCTTTACTCGCAAAAGAAACTTCCACACTAGCATCATTAAGCTTACTGACAGAAAGCAAGTTACGAGCCAAACCTGGTATGTGTAGTACATCACCAATCCCTTTGATTCTTTTGTTAGGGAATTTTATTTTGACTCCTTCATGACCAAAAATCTCCAGTGTTGAATCACTTGTCAGGTACACCTTTCCACCATCATACTTTTCATACTTAGTGAACCACTCTATATGAGACGTCATGTGAAAAGATTCACTTGATTCAACCAGCCAGACATCATCTGATGCCTGAGTTGCCAAGGCTACAATGAAGGCATATGCATCACTCTGAGAAGAGTCATTGTCTGAAGAGTTACTCTTCTTCTTCTTCTTCTCCTTACAATCCTTTCGGATATGACCAGGTTGCCTACAATTCTAGTATTTTACCTTGGATTTTTTACCAGGAGACTTTGATCTCCCTTCAGATTTGGATTTAGACTTTTTCTCTTTCTTCTTACCTTTCTCCTTTGATCTACCTTGAACAACAAGGGCCTCTTTGGCCATTTATAAAGACTTCCTTTGTATCTCTTCAGATAACAGTGAGGCAACAACGTCTTCCATCTTTAAAGTAGTGGTCATACTTCCAATAGCCATTACAAGATGATCCCAAGTGTCAGGTAACGAACATAACAAGAGCATGCAATGATCCTCCTCGTCTATATTCACACCCACAGACACCAACTAAGCAATACTCATATTAAATGAGTTTATATGGTCTACAACAGATGCACCTTCTTCCATCTTCAAGGATTACAACTTCTTCCTCAGGAATAACTTATTTACCAGAGACTTTCCCTGATAAATATCACCAAGATTCTTCCATAACGAAGTTGCAGTCTTCTCCTCATGGACATTCAGGAGTACAGAATCTGTCGGACTAAGTCTTATTAGTCCTCTAGCTTTTCTATCTGCAAGATCCCAATCTTCTTGCTTCATACCTTGTGGCATAGTTCCAAACATAACAACCCAGAGGTCTCTATCCACAAGCAAGTCTTCCATTTTGAGTTTCCACAACTCAAAGTTGTCGCCATTGAATTTTTCAATTTCTACTCTACCTGATGTACTCTCCATCTCAAACAGAACTTGGTTCTAACTTTGCAAGACTCCCACTAGAACAATATTAGCACAAAAAACAAACCCTGCTAACAAGGATAACACATCTAGCCAGGCTCTGATACCACTTGAAAGGAAAAAAGCAGACGGTGCGGAAACACTTTCCTAACACAAACCACAGAGGAGAAGTGCAAAGACCAGTTATAGAACTTTCATACACTTAAGATGAGCACATACATGATAACAAAGTAATATATTAAAACATACAAACAGAGAAGACAACAAATTTATGTGGGAAAACCCTTTCAGAAAAAACCCACCACACCAAGAGCAATCACTTTGTATTATAGTGAAATGTTTACATACAAAGTTAACAGATCTCTCTCTCAGACTTCCCTCTCTATTACAATGCTTGCTACAACATACATGGAGAACCAAATCACCGTCACCCTTTGTGACTCTTACAATACATTCGACTATTACAAGTCTTTCATGCATTATTAAATCAACCAACCAATCGGGTGTATTTAATTACACCTCTGTCTAGCAAACGAATCCAATCGCTTCCTATCCAAGTCGCCCTACAATCATGTATTGGGTCGCCCATGCATTTAATTCCATTTGCCATAATTGGATCCTGTCAACCGCCGAATTGAGCCTTGTAGTTAATGCTTTCACTGCTTCAAACTTCGGCCAATCAGTCGTTGATAGCTCGCCACATGTCATCTCGTCATTCATTCACTGCTTCATCTATCGATTCAGATCAATCAAACTATTTTTCAGAGCTCTTTATTGTGCCACCGCGCCAAGCCAAAAAGACCACCGCGATATGGTGGTGCCACCGCCCAACTGCTAGTCTTTCCAAACATCCTCGCGATACAAAGGTAACGACTTGTTTGCTTTCCTATCGCCCATCACCGTGCCACCATCGAGCACTATGAAGCCTTCCATGGTATGGCGGTGCCATCACCCAATCGCGAGGCTAAGAAAAACCTCTCACGGTATGGCTGTAACCGCCTATGCCAGTCGTCGAGCCATTGCGCTACAGTGCTCCGACTGCAAGACCTCTGCAGTAAGGAGATAAGCAACTCCATTGACTGCCATGGCTTACCATGCTACCACGACATGGCCAAAAGGCCATCGCAGTATGGTGGTAAGCGTTCTTTACTAATTTTCACCCTTCACCACAGCCATCGTGCCACCTTCAAGCAACCCCTGCAATACCGAGGTAAACATTTAAACTGACCGCTCAATCCACTACCCTACCATTAGCAAAGAAGAATGACTCCACGATATGGCGGTGACACCACCCAACTGCGGACTAAACAACATAGGTCCTCGGTAAGGTGGCAAACCGCGCAACTGTGCCTCTAAGAAGAGCTCCCAGTGGTAGAGAGGTAAGGACCAAAACATAAGGTATTTCGCCAAGTCCTTTTTAAAGGTTCAAGCCAAGAAGTTGAGGCACCTGTTTCCAATAGTTTATGTGTACAGTTTTAATCTGTTTTGGTTTCCTTCCTAGTGTTTTTATGCATAGTTGTTTAATTAGCTAGTTTAGTTCAGGAATTTCTTTAATTTCTTGTAACAAACGAACCTCGATATGGAGTCTCTTAATTTATTGTATCAACGTGGTTTCAGTGGATAAGGTCATTTTCAGAGGATTATTCAAGGAAGTTTCTTTGAGGCACTCGGGAAAAGGAACTTCAATTTTCTTTTTCAAGGTGGGATCTGCCTTTAAAATATTTGTTGAACGTTGGCCATCCTCTTGAGATAACTTAGGAGTTCTAGATGAGGATTGTGGAAGACACTTGTCTTGATTACTCACTGGGTTTTGATTTGAAAGTGTGGAAGGTGTCTTAGTCCTTTCAGTAGATTCTTCATTCGATTTGTCCATGATCTCAACTATGGTAGGCTGCTAGAGTGTTTTTCTTGACCTCAACTATAGGTTTCCACAATAGATAGTGTTAAGTCCAGTCATGTTTTCCTATTATGTCGAATACACTAGCATATTTTGATGATTATTCTTTGGATTAGGAATAGGTTGTGCTGGGAGTTTTGGTTGGTTGACCTACTTGTTTGGTAGAATTTAGGAGCTCACATTCATCAATGGCATGACTCTTTTCATAAATTTGACAAATGTTAGTTTTGTCCAAAGGACATTCTCTTAATAGATGTTTGTTTTGACACCTAGGACAATAGATGGATAAGGTCTCAAGATTACATGTTTTGTCCTATATTACATCTAGTATGGTGTTTAGCTGAATAAGAATGTTAATTTTGAGATTTTCTATTTCCTCATGTAGTTTGTCTATTTCATTGGAACCTTTAAAAAGAAAAGATTTACAGATACCTCCTCGAGTTTGAGAGAAATTCCAGCATAACTCAATGATATCATCGAGTTCAAGTTGGGACACATCTCCTTTTCCCATTAAATCTAGACTTCTCCTAGCATCTTCATCAAGTCCTTTGAGAAATATGATCTTTAGAATTTTTAGGCTTATGGCTTCTTCGCCACATCATTTAGATAAGAAGATGAACCTATCCAGGTAATCTTCCAGGCTTTCATCTTCTTTTTTCCTCAATTTGAAAAACTCCTCTTTCCTATCATTGACTGTACAGTAACTTAGGTATTTTTCCAAAAAAATAATCTCCACATCGATCCAGGTGGTTATTGACCTTGAAGCTAATCCCATGAACCAACACATTGCAGCATCCCTCAGAGTGGAGGGAAATATTTTAAGTTTTTGGTTATCATTTTTGTAGTCATACGTCTAACACAAAACTTTAAACTCGAAAAGGAACTGGTCAGGGTCTTTAGAGGATAATCCTTTGAAGGTTGGTAAGATGGATGGTGAAATGTTTTTCATGGGTGCATCATCATCTTCATTGAGAGAAATAGGATAGGTAAATGTATGTGCTACCCCTCTTGGGTTATCACCATCTCTACGGTTTCTCCTTTTGTTGAAAGGGTTATCATTGTTGTTATCATCCATAATGTTCAAAGGAATGCTTTCTTCTTCAAAGGTTTGATCTAATGGTTGAGTTTCTAGGGTATGTTGGGAGGTCTTAGGTTGATCTCGCTTGATCAATTCATCAATAATTTATTCAGCTGAGACTTCTACCTCCTTGTTTGTGGTTGGAACTACTATCGAGGGGTTTTGGTATGAATCCTCTCTATGGATTTCATTTCCTGACCATGCAGAAAATGAAGCCTAACAAATATATTCTTTCTAAAAGATGTATCCAAGCAATCTCCTATTAACACTAGAAAAGAAGTGTCCTTGACAACGGTGCCAAAAAGTGACAAGCTTTCTTAAGGTCCTAACAATTTAGTTAAAAATATGTCAAATATGTCGACCGGGTAGTGTCCAAAGGCTGTATGAAATAAGGGATATTTTGGCCATCTCTCTTAGTAAGATATCCTAAATTTTTGAAATGGTTGAAAATAGAAATTAAACTAGAAAGCACAAAATTGTTAAAGCTAGAAAGCATTCAAATTCCTATTCTAGAAAGCATCTAAATTATCTAAGAATCAACACTTACAGTTAATCTATGAAATTGAAACAAAGGCGACTAACTACTAATGACTAACCACTAACTAAAAGTACATCTAACAACTTATAACTAACAACAGGAGTGGGTGCTCCAAATTTTTCAAGTAAACATAACTTAAAGATCATAAACTTAAAATCACGACCTGTAGGAACACATGATAGAGCTCAACACAAAGTAACGTTCATCTAAATATAACATGTACAGAATGGAAGTAACATTATTAACAATAAAAATACTTATCTACTCTGTGAGATCCCTCGAGTGGCTAGCTCTCAGGTGTTCCTACGATTAGCTTAAATCACATGTGATACTTTCGCAACTTCAAAGTAAATCCATTCATAGAACTTCCATTACTTATAACAAATTACTCAAAATAAGATTAGCGATATTCATTTATTCATATCATAAAAGTGTAACAACACAGATAACATAATTGAATAATATTTAGAATATATCATAACAACATATCCTTGTTTTTGGTAGTTACACATATATATATACTATACTACAACAAAATCCTAATTTTTAGATGGCGAGAGAATACCATTGAAAAATTCTTAAACAAAATTAAAACTAACTGATGCTCATGACATAAAACATAATAAAGGCTCTGATTGGAGCCGTAAAGTCTTTAACAAAAAAAAAAAAGAATACTTTAAAAGAAGTCATTCCACTATGCACACCTAAATTAATGGCACCCAAACTTTCGATGCTCTAACTTCAACTGCTTGAAGTCCACTCCATTCATAGGTCATGTATAATTCCTGCACAATTACTCAAGTTCTATAACATTATATCAACATTAGTTAGTTAATTCCAATTAATTTGAGAAATAAAGATTTATACACCATTTTATAAAAAGTAGACAATTATTGCTTCTAAAAATAAACACATTGTCATGGATGAGGTTGTTGGAAAGAACAAAGAAGGATATTTAGCTTATCATAAAAATGAGGTTGTTTATACCTAATCACTCATCACATCATCTTTTGTTTGTGCCACATGCACTCTGGCTTCTTTTCATTTTCCTCCATCTCTCTAGACTTGTGGGCATTCAAAAACCATGTGTCCCACTTCTCCACACTGGAAACATGTTCCACTAAAGCCTCTTCCTCGCCCTCTTCCAAAGAATCATCTCCCATGAGAATTTTCTCCTCCCTCTAAAGGAGTATCTTCCTCTATTACTTGGTGCACTTGCTTGTGATGTGCTAGCCTCCTCTTGATGGCTATGGCCACCTCTGCCACTACTAAATTTTCCTCTTCCATGAGAAAATCTGCCTCTACCCTGAGAATTATTTTGCTACCTCTTTGCAATCTTTTCGTCCACCTTTAGGGCATATTGATATGCCTCTTCAATGCTGGTTACTCTGACTAGAATCATCTCATCTTGAATGGAATTATGTAGCCCATTCATATACCTAGACACATTTTCCAAGTCATCTTCCACATGTCCTCCTCTTATGCTCAACTTATAGAATTCTTATGTGCACTATTATACACTTTTCTCCCTTTGCTTCAAATTCTACAACTTCTTGAACAGATTCATCTGATAATCTGTAGGAAAAAAAATTGCCTTCAACTTGGCTAACATCCTCTCCTAGGTTTTAATTTTATCCTTTCCTCTTCTTTGTCTTTGAGTCTGCACATGATCCCACCATATGGAAGCATGTCCTCTCAGCTTTGTGCAAGCAAATTTCACCCTTTGTGGGTCTTTTATAGATTCCAAGTCAAAATAATTTTCCATCTCTGAGATCCAATCAATTAGATCTTCTAAAATCAAACTCCCATCATAGGAAGAAGGGTCCATCCAGAGTTTTCTATTTATTTTGGCGATAGCCCTTAGAAATATCACATTCTCATCATCATCATCATCATCCACAACATTCTGGGGGGTTGCTTCTCCTTCTTCTATCTCATCTTCACTGACATCTTCTACATGTGATCCTCTTCTTTGTACCAATTCCACAACATCCATCCTTTCTGTAATTCCTCTCAACATCTCCATGACAACCACCAGGTTATCATTCTATTGACCTCTTCGTCCACATCCTCATTGATCCATGTTCATAACCTCTACAGTTGCAGGTCTTCTTTCTTCACAATCTACTCACAACACCAACTCTAGGTTCTCCTCTCAACATGGCCAAAACCTACTCTAGGTTTTCTCTCAACCCAACCAAAACCTACTTTGATACCAATTGATGCAGGTCAAAAAAGGTGGGCCTTATCAAGCTAATCGATCTTGTACCAATTACTCAAAACAAGAGGAAATTACAAATGACGACAAGAACCACAAAACAAAATTATTATTGCATTCAAGGTTTTCGATTATAGTTCACCGACACATTACATTTATATGTCAATATCCCCCCTTACAAGAATATTCTACACAACTCATACAATCCCCAATTCAGTCTCAACAAATTTCTACAACCTCCATTCAACACGAACTCTCATTCTTCGTCTCCCTCATCTCCCTATTCTCCCCGCCAAAATCAAATCTTACATGACCATTGGGATTTTGTTATTTCCAATTCAAATATCCACCCTTGATCTTAGAAAAGATCTATGGTCAACATATCATCCTGCAATGCCACGTCAACCTAGGTAGATGACCATGGGGTTGCGGTTTAATGAGTTCCCTGCAATACCACATGCTTCCAGATGTTCCATCGTGGGGTAGCAGTAACCATCCCGCAATATCACACACTATCAACTACCCTATCATGGGGTAGTGGTAATGACCACCAGGGTATCTCTAGCCACCACAATACTGTCGGCTTGAGACTTAATTATTGCAGGTCAACGATAACTCTTAAGTTATCTTGCAATTCTACAAGTTCAGAAAATGACCACTTCGAGAATGTAGTTAAGAGAACAATGAAGTTATCCCATGATACAATAAGTCTAGAAAATGACTATTGTGGGAGTGCGGTTAAGAGCGCAATGAATAGACTAAACCCTACCAAAAGCATCTGCACACTAGAAATCCAAAATTTGAAAGAAAATATGTACAAAAGGAAATTACAAATATTTTTGGGTGATGAGGATTGCCCATACACCTAGGATACTCCTGACTCATCTTCTCTTTGTGTTACCAAAGGTTGAAGGCGACGATCAATTTATTATGTTTGAAATTTTATTGCGAGTGAATGTGAGATGGGACAAGTGGTTTCATTTTCCAAGTTTTTCAATGTTTTTGAGCTTTTTGAAATGTTTTGAGGCTATTTTTTTCATTTTGGGGTTATTTAAATGTTTTAAATTTTTGAATGTTATGAGGTTGTTTTGGGTTTTGTGTGGCGTTTTCCAATTGTTTTAGTTTTCAAACTTTCTAAATGTTTTTTGAGTTTTTTGAGGTTTGACCAAGAGAATAGGACCTAAGGGGGAAAGACCTATGCCTCAAGGGCTCATTAGAGATGCCTTGCCTACGTAATTGCACAGAGGCTTCGTAGTTGGATCATTGGACTAGGATATTCACACATGATGGCTAATATTTTTTTTGCTTTTGATGGTTTTGACCTTTTTATAGAGTTTTGAACTTATTTGGATTTTTTGTATTTTGAAGATGTTTTGAATGTTTTTGGATTTTCTAATGTATTTGGATGTTTTTGAATTTTGAAGATGTTTTGAATATTTTTGGATTTTCTAATGTATTTGGATGTTTTTGGATTTTCTAACATATTTGGATGTTTTTTGGATTTTCTAAATGATACCTAGATCATGATGTTGATATCATGTTGTGAGATATTGGATATGGATCAAGATTTATTTGAAAGCAAGATGCAAGTATCTGCCCCCAGTTTCTAGAAATGTTTGATATTTCATGAGTGCATGCATAGACTGAGATAATGAATGGATAAGCATGCGAAGGATGCAAGAGATTTTATTGTTATAGAATCATTAGGATAGTGCTTAGATATAGGCTATAGGAATTCATGGGATAAAATGGGATCAATTATAAAGACCATGTCAAGATTTTTCCCTAAGGTTGAAGTGTACTCCGAACCTTTGTCAAGATCAAGAGAATTTTGAGATCTATATGAAGATGGATAAGATGAATTATGATGGAGAGAGTGTTGGATTTATTATGAAGGCGATGAGATGCTTACATCTAAAATGATGCAAGTAGATGCTAAATTCTACACATGACACCTATTTGTAAGGTTTTCATCATGGTACTTTCCCAAAGTGCCATCGAAGTGGTTTTCATTGGAGGATGATTTTTTCTCTTTAATATTATGTTGATTTTTTAATTTTTAGAATTTTTGAGGGTTGTAGATCATGTCAAACCATTTGGTGGTGTTGATGTAGATGCTACCACCAAGATATGCCAACGAATTCTTACCTGAAGGAGTTGTTTGTCTTCCTTGTTGATACCAGAGTTAACCTTGACCAGATGCACACATCACAATAGAGTGTCCTTAGAGTCCTTATGATAAATAATTATTGCCAAGACACGGTCAATGCAAGATTTGGATATCATGGATGTCAAAGTGAATGGTGAATACTTTCAAGTATTTGGTTGAGTTAATAGAATCATTATGAGAAAACTTACTTTTGAGTCATAAGTCTACTTCTAAGGTTTGTATGTTCATCATCATCCTCAAACATACCCAAAAATATAGTCTAAAACTTTATCAAAATCAAAAGTTTCATTTATTCCATACATTCAACACAATCATTCAAAGTTGGTCCTAAATCTATCAAAGTGTCTTTATTAGAAAAAATTGAAGCATCCAAAACATTTCAAAAAGGTCAAAACCATTTACCTCCAACATCTCCTAGGGTAGATATAACTTGTATGGTCATAACTAGGTCTCAACACAAAAATAACATGGAAAAAAACCTTAGTCATCCTAGCACGTACCTACCTCTACAAGTGCAAATCCAAGTAATTTAAAGGCTTCTACCAACATAGGTGTCAATGACAACCCTTTGGAATGCCTCAAACTATGTCTCAAGGGTATGAACTTCCTTCACAAACAAAAATGCAACCTCAAAAGGAAATAGTCTATATAGAGGAAATTACCAACAAACCTCATGACTTCACTACCGAATAAATATTAGAAATGAAACAACACCAATATTTTATCAAATCAATACAGGAACTGATAAGACAAGACCCCAATCAATACATGTTGTTACTTTCAAAACAAGGTGCCAAACTTCCCACCAATTTTGAAATGAATTGACATAGAGAACAACCAACAACATCAAATGTGGGAACAAAAAATTGTCCACAAGGGAATGACCCCTTGGTGTGTCACATTATTGAGCAAGTACCTAAAACATATTCAAGTATACTAGGCCAATCTATGGTCACTTCTCAAGGGGTAGAACAAATAAATTCTCAAGTCAATATATCAATCCCTTGTACTATACTCAAAATCTAGGGAATTACACAAACTTAGGTATTCAAAACACCAACAATCCACCTACATTCAATACTCAAAATGTACACACAAATATCCCTGGTACTCAAAATCATCAAAGTCAAATCCCTCAAAATTAAATAAATCATCAACATCAAGTGTCACAACATCAAGTACCTCAACAACATCAAGTACCTCATCAACATCAAATTCCACAACAACATCAAGTGTCACAACATCAAGTACCTCAACAACATCAAGTACCTCATCAACATCAAATCCCACAACATCTAAATCAACAAAATTTCCAACATCAACAATACACCACCTTACAACAATTGCAACATCAACACAAACAAATTGCTCAACAACAATTGATGTCACAAAAAAATCTTCACCAAATTTCACACATCAATTTTCAACAACCGAATTTATCACAATAAAAAATTGTCCCTCAAAATCAATATGGATCTCACAATGCATCTCCTCAACATCAAGGAAATCCATAGTATCAAAATGATCCTTTACCTCAAGGAAATCCTCAATATCAAAATGGTCCTTTACCTCAAGGAAATAATCAATCTCAAATGAGTTCATATGGCATGAATGTTCCTCCATACCAAGATCAATGTATAATCCGTTACCAAATGTTCCACTTACAGACTTATCCTTACAAATAAAAATTTTAACACAAAAAATTCAAGATATTCAAATGGGGAAAACAAAGAAGTCATATGTAATTCAAGATCTATGCCCATACCCATTTCCTCTAAACTTTGAAATGTCAAACTTCAACAACTACAAAGGACGTGGTAATCAGGTGAGGAACATACTAGAGAATTTTGCATTGCATGCATGGAAGTGTCATACAATGATTCATACCTAATGTGTCTCTTCCCAATAATTTTGGGAGGGAAATCCATCGAGTGGTTCTCCCACTTAACTCCAGGGATCAAAACATTCCAAGAAATCATAAACCAATTTGTAGCAAACTTTTCCTATAATATGGATGCATAAACAACCTTGGAGGAATTATACACCTTGAAACAAAACAAGAGAGAAGCATTTGTTTCTTTCTTACAATGATGGAGACACAAAGAAAGCAAATGCAAATGGTCCATACCCAAGGAATAACAAGTTGAGATTGTAATTAGGAACCTAAACATAGACCTTTCCTTTCAACTAAGAATGCAATGTGTATCAAATTTTGATGAACTCATATTGAAAGGTTTAAACATTGAACGAGCACTAATTGCCAAGGGATCTATGCAAACTTATAAACAACCGTCTAGTTCCAACGACAAACCTCATTTTTGGGCCAAAAATAAGAATGTTACTAATGACGTTGTGGTGGATGCAAAGGTTGTTATCAAAGCACCATCGAACTCATATATACAACAAAACACACAAAAAAATATCCAAAATTCCAATCCTTTGAGAGGAACACCACCAAGACATAACAATGCTCCTTGGCGAAAATTCACTCACTTAGGGGATTCTATCAAAATAGTGCTAATAAATTAATCTAATCAAAACACATTGAGCTTGATTTGAAGATGCTTGAAGAGGGTTGATTCACAAGAAATTCTCTAGAATGCTCAAGAAATGAGTATGAAATCCTAGAGAGTAATTTTGCATAAAGTTGTGAATTGAATTGATATGAAAAAGGCTTGGTATTTATAGATTTTTGAGATATTGATCAATGGTGAGGATTCAAAATGCTAATCAACGGATGAAACCAATTTCAAGATGTGAGTGTGGATCAAGAATGAATCAAGTGGTTGATAATCCATGAAGCATGGATCAAGGACTAGATCAAGGGTCAATAATCCATGAGAGACTCAATAATATCCCTTAATTTTAGGAATTATGTTGGAGATATTTGAGTTTGAGGGAAGAATTCAAATTTACAAAGGGAATATTCCATGTAGAATATTCTTTATGCAAGTTGGAGGATTGGAGGAAAATTAGCTAATTAAACAATTCATGAAAATCATTTAATTGTGCAAGTTGAAAGAATTAAGAACTTTAATTAAATAATTATGAATTATTTAATCAAGTGGGTTTATTAGCATTTCAATTAAATAACATTGCATTATTTAATCAAAAAGGGAGAAAATGATGAATTAATCAAATAACCTTAATTATTGAACTAATAGGAGAATAAAGTGAATATAACTAAATAATTAGACATCATTTAATTAAACAAATGAATTAGGTGAATTATGAGATAAATGGTGTTAGTAAGCGAAATCGAAGTGTGTGATATACACTCAGGACATTTTCAGGTGTCTACATTTGGATTTTTAGATTTTGAAGATGGAATTATGTTAGATTAATCATGCATTAGCTAATAATTAATTAATCTTTAATTGATTATTAGTATAATTTTTTCTCATGCACTTAAGCTAAACTTAGGAGTTCTTTATTAAGTTAACTAAGTGATTTTCTATGTTAATTGAAGTGAGCTATTATTATATCATTTTGTCTCATTGCACGAGATGTTGACACTTGTCATGATCTAATCTATTTACCATTTAGGGTTGCTCCTATATAGCACTCAACCCTCATTGTATTATCTCTCTTCTGCTCTCTCGATCTTTCATATCATTTTGATAGTCTCTTGTATTTTGTAGCTTTTTCTTGTTGAGGAATATAGCATATATTGTTTGCAGATCTCTTGCATGGAAGGTGTATTTGTTCGTTGTTTGATCTTGTGGCTCGTATTTTTCACAATTCTAACATGGTATCAGAGCATGGATTCAACGAACCCCTTCTCGATTTATGAGATTTTTTCTTCAACATAGGTTACAGGCATCAGATATGGATTCTCCATTGCTTTTTTTGCAATTTTTGGAGGTGGACAATTTTTAGGTGCATTTTTGCACAAAAAATACCTCACTGTTGGATTCGGAGCTATCGAGAAAGTTAGCTTTTCTTTTTGTTTCGCCTGATTTGGACTCTTGATGCCAAATCCACAAGGGTTTGAAGCAATTATTTTTTTGTTTTCAGATTCAAAGGGTAGCAACAATTTTGAGGCATTTTGGGCCAAAAAGACCCTCATGATTGTGTTTAGGAGGTTGAGTCCATGAATTTTGATACAGAATTCGACCTATTTTGTTGTCGGGAGCTTCTGAGGCAAAAACATTGTCAGGGAAGTCGTACGACCTCCCTAGCATGCAAATCGAGGTAAGTTCTTTTTTTTTAAATATTAATTTTTTTCCCTATGTTAAAAAAATCAAATAAAACAAGAGTTAAAACCCTTATTAAAAGGGCCATAGGTTTTTTATTTAAAAAATATTATTAAAAAAAATTGAGTGGGGAGGTACCCAAAGATGTACTTTCCCCCCTACCACGGCAGGCCCCTCAAGCCCCGCCCCCACCATGGGAGGGGTACCATTGGGGGTACCGCCTTCTTGCCATTGGTAGGGTGGCAGCCCCCTCGGGCCCCTCGGCTAGTGGTGGCAGTGGAGGACTCAACTCCCACACACCCTCTATTTTTTTAATATATTTTTAAATAAAAATAATTTTTTATATATTTTTAATAACAAATATAATAGTTTTTTTATCATTTTTTTTTAATTTAAAAAATAAAAATCATGCCTTTTTATATTTTTTTTAAATATATATATATATATATATGTTTTTTTTGTTGTATTTTCTTTAAAAATAAAATATGCAAATTTTTTTCAAATATTTTTTTTGCAATAAAATAAACATGCATTGTACCTGGAGGATATTTTTCCTCAGACTACTAAATCTGGAGGACCTCAAAATTTGGAGGTATTTTTGTTAAATTTGATGGAGATTCTTTTTTCCCTACTCAACTCCTCTCCGTTGGGCTTTTCAATTTTGTACCTCAACTTCCAAAGGTCATATCTCGGTCATACGATGGACTTTTTTGGTGCAATTTTTTTTGAAATGGGCTAGAATTTCATGCTCTTCACAATCATGCAAGTGATTTCTAGTTTTAACTTCTGATTTTTTCTAGAATTTTAGTTTCTCAATGTTGTTGTTGTTTAGTTCTCCTTTTGGAGACTTCAACATGCCATATCTTCTACATCTGGATTCCTTTTTGGGCGTCATTTTTTTAAAAGTGCATGTTTTTTGTGTAATTTATCATGGAGTTATTAGTTTCCTCATTTTCTATCATAGAATTGTATTTTCAGTATGTAGTCCTTTTTTAGACCTTATAGGCTTCCATTGTATACACTTCTTATTATGTAGACGCACTGAGATAAAGTGTCACATGTTTTGGTGTATAATTTTTGGGGATTTTGCACATCTTGTTGTGCCTTTTGAATTCACACTATGATATAAAGTGCCATGGGGGGTTGATGTTTTCCTTTGGTTTTCCATCACACCTTTGTCAAGTGAGTGTCCCTTCCATGACAATAGTGAATCCCAATGATTCTTGTATCATGTGTGTGTGTCCTATTTTGCACACCCTTTTATTTGCAGGTTGTTTCTCCTGCATGCACTTCTTGGTTTCACACAGTTTCAATATTCCTATCATGGCTCTCCCTTTTCAACATTATAGAGGGTTTCTACTATTAGTGCTAATGCTTGCTTGGTTTCGCATTTGAGTGATCTACATATCTAGTTCTTGTTCCTATATACTTTTAGATGCAATGTACATCAGTGGTGGGTTACATGCATTTTAATGAGATGGATCATTTACCATATGAACACTCTTTCATTCCTATTTATGGAGGTTCTTCATTTCAGCACTATATCTGTCATCATTCGACAACATTCCACAACTTCTTCATGCTTAAATGTTGTTTTACATGTTCTTCCTTTTTCGGACATTATTTCGGTTGGAGGCTTCTCAGTCCTTCAGCTTGATTTGAAGGCTTTTTCAGTCCTTCATTCACCTTTCTTTCTTTTGGAGAGGAGTTTTCTCCCACTGTGGTTTTCTCCTTTTCTCTAGTTTTGAGAGATCTTTTTGTTTGTACATGGGTACCTCACCAGGACTTGTTTGTCGAAACCCATCATGCATTCTTTTTAGGGTTTCTAGCTACTCCCTAAGTTCATCTTAAGGGGGACTATTAGAGTAATCATGCATTAACTAATAATTAATTAATCTTTAATCGATTATTAGTCTAACTTATTCTCATGAATTTAAGCTAAACTTAGGAGTTCTTTATTAAGTTAACTAAGTTATTTTTTATGCTAACTAAAGTGAACTATTATTAGATCATTTTGTCTCATTGCATGAGATGTTGACACTTGTAATGATCTAATCCCTTTACCATTTAGGGTTGCTTCTATATAACACTCAACCCTCATTGTATTACCTCTCTTCAACTCTCTCAATATTTCATATCATTTTGATAGTTTGTTGCATTCTATAGCTTTTTCTTGTTGAGGAATATAACATATATTGTTTACAGATCTCTTGCATGGAAGGTGTCTTTGTTCATTGTTTGATCCCATGGCTCGTGTTTTCACAATTCTAACAAATTAGGTTTTGGAGATGTGAATTTGGATGTTCCACCTTGATTCATTTATTCTCTTTACTTTGGGATTCCCATTACTTGTATGCTTCCTTTTTATTAGTGGAGTGAAATTTCTCTTTGGAGTGATTTTGATTTATTATTTGATTTTGACTTGATATTACATACCAATGATTTTGAAAATTGTGACCTATGGATTCTTATGGTGTCATTACTTCATATGTTGATGCATACAAATAAAATATAAATTCTATATTATGGTCGCATGGGGAAATATTATCTTGAAATCCTATGATTTTTTTAATTACTTTATCAGTTTGGAATAAGTAAAATGTTAGGAAAAAGGTGTCTCAACCTTGCAATTACAAAAGGTCACTATTTATAGTAAGTTTATATTTGAGCACAAAGGGATTCAAAATTTTCCACAAAGCTAAAAAATGGCCAAATAAACATCTTGGTAAATTTTTGACCCAAGGTCATGTTTGGATTTTAAGATATTAAAGTTTCCATTTTTTAAAATTTGAAATTCAATTTTGAGGCACTTAGAGGTTGCTTTTGCACTTGAAAGTTGTCATGACCAACAAAGAAAGATATAGCCTCATAGAGTGCTTCATGTGCTTTTCGATGGTTCAAATGGTTCATCAATCAAACTCCTAGATTAAAATTTGTGGCCTCAAAAAGTTGGGTCTCCCCAATTGAAAATTATGAAAATGTGTTGGACAAATAAAAGAGTTGTAAAGTGGAGTTACATGTGTTGGTGTTTTTTTTGACACATCATAGGGCATCTTTGATTGGATGTAAGTTGGGAACCACTTTTTGGATGGTTTTAATTCATGGTTTTCTAAATACAGCTTCATGATTTCATGTATTGCATCTCCTATATATTAGGTGCTTGAGATGGAGGTTGTGAGTGAGTATTATAGATGTTGATGTCTTCAGATCTCTGATTGGTGATTCTCTTATGAAAAAATTGTTCTACAAGTATATTGTAATCTTGTTGATTTCAGAGTAATATATTAGGTGACTTTTGGTGTGTGGGCTTTTTCTCCCAAAAGGGTTTTCCCTACATAAATCACTATGTTATGGTATGAATGAAATTTATGTTTAGTTTATGTAACCATTGTAAAGATCTGAAAATTTTTGCATAACCCTCCTCTCAAGATTAGTGTAGGAATTTTTTTTGCTACCTTAGCTTCCGTACAAGAGATATCAAAGCATGATCACCTTTGGTTTTAGTTATGGGTTGTTGGGTTTTTTGAACTAATCAGATTTTGAGTGGGAGCTTGTGGAAAATATATTGTAAAATTGTTGTAGGAATTTTCAGATGGAAAGCACATCAAGGAGAATAGAAGTAGAGAATTATATAGGTAACAATTTTGAGATGTGGAAGCTGAATATGGAGGATCTATTAATTGATCAAGATTAGTAATGATAATGTTTCAAGTCCTACAAACTCTAATTTGGTTACTCAATATGATGCTATGTATTGTAAAGTGAAGGGTATAATCGTATTATACATGACATACTCTATTTTAATCAATATCCGTGAAGTGTCCTTTACAAAGAAACTATGGAAGATACTTGATAAGATATATCAAGCCAAATATTTAGCGAACAAGATTTTCTTGAGGAATAAATTGTATTCGTTGGGAATGGAGGAGGGTTCATGAATTGCATAACACCTAGAAGAATTCAATATTTTGGTATCTCAATTTTCATTAGTTGGTGTAAAAATGGATGAGGCTCAGAGAGATTTCATATCTTGCTTTGTTCTTTGTTTGATTCGTGGGATCACTCATTACGGCTATTGGGATTAATTTTGTTGCCTTGAAATTTGAAGATGTTGTGGGTTCTTTTCTTTCTAAAGATATGAAGAGGAAGGTATCCGTCAATGGCAAGGGGGCCCTAAACATTCATGGAAGACCTAAGGAAAAGGAAAAGGACAAGAAGAGTGAAAATCATGATAAATCCAAGTCCAATGGGATATCTGATGCAGACCCAGGAGGCACAAACCCAATCAATCTGACAACCTGCCTTTAAGAGGCATCTAACAAGATTTATAAGACCTATTTGAACAATCCTAACAACCCTCAAAGCCCCACAACCAACAGAAACATGATTTCACAATTTCACTCCTTGAACCCTAGTAGTATTGGAAACTCAGTTTTTGCCCAATAACTCAAATGTTCTCCAAAACACCAGACAAAATATTGATGGTTTCAGATACCCATTTCAAGGTTATAACATATATGTCAGATTCAGATACAAGTCCTTTGGACCAACTCCCCAAAATCACCCTTCCTAGATTGACTCAATTAGGCTGATTAAACATGCCTTTAAACCTATCACAAGACCATGAAACCTTGGGGAATAAATTCATATTCCTTCAAGCCTCCAAAATCATAAAATAATTCCACTGGTATGGACAAACACTTGCCAAACCTGAAAAACCTTGTTTTAGGCACAATTCATGAGGGTTTATTGAATATGATGTTTCCACAACCTCCCAGACCATGCCACCAACTCAGATACTCATATTTTACCCCTAATATTCTTAAAAGTTCATAAGATATCCATCCCTAACTTTCCTTTATCAGACCCAAGACTATCCCCATCAAATCATGCACTTTTCCAATGGATTCCACCCTAGAGACTCCCACAAAGTCATGAAAATCACCTACTCTACACAAAAAAAAGAATTAATTTTTTTATTGGGCCCATATAAGCCTATCCACCGAGTTACAAGTCCTCATAGTAGGTGGAAGGCTTAGAATGTCATTTTGACTCCTCTCAAAACCCCAAAAATAGGGTAAACAGGTAGTTTCAGAAAAACAGTGATTTCTCCCTCAATATGAACGTTCAAACCCTCAAACCAAATTCATTGGGAAGATAAATCATATATATACACATTCAAAATAATTTCAGATCCAAACTTGACTGTACGGATTCGTACTAGACTTGCAAAGTTCAGGAAATCAGGAAAAATATGGAAAAACACAAAATTTAGGAAATTTCTTTCTTTTATTGATTCCAATCTTCAAAAAGCAACCTCCCTTCGGGAATTTACATAAGATTTATAATCAATCCAACTCCAAACTACCTCATAAACCAACCAACTTCCTTTAACCACCCTTTTGCTTAATTCTAAAATGGCAATTTGCCAATTTTGTTCTTAATGACCACCCCTTTACAACTTTGCTTTATAAACTCTTCTTAACTGACCTACTAAGACCCCAAAGGCCTTCCAATACATCAAATGGTCATTAAGACCTTATTCATAAGGAAAATCATAAAAACCAAACCTACACTATATCCTATCCACCTAGATCACATTTCTATTTGTTGGAACTACAGTAAGCCTAGACACTTCCATAAGGAGTGCAAAGAAGAAAACAAGAAAAAAATGAAGAATCTTGACTCTGATTTTGAGTCTAAAAAAGAAGATGATGATGTGTTCATTAAAAATTTGGCCACTTGTGCAGGTAATGACATATGGTTAATTGAATTTAGGTGCATCTTTCCATATGACCTATAATAGAGATTGGTTTTATGAATATGAAGAATTTGATAGAGATAAAGTGTACTTGGGTGATGATTCTTCTTTAATTGTTTATTTTGGTAAAGTTAGAATAAATTTTACTAGTGGTAGAACAAAAGGGATTAACCATATGTTGTGTATCCCTTGATTAGCATGAAATTTATTATATGTGAGAAAACTAATAGATGCAAGTGTTTAGGTAATATTTTATGATGCAAGATGCAATATGGTTAGAGGTGTTATGGTGTTCACTAGAGGTGTGAAATTTTCCACATTGTATAAGCTTGATACTTATACCATTGAGTATAATAAAACTTCTTTGAAAATCAAGTTTGTGGATACTTCATTAGAAAAGATGATGGTTTCATATCCAGTGGATGGTCATGGCTTTTGGGTACATAAGGGTGCTCTTTTCTGGAATCAATAGAGAAGACTATGTCATGGCACCAAAGACTTGGCCATATTGGAGAAAAGCATCTAAGGACCTTGAAAAACAAAAACCTTATTAAAGGGTTGACTAATTGTAAACTTGATTTTGATTTATGTGAGAATTATATTTATGGTAAAAAAACCATGATTAGTTTTACTCGAGTTCTCATAAATTTTATGGTTTATTGGATCTTATTCATTTTGATGTGTTTGGTCATGTATACAGTCCTTCCATTGAAAAATCCACATCTTATGTTTCATTTATTGATGATTATAGTAGAAGGATATGGTTATATTTTTAAATAGTAAATTGAATTTTTTCAATTGATTTAAAGATTTAAAGCAATGGTTGAGTTGTATATTGGAAACAAAATAAAATGTTTGAGGACTGATAATGGCGGAAAATATTTATCTAATGATTTTGATAAAAAATTTAAAGCTTGTGGTATTCATAGATAAAAGACAATTCTATATATTCTCTACAACATAATGGAGTTACTTAAAGAATGAACAAGACACTGATGGAGAAGGCTAGGAGTATGCTTAGTGGTGTTGGTATAGAACAAAGCTTCTGGGCTGAAGATGTTGCCTTACCAAAGTGCAATTGGAAGTTTGATGTATGTTATGGCATGCACTAAACCAGACATTGCCTAAGTAGTGGGATTTCTTTCCAAATATGTTTAATCTTGGTAGAATTCATTGGGATGTAGTTAAAAGAGTCTTCAAATATTTATGGGTACATAAGTATTCCTTGTGTTATCATGGTAATTTCATAGGAGATGTGCATCCCCTTGATATTCATGGTTATGTGGATTCAAATTGGGCAAGTGATTTTGATGGAAGATGATCCGCCAGTGCTTACATGTTTACTTTATTTGGTGGCAAAATCAATTGAATAAGTGGCAATCTGTGGTTGCTTTTTCCACTACTAAAGGTGAGTAGATGACACTCATGCTTGTAAAGAAGCCATCTAGATTAATAGACTGTGTTTAAATATCAAAATAAAACAAGGTGTAGTGACAATTGATTGTGACATTTAGAGTGCAATTTTCCTAGCTAAGAACTCGACTTTTCATGCCAAGATCAAGCACATTGATGTACATTCTCATTTTTTCAAAGATATGGTTGAGGATGGAAGGATGAAGCTAGTTAAGGTAGAGACTTTTATGAATATTGTCAATTCTTTAACTAAGCCCATGAGCATGGAGAATTTTAGATGGAATTCAAAGTCTATGGGCCTCTTGGCTCCTAGCAATTAAATCATGGTGTTGATATCCCTTTGCTCTTGCAAGGCGTTCGACAAGTGGGAGAATGTTAGGAAAAAGGTGTTAACATTACAATTATAGAAGGTTAATATTTATAGAAAGATTACATTTGATCACGTATGGATTCAAATTTTTCCTCAAAGCTACAAAATGGCCAAATAAACATCTTGGTAAAGTTTCAACCCAAGGTCATGTTTGGATTTCAAGATATCAAAGTTTCCTTTTTTATAAGTTTCAAAGTCAATTTTGAGGCACTTAGAGGTTTTTTTGGGTCCAAAATTGATCATAACCAAAAAAAGTGGGTTATACATTGATAGATCACTTCATAAGCTATTCGACAATTTAAATTGTTTGTTAATCAAGCACTTGAATCAAAAGTTATGGCCTCCAAAAATTGGGTCTCTTGAATTGGGAAATGTGAAAACATGTTGGACACATAAAAAATTTGTAAGGTGGAGTTACACATGTTGGTGTGTATTTTGACACATCATACATCTTTGATTGAAGATAAGTTGGGCACCACTTTTTGGGTGATTTTAGCTCATGATTTTATAAAATATTGTTTTATGGTTTCATATATTTAATCTCCTATTTATTAGGTGCTTGAGATGGAGGTTGTATGTGAGATTCTTATAGATGTGGAGTTGCCTTTAGATCTTTGGTTGGTGATACTCCTATGAATTTTTTTCTCTACAAGTATATTGTAATCTGGTTGATTTTAGAATAATATATTGGATGACTTTTGGAGTGTGGGTTTTTCTCCCAAAAAGGTTTTCTCTGCATAAATCACTTTGTTGACATGGTATGAATGATATTTATATATATTTTTTAGTTTTTATAACTTTTATACAGGTCTAAAAAAAAATCATAACCCTCTTCTCAAGATTAGTGTAGGAAGTTGTTTTGCTACCTTAGCTTCCTTATAAAAAATGGTGTGTGATTTCTTTGGTATTTATTGGTGAATTTAGGTGATTGAAAATCATTTTTCGTAATAGGGATGGTTTTGGAAATGAAATGATTACTGGAAACAAACTCTTCATAAGAGTGATAGGAGGAACCAAATTGGGTGTTGGAAGAAGTTTCCTTATAATCTACAGAAATGCCACTGACATCCTTAGTTTTTTTATTAGGAGACTTGTAGCCAATGCCCAAAAATCCTTTATTTGCATTAGCATGTAGGGGATCTAATATTCCTTCCTCGTGAAGGCTTGATCCTTTGCCTTTGTGTTTCATGATTTGATAGATTTTATTTACAACGGATATTTTATATTATTGAAACATGATACAAGCCAATATTAGATAGATATGAATCATTAGAGCTTCCAACGTTCTTGCCTACAAGAAGACCTAATTTAATAAATATGGTTGGACCATGGTGATAGGATCTTTGTGTTTTCTCATCATTCATGTTCTTGTACCTTAATCAATTATGTCCCCAATGTGATCAATCATGAATTTTTTATCCACATTCTCTATGTGCAATATCATTTATAACTTGATTCCCAATATGCTCATTACACCTTTTTTTCTTGTCTATGTGTTTGACAAGATCAAGTGTCTCATCATAGGAAGGGGAGGTGGTTGTATAGTGGATACGATTAGTTTTAGTTTCATGTTCTTCAGATTTTATTGCATGATGGATGGAATTGGCTTGGATGCTTTGATCTTGATTTGGTTGGGAGCATGTTTGATCATGATTTGGAACAAGCTCTTGACATCACCTCAATTTATTTGTCTACAAGATGGATGTAATTTTCTTTTATTTAATGTTCCCCTATATCAATTATGTAATGAATAACATTAATGGATAAAAGAAAACCAAACATTTTTTGTGATACCAAGTGGCATTAAGCAAACTACCATAAAACCAATGAGTCCACAAGGTGTCATATCCACATGTGATAACACACTTGGCATGCACACCTATGCATAAAACACACTAGCACAATAGAAATCCTAAGGAAATTGTGAAACCAAACATCATGGTTGACATGAAATATAGGTCATAGAGAAGATAAAGTTTCCACAAAATCACTAGAACATCCTTCTAACATCCCTACAAACCCATCCTCAAAACTCATTGGGTTACAATAAGGAGCAAAGCCCAAACTAACAATCTCATAACATTAATTGAAGGTCACGACTAAACCATGACCCTAAAAAGGTATCAAATGCTGGCCAAAGATTGGTAACAAACTCCTAAGATGTCTAGTAGTTGTGGACTAGTATTAGGTTCCATGAAATCCTGATACTTCAATATCAGGATCCTTGGGATATTAAAAACCCCAATACCACGCATCAAGACAAATGGGTATTAAAGGAAATTGAAATCCCCCATAATCCAAGTATTTGAATACGAGAAATCTCAATACTATGAAAAATCAAATAAGTATGAATATCTTGAAAACATTGATAACCCCAATATTAAGATAAGAGAAATATCGACATTGTGACAAATCAAATGGGTATCAATATTTTGAAAACCTTGATACCCTAGTATCATGATATGGAAAATATTGATACCACAAAAAATCAAACAAGTATCAAGATTTTAAAAACCCTAATACCTTGAATATCAAGATGTGGAAATCCCCATGTCATGACAAATCAAATGGACGTCAAGATTTTGAAAACCCAAATACCTAACTATGCTAGGAGATATTTTCATGGGCACATAACCAATCACACTAACAAGGGATTAACACTTTACATATAGCAACATAATGCATAAAAAATTTAAGTGCATTAAAAACCAAGATCTCACCTAATGATAGTTATAACAAGATAAGGGTCTCTCATCAAATACAAGATCTAATGATCTCAAAGATGAGAATGCTAGAGGATGGAAAGGAGTGTCATCATAGTATATATGTAGGATATAACATGTGATCCTTCCTTGGGGTGGAATTAATATTGACATCCAACACCTTGAAAGTGGTGGCATGTCCTTGGCATAGATACCAGGCCTATGCAAGCACCTCAACTATGTCACTACATGGCATCCATGTTGAGGCTCCAAGCACTACAACATATCACTACATGGCCCACATGTTGAATCTTTACAAGGTCTCCAATAATATCACCACATTTTAATAGTAGTTCATTTAAATTATTCTATGTGTGTTTCTTTAGTTATCACTTGCTTAAAGACCCTAACTCTCACCCATTGTAGCCTTAGATTCACTTCTGGACTCAAAGAAATACTAGAGCTAGTTCTTACAGACCCTATACCTCAATTCTATGTTTCTCATGCACTTAATCACCATTAAGAATAACACTACAATTCAAGAAAAACATAAATTAGTCATAAAACTAAATGGGGTTTCAACAAGGGGATTCAATAAAGGATTAAAAAAGAACTTTTCCACAAAATCATCCACAAGTAATATAATCATTTAAGCATAGAAATTATTCCTAAATAGACTAACACCATTTTTTCACAACCACACACACACATAGCTAGAAATATTTATCCTTTTAACATGCCCACATACACAAAAACATGAAATTAAATCAAGGACCCAATTTTTCTTCATCATTTTGAGGATTTACAAGTTGTTTTACTTACCCAAAATTCCCAACGTCACATCTTAAATTTATGCCCTTTTCCCATCTTGGCTCCCATCCCACATGAGAAAAACCAATCCACAACCAAAATGAGGTGTGAACAAATAAATTAATAGTGAGAGAAAGAGTAGATGAAATTATGGCCTCAATAGTTCCTATGTCAACAAACCAACAACACATAAACTAGAGGAAGAATACATATAAGGGGTGTTGGTTATTTTTCTTGCAACCTTCAACCCTAAGGAGAAACAAAATGCCTAAACTAGGGGATTTAATATTTAGGACAAGGAATCTGCACTATCAATAGGTTAAAGACAAGAAAAGCCAATGAACAAGGCTATGAAATCCTTTCATGCTTTGAGCTCCACAAGACTCGGGAGGGTGCTCCTAATTGTAGGTCTGAATGTATGATAAACTTGTGCCAAACAACAAATAACAAACCTATGAAAGTGGATAGTTCTTAGGTATATGAATGATGGGTATTTTATATTTTACCAGGTTCAAGCATAATCCCATTTGCATTGAACATTATTGAGAACAAATAACTTAGATATCTTCACTTAAACACATAGAGGGTTACTAGGTAAAATTCTCTCAAATTCAACCTCTATACTCTTTCAAATATCATGAAAATACAGAGAACAAAAATAACTTAAACAACAAAACAAAAGGACCAAAGTAACAGAGATTTAATATGATTATATTGTTTTTGAACATGTCTCAAGCTTTGTGATAGGTCAATGCCTAATCATGGGCCATGGAGTCAAATATAAAACTGTAACAAAGCTCTTATCAGCAAATTAAGTTCAACCAATGGATTTAAGATATGTTAATGCCTTACATTAACAAACCCACTCATATTGCTATAAAGTTATACTCACCAATCCCACTTGTGCACTCAAAATTACAGTTATTTGATCAAAGTAATTTAACTCTTTACTTGAAAGAGAACCGTGGCCAAATAACACAATCATAGGAAAGTTGTGATGATAAACTCAAACAATCCTTGATATATTGAATTCATATAATCAAAAGCATACAAATTTGGAGACAACTTTATGAAAATTAATTTGTTTCTACACAAATTGGTTACCACTTGCTCATAAAATCAAACTATTACAATTTACATATTCTATATATGACTCAGACTCAACACTATTCTACCTTACTCTCCTAATTCAAAAATTTAGAACCTGTACAAATGAGAAAAAGAAAGAATATATAGAAGAAGGAGAAACTCTAAAACTACATCTTCAATTGACATCTAAAAGCCTCAGCTTCGTTGATCTGTAATTATCTTTGCTTGTTGAAGAAGCTTCAATCTGCTCCCAGATTCATGCATCTTGCATTTGTTGCCCCTCTAATAGAAAATATTCCCTTCATGATGACCCTCTTCATTATTCCCTTGTTGTAGAAAATATTTTTTGACCACCGACAAAGTCTCTCACTCCATTTTACCCGAGCTGCAAACTTGTTGTTTCATTGTGAAAATTTTTCACCTCTCCCACATTTTACCCTACAATGAAAATTATCTTCCTGCTGCAAGTGTTTTTGCTCCTTCGTGAAAGCCTTTTAACCTGCTCTCCGTTTTACCTTGCAGATGAAAGCAACTTGTCTTTACCCATGAAAGCTCCTTTTATTTTGCTTTTACCTTGTTGCATTTTACACTTTCATCTCTAGCAAATAAAATATCCACCCCACTTTGCATCTAAATTCTTTATATTTAAAAGGTGAAGGCAATTAAATATTTTATAATGGGTTATAAAAATATATATGCCCAAGCCCTTTGTTGAGAAAATGTCTCAACCTTGCTTTGTTTTTAATTTATTAAATGACAATTTGTAATTATCTTATAGTTGTCATGAAAGTTGCTAAATGCAACTATGACAACTTGCAAAGTGTTTTAAATGTCAAATTAGAAAGAGCATGAAAAAAGGGGAAGATAAATGTGAGTTTGGAAAAAGAAATAAAATAGATTTTTTAGTTGCATGTGCACATTACTAAAAAATGGATAAAATCACAAGTTGGAAGAGAAAGTTTCTTTTCTTTGTGATTTATGACTAAATGGTTTTGGAAACCATTCTTAATTTATATTTTCTCTCATGCCTATATATTTAGTGTTTGAGTTGAAGAGAAAATGAGTTAAGTTGCAGGTTGAAGAAGCCATGAAGTGGTGCAATGATTCAGAGGGAGAAGTTGTATTGATGTAACTTGTTTGAAGGATTAATACAAGTCTTAGATCTCTTTGGGTGTGGATTTTTTTCCCGCAAGGTTTTCTCCACGTAATTCTTGTATTATGATTTGCACATCTTTTATAATCTTGTTTCAACTGTGATTTATTACTTTGAGAATTTGGATGCATAAAATTATCAGCATATTTTTATTGTAAGTTTTATCCTATTTTTCAACATTTGGCATCAGAGCCAAGTTGGCTTGATTAGAGAAGGGGATGCCTTTCTTGGAGTGTTTGATTGGGTTTTTTGCTGCAATGGGAGTGTGATGTTTTTTCTTGCAGTTTCAAATTCAACGTGATAAGAGATCATGGTTGGCTCATCTCGGTTGGACATTGAGAAGTTCAATGGTACTGGGTATGAACTTTGGAAGTTAAAGATGGAGGATCTCTTGGAAGAAAGAGATCAATGGATTGTTGTTAATAAAGAGAATAAACTGGAAACTATGTCAGATGAAGACTGGATTAAGTTAGATAAAAAGGCTCGTGACACTATTCATTTGTGTTTATCTGATTATGTTCTATTGAATGTATCTAATGAGACTACTGCATATAAGTTATGGAATAGAATAGGAGAGATATACCAAACTAAAAGTCTCATTAACAAGTTATTTTTGAAAAGAAAGTTATATTCTCTTAAAATGAATAATGGAGATTCGATTGCAGAACACTTGAATTCATTTAATCTAATTTTGAGTCAGCTATAGTCAATTAATGTAAAGATATATGAGGAGGATAAATGTATTTTATTATTATGTTCACTACCTAAATCTTGGGATAATCTTATTATTGCAATCATTGGTTCTTTTTCAGATGATTTGAAGTTGGATGCCCTTGTTGCCACTCTACTTTCAAAGGAAATGAGGAGAAAGACTTCAGAGGGGTCTAAAGATGCATTGCATGTATGAGGTAGATCTAAGGAGAAAGGTAAGGACAAAAATAAAGGTGAAAATGACAAGTCTAAGGATCGTTCTAAGTCTAAGGGAAGGTCAAAATCACTTGGTAAGAGTAGATTGAGGTGTTGGGATTGTGGTAAATAGGGGCATCTCAAAAGGGAATGTAAGTAAAAAGAAAAATAATGACGATTCCTCTATAGATAAATCCTCTGATGATGAAGCTACTGATGCTTTTATTATTTCTGCTAATATGACTTATGATGACTCTTGGTTAATAGATTTATGTGCTTCCTACCACATGACTCATCACAAGGAATGGTTTTTAGCATATTCAACTTATGATGGTGGGAAAGTTTTCCTCGGGGATAATAGCACATGAGAAATTGTAGGCCGAGGGGAGGTAAAATTGATCTTCAATGATGGAAGGGTTAAAACCCTTAAACATGTATTGCATATTCTTGGTTTAGCTAGAAATTTAATTTCGGTATCTAAAATGAATGATTCAGGATTGCATGTTACTTTTGAAAAGAGTGGTTGCAAATTAATCAAAGGGAATTTGGTTTTAGCTAAGGGTAATAGGTGTGGCACCCTATTTAGACTTGATGCTTCTACTTTATGTAACTCTGTTAATGTAATTGATAACTCTGTATCATGTAAGTTATGGCACCACAGGATGGGTCATATTGGTGAAAAGGGTCTCAAAACTCTCATAAATAAAAATATGGTTGATGGTTTGTCAAGTTACTCTACTGATTTTGATTTTTGTGAACACTGCGTGTATGGAAAACAACATAGAGTTTCATTTAAATCTAGAAGTACTAGAGCTAAACAAATTTTGGAGGTAATTCATAGTGATGTCTTTGGTCCTATGGATATACCATCTATTGGAAAGTCTCGCTACTTTGTTTCCTTTATTGATGATTATTCTAAATATTCATGGGTTTACTTTTTGAAGGAGAAATCTGCTATTTTTCTATTTTTAAATAATTTAAAACACTTTTTGAGAAAAAAATAGATAAAAAAGTAAAGATTTTAAGAACGGATAATGGTGGTGAATATTGCTCTAGGGACTTTGATGATTATTGTAAGCATGCAGGAATTATTAGGCAGAAAACAACTCCATATACTCCACAACAAAATGGAGTAGCAGAGAGGATGAATAGGACTTTAATGGACGGAGCTAGAAGCATGTTGAGTAGTGCAAAGCTTGAACAACGCTTTTGGGCTTAATCAGTTCACACTGCTTGTTATCTGGTTAAGAGGTCGCCTACTTCTGGTCTTGTTGATAAAACTCCCTATGAGGTATGGATAGGTAAAAGACCACCAGTTTCTCATGTTAGATTTTTTGGCAGTGAGGCATATGTTCATGTTCCTAAAGAAAAATGTTCAAAGCTTGACTTCAGAGCTAACAAATGTGTTTTTGTGGGTTATGGAGAGAATATTAAGGGTTACAAGCTTTGGGATCCTATAGCAATGAAAATGATATATTCTAAGGATGTAATTTTCAGGGAGCTTAAGGAATTTTAAAATGATGAACAACCTCATGTAAAGCCTAACAAAATAGTGTATTTTGATATTGAGGTTGAACCACAGAAAGATAAACAGGTAGAACAACCACTACAAGATGCACATGTAGATCAACCAGAAGAAGATACACATGTTGAACAACATGATGAATATGAAGGTGAAGATGAAGGATTAGAAGAGAATTTTGAAGAGGAACAACTTGAGCATCTTGTTACACCTCTAAGAAAATCCACTAGACAACATAAACCTATTGATAGGTATGGATATAGTCCATATAATTTTCGTTGTGTTTTTGTTTTATCTTGTACTAACAATGAACCTAGATCGGTGAAAGAGGCCTTATCTTCAAATGAGATTGATTATTGGTTAGAAGCAATGAAAGATGAAATAAAGGCCTTGGAAAAATGTGACACATGGGATCTAGTTGAGCTGCCTAAGAGTAGGAAAGCCATTGGATGCAAATGGGTGTTTAAAAAGAAATTTAAAGCAGATGGTAAGTTAGAATGGTACAAGGCCCAGTTAGTAGCAAAAGGTTACTCTCAAGTTGAGGGAGTGAATTTTGGTGAGATTTTTTCTCATGTGGCTAAATTAGCCTCCATTAGATTCCTTTTATCTATTGCTTGTGCTTTTGATTTGGAAGTGGAGAAAATGGATGTTAAAACCGTTTTCTTACATGGGGATCTTGATGAGGAAATATTTATGAAACAGCCTGATAATTTTATTGTGAAGGGACAAGAACATTTGGTTTGCAGGTTAAAGAGATCTTTGTACGGTTTGAAGTAGTCACCAAAAATGTGGTATCAGAAATTTGATTCTTTTGCATTGAATCATGACTTTATTAGAAGTGAAGAAGATCATTGTGTCTATTTTAAATTAATTGATGATCGATTACTAATCATTGTCCTATATGTTGATGATATGTTATTTATTGGAAATGAGAAGGGAATGATTAGGGAACTTAAGAGTCAATTATCTAGTACTTTTGACATGAAAGATTTAGGGGCTGCAAAATATATCTTGGGTATGGAAATCAACAGGGATCGGGTTAACAAAAAATTATGGTTAAATCAAAAGAAGTATGTTAACACTATTTTGCAGCGTTTTAGCATGCATGATTGTAAACCAGTTAGTATTCCCTTTCCAGTTGGCATTAAGCTATCTCTAAAGCAATGTCCTAAAACAAATGATGAACTTGAAGAGATGTATAAAGTTCCATATGCTAGTGTTGTAGAAAGCCTTATGTATGCTATGATTTGTACAAGACCTGATATTGCCCAAGCAGTGGGAGTTCTTAGTAGATTTATAACAAATCCTAGTAAAGAACATTGGACTTATGTGAAAAGGGTTTTCAGATATTTACGTGGGACTTCTAATCATTTTATTTGTTATCATGGATCTTATGATATGAGTAAGGTGATTGATTTGCATGGTTTTGTTGATTCAAAGTTTGTTGGTGATCTAGATTGCAGAAGGTCTACAAGTGGCTATGTCTTTACTTTGTTTGGAGGATCACTTAGTTGGATGAGAAAGAGACAACCTACAGTTGCATTTTCCACTACAAAAGCAGAGTACATGGCTGCAACACATGCTTATAAAGAGGTTGTGTGGTTAGAGAGATTGTGTTCAAGTATTGGCTTTCAGTGTAAACAAGTAAAAATTGGATGTGATAGTCAAAGTGCCATCTATTTGGCTAAAAAACCAATGTATCGCGCCCGCACAAAGCACATAGATGTGCAGTATCACTTTGTTCGGGAAATGGTTGAGAGTGGTAAAGTCATGTTACAAAAAGTAGACACTGTAGAGAATGTTGCAGATTCTCTTACTAAACCTGTGAGCACAGAAAAATTTAGTTGGTGCAGACAGGCCATGGGCCTCACATCTTCTAAAGTGTGATTTATTTAGTTTCCCATTATGCTCTTTGCAAGGTGTTCAACAAGTGGGAGAATATTGAGAAAATGTCTCAACCTTGCTTTATTTTTAATTTATTAAATGACAATTTGTAATTATCTTTTAGTTGTCATGAAAGTTGCTAAATGCAATTATGACAACTTGCAAAGTGTTTTAATTATCAAAATAGAAAGAGCATGAAAAAAGGGGAAGATAAATGTGAGTTTGGAAAAAGAAATAAAATAGATTTTTTAGTTGCATGTGCACATTACTAAAAAATGGATAAAATCACAAGTTGGAAGAGAAAGTTTCTTTTCTTTGTGATTTATGACTAAATGGTTTTGGAAACCATTCTTAATTTATGTTTTCTCTCATGTCTATATATTTAGTGCTTGAGTTGAAGAGAAAATAAGTTAAGTTGCAAGTTGAAGAAGCCATGAAGTGGTGCAATGATTCAGAGGGAGAAGTTGTATTGATGTAACTTGTTTGAAGGATTAATAAAAGTCTTGGATCTCTTTGGGTGTGGATTTTTTTCCCGCAAGGTTTTCTCCACGTAATTCTTGTGTTATGATTTGCACATCTTTTATAATCTTGTTTCAGTTGTGATTTATTACTTTGTTAATTTGGATGCATAAAATTATCAACATATTTTTATTGCAAGTTTTATCTTTTTTTTCAACACCCTTTTCATCTTTCAATCATATTTAAAGTTTTTGCTATTTTTTTTGTTTCTACCTCACCGTGTAAAGCAAAATTAAAAACATGCCTCTTCAAATATTTCTTTTCAGGTCCACTTTGTCTTGCATGCTCTGCAATGGCATCATCCTTCATCTTTATGAGCTTGCGGAAAAGGGTGGAGATTCTGCCATGATCTTCCTTTGTTGTCGATCGTTCCATTTAGCTTATTTGATTGCACCCAATAGCTTCCAATTCAAATTTCTTATCATTAATGGGTCATTTTTTGTAGTGTGGGGCGTTTTGATGGTTGCAGCATCCAGAATCAATCACAAATACGCTTAAAAGCTCAGTCTAGGTAATAGAATAGGTTAGGGGACGAATTTCAAGCATGGAACAGCAAATTTGAGCTCCAAAACACCCCCAAAACCTCACAGGAAAACCAAAAACGTGATTGCACTTTGATTTCTGCCCACTTCACAGTGAAAATCTCCTCCTTGCAGTGATGAAATACATTCAAAGCATGTAAAGACAACAACAATTATCTCCCAACACTAAATTTTGCAGAATCATGGCCAGAAAATGCTTCGCTTCCCCGTGAAGTTTCGGGCCAGAAAATGCTTCGCTTCCCCGTGAAGTTTCGGGCTAACTGGCAACAATAAAAAGGCAACATAAAATGTTTTCCTGCCATCCAATGTTTGAATGAAGCCAATAGCAAAATAATTTAATCCATCCCCATGCTTGCTGCAAACTCTTCTCCACTCCCCGCTCTCCCGTGAGTTTATGCTAAGGACAGCAAAAAGCTGGGCAAACACTGTCATGTTCAAAAAAATCATTTTATAAAGTTAAACTTTATAAAACACATATAATATTCAATTTTCCCTAATTCCTCATTTTTCCCGTGTACTTTTGTATTTATTAATATTTAAAACACATAAAATGTTTTAAATATATTACATCAAAACATTAGAGAATAGGGAAAATTTTAATTTCAGTTGCCGTCCAAATAGGGGAAATTTATTGTGAGAAAATCGAGACACCTGGAGCCACGAAAATTTATGTATGGATTCTATAATTTATTTATAGAAAACTCATTTCCTCAAAACTTGCATCGCCGAGATATTCCAGGTACCTCCTTTGCAAACTGGCTTATCGGATGCCTTTACCGCAACTGATATGCATTAAAATAATGCATCAGATGATCTCCGATTTTGACAAGAATAGAGATTGAGACGTTTTGAACCAACATGAGAAATGGGTTGCCTTTAAATTTGCAAAATTCAAAACTTTCCAAAACACCAATTTTGACCAGATCACAGTCATAAAACAATTTAATAATCCATCAGAACTTATCCTAAGACCCTGAAATTGAGCAAGCATGTAGACATTTCACCCAAGAATGGAGTGCAATAATCGGCTTAGAAAAAAAAAAGTCACGAGGTGAAATATATTCAACATCAAAGTGGCCTACTCAGACTTTTTTGCAGCTATTCCTGTTTAAAACCAATTAAAACTCACCAAGTTGCCATTTTGAAAAAATATCAAATCATCTTCTAAGGAACTGCCACTGAACTCACTAGATATTTTGGGTACACTGAGTGTGTGTGCAAGAGGGATTTCTTTGAATCATCATTCGTCAAAAGATATTGAGGGTCAAACTTGACCACCTTGAAAAGTTTTGAAAATGCAGGTGTGAAAACAAAGCAAACTGCATTTGGTTTTGGCTTGGTAAAAATAGAAAATTTGATCATGAGGCTTTGAAATCGAACTAGGGAGTACATTAATGTGGGGAGAATGGAGAGCAACAATCCTTTTGACATGAAAATCAACTGGCTCTGAATGGTGACCCTCCAAAGTAGGTCACTTAGGCAGATTTTTCAAGGGCACTTCTCAGAGTGCAAAGGCAAAACTTTCAATATGGGCACTTCAAATTTGAAAATTCGAAGGTGCCAACAAGGGGAGTGAAGACCACCAAAAACCCATGAGAACTAGAGTAAATAAGCAAGAGCTAGTGAATGATAAAGAACCAAACCCACAAGACCTCAAATCCTTTGAAATGACCCAAAGAATAACTATAATACCAAAAATTGTACCCTATAAAATTTTGCATTCCTTAAGCTCCCCTTTAGCCTAATTAAATTTGATAATGCAATGTCCCCTTCACCTAACCTTAATCTTGTCATTTATCCTTCTATTTTCAACCGTTAAGGTGATACTTTGTCACAAATGATCATGCAACACGTAGATGTCTGCACACCACGCAAATGTCCTAAAAATATTCTTACCTGTATAGTTGTTTGGATGTTACAATTCTCGTCTGGCCATGAATTGTAACACCTTTGCAACTTGCAAACGTACCAAAAATGCCCCTTTTCATGCCTTATCCCTTCAAACTTCCATTTTTCCATTCCTTCAACTCCATTCAATATCTCATTCATTCTAGCTCATTATTTTACTCTTCTCATTCTCATTCTCTCAATCCATCAATTTCTCTTGTATGTTCTCTCTCTACACCAACACTTTGGTTCTCTTGGCACATATTGTACAAGCTTGGAGATTGTATGATCTTCCTTTTGACATTCTCATTCACCAAATGAGGGTAATTGTAATCTCTCTATTGCATTATCGTCATTATTTTGATAGCATATTTTTATTTTAACTTGTTTATTATTTTTATCTTGTCTACTGTCTATTTTCTTCTTTGTCTTGAAAGGAAGCTAAGGTAGCAGAACAACTTCCTACACTAACCTTGAGAGGAGAATAATGCAAAACTTTTATAGATCTTTAACAATTGAAAAAACTTAAAGAGAAATAAACACAATATCATGCATAGCACAACACAATGATTTACATGGGGAAAACCCTTTCGGGAGAAAAACCCCACACTCCAAAAGCTACCCAATATATTAGAAATCAAAAGATTACAATATACTTGCAGAGAAAGCTTCTCCCAAGAGTATCACCATCAAAGATCAAGAGACAACCTAGCCGCTATCAAACTCTCAGAATACACTACCATCTACATACATCCCACCCGCTTATAACAAGATTTTTGGAACCTTCTAGAATTAGGGTTTTATAAGGTCATTTTTTATTTGACGTGTTAACGGAAAAACCTTGATGTGTCAACGGGAAAAATACCTTAACGTGTCAATTATGAGTGTATAGTATTTGCATGATCAATCGCCACATACCAACATACATCCTATCAATAAATCATATATAATTGCAAGGTTGAGACACATTTTCCCAACATATCTATCTATTTGGTTGTCCATGGAGGTGGGAACACCTATATGGGGATTTGATTGAGGAAAGCCCCTAAAACAACCTCAACCATTTTTCTAGATTTTTAAGGTGTTGCTTTGTAGGAGGCTTCATAAGTGGACCTCTTGTGACTCCTTTTCTCTTTTTCCATTCCATCATTTCTGCTTAGTTTCATTAAGTTCATGCATGTTATTGTTATTTTGTTTATCTTTGTTATTCTCTTAGTTTAGAACATTCTAAAGTTTTTAGTTGTCGAATAGTTAGTAGGCTCTCTATTGTCTATGTTAGTAAACTTTGATTCAGTCCATATGAGACTACAATGCGCCATTGTCATCCTTGGTCAAGAACCTGTTAGTTTGCTCATGAAACCTTTGAAGCCTTCTCTTTCGGTCCTTAAAACTCTTACCTCTTAATTCATCATAAAACACAAAATATAAGCAATCTCCCTTGTCTTTCCATTCTTGTCACCTGAGCTTTAATCCTTCAGGTAGTCGAGGAAAATTCACCCTTAACGGGGGGTGTCAATTTTCCTCCTCTACATTTTGGTGAACCCAATGTGAACTCTCCTAACCTTAATCTTTTGTTGAAAAAATTTCTTCTCTTTTGTCTGGACGTTTGCTTCGACCGAGTGTTGTGACACTTTTATGAGTTTCACAACCTAGTCTACAACTTTCGAACACATAGTTAGAAGAAATTATCGATATCTAGATATGGGTTCAAGAAAACAGTTTACTAAATCTCGTTCTGGTCCTAAGTTTGATCAGTTCACTATGAACATTATTGTCAAATTCTTCATTTATTTTTTGATCTAATTTTTCAATAGATCGTGTCATTAGTAACTTCCAGTCTTCAACTGTAGGGTTTGCATCCCTTATATTTGTTAAAAGACGAAGAAAGCATTATTGTTGATTGGTAGACCCATGTTATCTGAATGCCTGATCTAAAGTAATTATAATTTTGAATTCTTCCAATAGGATCTTTGCTCATATGTTGCTTACATAGGGTGGTTTGTTGTTAATAGGAGGTAATTGTCCTAGATCTCCAACCAAGATCATTGATGTTCCTGTAAGTAGTGTATAAGTGTTAAATTGAAATATTTAATATATTTGAGCAATTGTGCTATACATATTCAATTTGCTAATGGACATCATACTATATGCCACATAGTTTTGTGAGATTATACCTAAAAAAGGTCGATTTGCATTTTGGGGGAAGGCTTGGTGAAGTCGAGAATCGATGTTTTCGAACAACTTTGCACCAATGAAACTCATTTCATCAATCTATGTATATGATATGTGATCATTCTTCTTGGAAGCTTGTTAATCTGGTTCCTTCCAATTGTTTGAAATCATTGAGTGGTATTTTTAGGTTTGAATGAATATTTGATGCTCCTATATTGTATGTCGTAACTCCTATTGGTGCAAGTAGAAGTAATGGAGATTTATTTTTTAATGAAACATCTTGAAGGCTTTTGGATATGGCATGTATCACATACGACTTTCATGTTCTTGTTGTGCCTTGAATTATCATGAGTAGAGGAGATTCATGTTCGTTTCTTTTATAGTGTGAAATTATCATGTTTACTACTTTTCCTTGTTTGTTGCTGAGATTTTCATAGCTGGTTGATTGTTGTATACTATTTTGCATAAGACAGTTATTGCTTTTCATGGTGGTTATGAAATTGATTGCTTCATTTGTGTATTGTTCACCATGAAAATCATTAGACCAATTGGCCTACTTGTCAAAATCTCTCCTTCCTAGAATGTCTATTTCTGAGATTTGCAGAGTTTCACCTTGATGAAGCCTAGATATAATTTCCCATTCATTCTCAATTGTAGAATCTGTGGCTTGTTCATTGTTATCACTTTGAGATTTTGTATTATCTTCAGCTATGTTACTTTCTATTCTACATTCAACATGCCATTGATTATACTAGAATTTCGACCAACATGCAATTATTGCACCATTATTATGACCAATGTCCCTTTGTATATCATGAAATGGTTTGTATAGTAGCAATTCTGAAAACAATAATCACACCATCTTTCTGAGTCATGTGGAGGAATCGATAGGAATTTTGGGAATACTCTGACAATAGCTTTTATTTTCCTTGCATTCTATTTGTTTTTTATTTTGCGATTGGGATTATATATCCATGATCTTGCCACTTCAATAAGAGGGATTGATTCCATAGAGTAAGGCTTGTTTCTGTGTGCATCAATGAAAGAGATTGTTTCATTTTCATTGTTAGTTTTTTATTGCAATCTGACACGTTTGAAAACTTTAGTTGATACTTTCAGAGTGATAAATCGTCTACTGCTTTGAACAAGTGAAAGTTATAATAATAGATGGATTGTTCCTTGAGCTCCAACATCCCTTTCTATTAGTGTTTTTGTAAGTAGTTTTCTATACACTTTTGCAGCTGAATCATTTGGATTTTCTATGTTTGCTAGACTTATTAACATGTCTTGGTATGTTTCAGAGCTTTTTCTGATTTGGTTGCATATTTAGCAATATATTTTATGATTGCATATTTTGATGGGATAGGTTTTCAATCTATATTTTATCTCCATAATTGTAGTATGTACCGATTATGTGAATTGAGGTGATCATCATTTCTAGCAGGCTCAAACTTTTTTTCACCAGTTTATGTATCTTGATATAATGTTTCTCACAATTTTAGAGGCCACGGAGCTTTGTACCTATAAATGAAATCCAATTTGACCAATGTTAATGAAAATAATGGATTAGAGAAGTTGTTTGATATTCAATCTTTTGTCATGTGTGGCAAGATGTTTACTTGCAAATCATTTTCCCTCTTTGTTTTCGTAGACATGCACCTTCTCTACACATTGTGTGTCTTTGGACTGTGTTAGCTAGCTCATCGTAGTCCTGGTGGACATTTTTCTCTTGTAATTGCCTTGTGTCTTTAAGACATGGATTGATATCAGATATGTGGTATGCCTACATTTTTAATTTTGATCAATTTATTTGATATACAATTTGTAGAGCGATAAGATAGTTAATTGCAGTATTGGAAATGGCAAGTGGGATAGTACCTGTTGATGTTGATTTAGTGTTTCATGTCTAGGGTTCCATGCATGGACAATTAAGTTGAAATAGTTTTGTGCAACAAGTCGCTCTTGTTCATTTGACCAATCAATAGTATCCATGTTTGGTGCTCCATTGATCCATAGAAATCCATGGACGTGTGTCGATCCTCTATGTTTCCTCTCATATTTGCACCAATAGTCTTGAACATTCATTCCTTTTTGAAGGATTTCTTATCTAAATTGAGAGTTTCGTAAGTGCATGTATTGTGCAACTATATGAGGGTAGTCAATCACATTTTGTTTTCACCACAGATGTGCTTCTCTTGGTGTTATAGGTGATGTCCCTGGCATGAGTGCATGTAAGTTTGGCCAATATAAGTCTGGTTCTCTTAATGTAAAAAAAATGGTGGGTGTACCAATCTGATGTAACATGTTTGTTAATTATGCCTGACATTTTGTCCAGTATGACCTTGTACCTTTGAGCGAAGTTCCAAAGTGCATTATTATATCTGCAAGTTGTGATTGTGGCATATTTTTTAGATGTTTGTAAAGTTCATTGATTGTAATAGGCATGTCATGAAGATTTATTTTCATGAAAATTATAGCTGATGTCTGGGCACGATGTCTCATTATCATATTTTCCATATAATATTGAAACCTTAGGTGTTTACCAAATTGATTATCTTTATAACGGCATAGATGTCTAACATATTCATGTAGGTCTACTTTTCTGATGCGTGCTTCTAACCAGTCACATATTTCAGTTGGGAAAAATGTTGGAAATGTCATATCTAATAATCCCACTATAGCATATTCATTTATCAAAGATTCACCAATTGTTGGTCAGTCCATTAATGTCATAGGATTTTATTTGGGTTGTTGACCCATGCACTAACCATTGATGAATTTTTTTCAATGATGTTATATTAAAATCCTCGATAACTGTGCTGGCATATTTTGTAACATTTGTATCTAATTGAGGTTCTATTTGAATAGTGTTAAGCCGATCAAAAATATTTTGCTCAATATTCCCACTTAAACTATCAAGAGCATATTTATTGATGTTGACATCTGAGTAAAATATGTCATTGTTAATTTTATACTTCAATGCTTGATAAACACAGTCTTTATTCACTGTGAAGTGGTAATTTGTGCCACATTGATCTTTTTCCCTTAATATAATGATTGGTAATTCTGCAATATAGTGTGGCAACATCCTTGATACTTCAATTTTTTTGCAAAAAGTTGATTGTGTGTCCTTTATATTTATGTTGACCACCCCTTGCATGAGTAACATGATCACACATGCAATCAACATTTCTTCTACTTGTGTAAGATTTTTTAATTCAATTGGTTGGACACCTGGATTCATATTATTTTGTGTTGTGAATAGGTGTATTCCTTTCTCCTATTTATGTCTTATGCATATACTACCTTCTGACGTGGTGATTACTTTTATTCCAATATAGCTTTCTTCACAAATGTAACAAACTATTGGTGATTGGTAGGAGTCTAACTGGTTACAAAATTCTAATTGCATTTCTTTGAAGTTTGTGGAAAGTAATCCATTTGGATTTGATATGTATGCATTTTCATCTTGTCTGATTTTTGAATCGAATTGTTCATTGACTCCTTGTCTTTGTCTTACATTTCTTTCTTTTTATGCTTCTCTATTTTTTCTCCTTTGCTCTTCCATTTCTGCATCTATCATCCACTCCCTTTTTCGTTTACGATATTCTCTATAGTATTGTCTTTGGTATTCTTTTCTTTGTTCTTCTAATTCAAATTGCCTCTTTGGGCGACCCATATCTAAAATCTAAACCAAATTTGTTAAGTTTCATGTTTTTTAGTACATTGAGAAATTCTAGGAATTTCTATGTTACTGTGCATTTTACATGTCATATATATGCCATGGGATAGAACCAAATATACCTAGTAACCTTTGTAAGCAATTAAAATTTTGCACATAGCTATTGTGTTTTGATATCAAATTTATCTCAATGGATTTGTTTTATCAAATATTGTTATAATGTAATTGCTTTATTGCTTTATTTTTTGATTTAATGTGAGCATGACATGGTTGTAATTATTTGTATTATCTTATTATATTTGCGAGCACATATGAGTAAAAAAGTCTATCATATTGTGAAATATTTGTGGGAAAACATGACAATTTTTTAAATTTCTTTTGTAAAAGGAATATACCTATATAGTTTTTCTTTAGTCAAAGAAATTTTCATACATACATTATGGCAATAGATAATATTATTTACAATATTTGAAGAAATAAATGTAATTTTTTTTTGCATGGATGAATTGTATACGAAATTTGGAGAAATTATATGGCATTTACACATTCGTTATTAAAGCAAGAAAAACATTGCTTTTAGTTGAGTAATCAAATTGCTCAGTTCAGATGACTGTGCTTTTGATTTTATGTACATCATTGTAAGTTTCTTCTTTAACATGCACATGAAAGAATATTTTTGGAAAATTATTTTTTGTATTGTTTCTATAAACTTTGCTTGATCTTCGCCTTCGTTTTTCATACTATTTAGTTCATTTGTCGGGACGCCCATAATTCCTTCAGCTACTTTTTCAGTCACCCATATTGAGCCAGTGTGGTCCTCTAATTTGCATTATAGCAAATATCTGTAATCACAATCATGAAAAGTACTTTCACATGTTTGACAATTTCATTGACCATTTTCGGTTTTGTCTACCTTTTTCTTGCATTTATTACCACCAATTTCCATCGGGCAAGCCATGTAACAAAATTTGTCTTGTTTTATGAAACACAATGTTTCTTTTATGAACATGTATTGAATTTTTCTAGCAATATTAGCTTTGTATCTTTTAATTTCAGCAATATTGTTCAATTTCAATTGTTCTCAAATAAATAAGGAGTTCTTTGTTAGAGACTGGAAAATGAAAGCTTTTCCTTGGTTCTCAAACCATAATCTTAATTGCTTAGTTTCTATTATCTGAGGATTTATATGTAGTTGGGTTGTTGGAATGGTGCCTACAATTTTTCCTCCATATCACTAATGCGTGCACCTTTGGCGACAAGTATTAGAAAATCCCCTACGTTACATATCTCTTGAAGTTTCAAACCTTCATTATTACAAAAACCACCCCGCATTTTCAAGTCAATTTTGGTAGCTGACATATCTTTCATTTGTAGAGTTTGTTTCTGTGTTTGTGTACCATTCTTTCTAAAAATTCATGTTGCTTCATTGATTGATAAGACTATACCAATGATGTCAACAATCGTATTATTTTCCATGTCTTTTAGTTCACTGATTGGTTTGAAGTTGAACTTCAACTTTGGTAGTTGTGTGTTCTCATCTAAGCAAATGTCCATTGTGGAATTATTGTCCAAAATAATTTCCCAATCATTATTTAAATTGCAAAAAAAAATATTTGTTGGCTTCGAGGTTCCATTGGATATGAGAAACACTTTCCCAATCTCTATACGATCATAAAATAGTTTTGCTATTGCATTGAAACATGTTGCTTTGATTTCATCACCATCATAATCAACAAGATTGAAGCTGAAAACATTTCCATCCCCATTTGTATTTTTGAAATAACAGAGTTGTTGTTTTTCCACTACCCAACCCTTTATTTTCCATTGTTTCTAGTAAGGGTTTAATGCTCTTATAGGAACAACTCTTTTACAACCTGAACATGTTTTACATGATCCATACCTATTGCATAATAATGTCGATATCATACATATGTAACAAATAAACATCACTGAGATAGTATGCATCTTGTAACTGTCAATATGTTGTTTGTGGTACATGTATTTCCCAACAAGGTGCTTGGAACTAACCTCTTGTATTTGGTTATGGTTTGGGTTTTGGTTTTGGTTTTACAAATATATCTCTTTCACCTTGTCCTGCCAAAACACAAAAAAAGTAGAAGTCAAGGAGTTGATGTCGAAGAAAATTGTGCACTCATCGTAAGATGTCAACATGCATGCAAGGGTTATATATTTTTTTCATATATTTTCAATGCATATAGGGAAATTTCAAATTTTATAAGCAAGCTTTGATGTTGATTGTTAAAGGATATTATTTTTTGGATATTGTAGATACACATTCATGGATTTGATTGTTATTTGATTTTTTTGTTGAACGTCATCTAAAACATACGTTGAACTATTCAGTTAAATAACAATAGGCACCCCATATGTCAAATAGAACAACTTTGATTATTTACATATCAAGTAGATCACATACATCCAAAAGGTATGAACAGACTTGTCCAAACATAAACATTAAATTCTATATCAAAATATTGCTCGTCAAAGTAAGCCAACCCTAGTTTCCACCTACATACAAAACGTATGAATAATTTTTTTACAAAATAGACATGAAAGTCTACACCAAAATTTTATTCATAACAGTCAACCAGCCATGAAACAACCCTCTATATGGTTCATATGTGTCTATCCTATAAATCATACAAGTATAAGAGAAATTGTTCAATGGTGTCATTTGTAGATCTTGGTTCGTATTGCTCTTCATAATAAAGTTCTCTTAAAAATCAAGAGAATCCTACACCTTTACAACATGTTTTATGTAATTTGATAACAATGTCATTAATGTCTTGTCGTTCTACTGCATGTGCAAGTAGTGCAGCATCATGGATTTCTCTTATTATTTATTCTGAATGGGTTTGAATTGATGAGTACAACATGTCTATCGAATTTGACACATGTGTGTTTGAATTCGTTGACTCTTCAGGGGCTTCTAGCTTTTGGACTGATGGTTGGGTGGAAGCAGATTCATTTTGGGTAGCCATTATCTAAACAACAAATCGAACTAATAAATAAGTAACAAGTTATATAGATCTATATTATCCTAAGTTACGACAAAATTTTGTATGATTCTAAATTGACTTTTCAAAGCTAACAAGACTACAAGTAGAAGACGTGTAAGAAAGTTCTTGGTATCAAAATTATTTTAATGTAGGAGTTTGGTTAGTTATCGATAGAGATGATAGTAGTGCTTCAAATATTTACAAAGCTTCATAAGATAGATAATAGTGATAGAAATTTTGATCATAATGGAACTCTGAAAAATCTTGCTACAAGTATTTAACGAAAATTTAACTTTAGTGTCACAGGAGTACATGGAGTGTAATTGCATACCTGGAATCAAAGTTCTCTTAACAAATAAATTTGCTTGTCTAAAGGTCTAGATGATAAGAGTGATTCAAATGCCTAAAACACATAACAACACTCATAAATGATACAAGTATTTTATGAAAATCCAAATACTTTTGCAATTTTTTATCAAAGTGGAAACCTTAATAAGGTTGCTACAAGTATTTCATGGGAATTCAAATTTCGTTTAAGAGAAGTACATGATAACAATGTTCCACTTTCACAATCATATCGATACTAATATAACATCATGTAATTGGTTTCTTGCTTTTTTTAGAATGTATAGTTCTATCGCATGATCATGCGAATATACTATCATAACATGTGTGATTGAATTCTTCACCCATTTATGGATCAAGTTCAATTCCTATGGTGCATCCCATCTTAGTTTGGTAAAAAGGTTTTAACTTAGTTTTCATCCCACTGAACTCCAAGTTTTAATACATAATTTGTTATCAATGCATTACACACTTTTACATTTACAAGAGTGTAAGGTTTCACACATAGTTGTAAGTTGAATAGAAGTTTTTTTAAACATATTTAACTTTTTAGTTTGGAGTGAGCGGGGTATACTCCTCCGACTCATCTGATCTAATGAAAATGACATCATTTGGTTTATGTACATGTAATTTCTCATCTTCCCTTTTAGTTTTTTTTGGTGGATTGCTAGTACTATGCTCAGTTGATACAGATCTCGAACAAGTTGGTTTTGTTTGTTTCACTTTGGAAGTGGATGGTTGACTAGCTAAGTCTGCTACAATACTTACATGAAGCTTTTCAGCAAACTTTAGCTCCACTTTTTCATCTTTGATTCTAGTCATGGTGTGGGAGAAACATTTGTCATCTCGAAGCCATCCTTCCCCATCAACATTGTTCCCTTCAAGAGTCTCTGTGAGTGTTGTCCACTCTTTTTTCGCTTGTAAATATCTTTTGTTTCTTGCAAAAGACTTTCGGGCAATCTGTTTGCTATGAACCATTTCTAGCACAAGATATTTTTCTATGTGAAGTCAGAAGTGCCTTTTCATATTTGTATCAAACAAAGTAGAATGATGAAAGAAGATAGAGAGTAATGAATAAATGATAAGAAATTAAAACCCCATTCATTAGCTTCACATGCATGCAGTTAGCCATAGATTCGAGGAATCATCTACAACTTGAAGAACAACAACATGAATAAATATCTTTTGTTTCCTACCAAATTCTTGAAAACATCATTAGGTGTTTTATTTGGGCCTCCTATGAAAATTTTAGAGGTTTCCACCATGTAGCTTAGGATTTTTTAATCTCCTACATGATTCTAGAGAGTTGAGTTTAATTTCCACTAAATCACAAGGATTAATCGAGCACTACAAATGTATTATCCAAGCTCTTGAACGACGTTAGGCCTAGAAAATATTATTTTATCATTGCATTTCGATAGGTATTCCTTATGGGAGGTAAGCTTAGAAAGGTATTTCTCTTCACATTATTTTAATCATAAAGGATCCCATCTATATTGAATGTATTTTTATGATCAAGAGCCTTTCGAGAGCTTGGGAATCCATCAAAATTTAGGTGGTTTGGAATGGAAATGCATTTTTCTCATGGCTTTCTTTTAATGGTGGTCTAATTCTTATTTCTTATCAAGATCCTCCTCTAGCTAGGAGTTATATTTCATTTCTTTGAAGTATTTGAAGACGAGAATAAAGACCTAGAACTTTCTCACTTGGATTAAAGACAAATGCAAGGATTCATTGTCTAAATAGGATGCCAAAACCTTCCAAGTCATTATTAACTTTGTGCCACATGAATTTTAAGGTTGGAGCTCATTTATCCAATTCCTAGTTGAAATATTTGTAATGGTATTTCCCCACACTATTTTAGGATTACAATCCTTGTAAGGGATATTCTTAACTCTCTTTGAATTGGTCTATGGTATCTATTTTAAAATAGAAATGGTTGTTATAATCCTCTTTGAGTACTTGGTATTTCATGCTTAAAACAAAGCCAATAGTTTCGAGTCACATGTTTGGGATATGTAAAACAAAGGTTGAAAGGTTGGATTGAAAAAGAGTATTTGGCACCATATTGTAGACTTTATAGGAATGCTTTGCAAAAAACAATCAAGGTTCAGTGCATCTAGTCTTTATAATATTTGTTCACAAGTATGTAGGTGCTTTGTGAGGGCCTATAAATCTTGTGTCTTACTAATGCAACCACTTACACTAAATTTAGGGGTAGAAAAAAGGTGATTAAACACATTCACTGCAAAATGTTTTTAAAAAAAATAGAAAACCCTAAAATTTCAAAAAAAATGAAAAGAAAATAACAAAAATGAGCTAAGCATAATTCAGAGCATCTATGAGATGTAAATTTAGAACTAATATCATCGAACTTACTCCTGCAATAAGTGCACCAAGATCGACAGCGCTTGAGCCCAACTATGAAGAGAAATAAAAAAATATTGCTTCCACGACCAACAATTTAAAAATAGCTAAAAAACTTGAGTGAATGGCTAACAAAATGAAATCTTAATGAAGAGAAAAAAAATGAAGAATGAAAATGGAGGATTTCAAAAAAATATCTTATGTATGTTATGCTCTCTCTGAGTTCTCCCAACTGCTTCAGGAAAAAAAAATTATTTCTTCAAATAATAGTTTATTTGCTGAAGAGTTTGGGAGAACTCTATGAGTCTCTAAACACTTTCTTATCCTTATTGAGATTCAGGAAATTATTTTATACGACGCTATCATCCCCAACTTTATTAAATAAAATATAAGTGTTATCAACAGGATTGTACCCGTGTGCGAAAGAAAAGATGTCTTGCGATCCTCTGAAACATGGGAATACTTTTAGGTTGTGGTTACCCTATGTCGAAAGTAGACCTCTGGATTATAGGTAGGCTTCATTTATGATCTTCTAATGATTGACTGTAATTGTAATGGAAAAGGGAAGAAGGCTTGAATTGAATGCATAATTGAACTTAAAATGAAAGGTGATGCACCTAAATGATATTGATGGCTAAACTGCAAACTGATTCACAACTATTTTCTGGAAAACTGTTTACAAAGTTTAGAAGTTGATCACAAAAATGTTTCCAAAGAAGGCCAAACGATTTGCCTTTTTCAGAAGGAAAATAAATTCTCACAACTTGAAGAACAAATTGAATATGAGCACAACCTAAGACCTATGATGTGATGTTCAATTATGAACAAGACAAAACTAAAGGTTCTTATGACTAAAACTCATTAATTTCATCAAATCATTCACAAAGACACTTTATATAATTCTGAAGAGGCAAACTTAATAAATTTTGAATGAAAATAGAAGGAAACTCTGCACTTAATTGACCAAAATGAAAAGTAAAACTCTGCTACTATATTAAACTGTAAATAAAAACTAAGTTACAAATCTTAGTCTCTCTACAAAAGGTATGCAAGAAGAGGTGAAAATAAGAATTGAGGAAAAAGACAAGTCTTTTCTCAATATATACAAAAGATAGAAGAGAATGAGACCAAAAAGAGAAGTTAAGCTAATTGAAGTCAAAAATATGTGAACTCCAAAGCTATCCACAAGAAAAATCAAAATTGCCTGAAAATGGGGCCCACCAATACCGTAAACTGAGCTTAAACATCTCAAAACTCAGTCTCATATTGTATGTAACTGAAGTGTAACTTGAAATGGCTTCAATGTGCATGGAGGTGGCACTAAAAGTGAAAATATCCTCCCCACGAGCAAAGATGAGAACCCTCAAAAAGAGGAGTCAAAACTGCATGAAAATGAGTATGAATAGGCTCAACTCCTCCCTTCAAATAGTTGGACTGATGGAGACCCCGAAACTACATGGAAATGACCTCAGTTTGACTCCAAAGTGCATTAAAAGTATCTTCAGTTGCACTGGTTGCATGATCAGTTGACTCCAATTTAGAACTCCAATGAGAATCCAAAACTCCACAATTCACTCCATTATGACTTTGCATGATTTTTTTACTTCCATTCACTGTTTTGCATGTTTAGTCCAGTCCTTTAACGATGGGTTGTACAAGAAAAATAAGCACAAGTATTTAGTTCACTATTTTTTCTGTAGTTTTGGAGCAAGGCTTTAATGTTTTGACTAAATATTAAAAGTAAACCATTTAAGATTTACTTTAATATTTGTTAAATTTAAGCCATCATTTACATGATACATATTAAATTAAAGCTTAACTTTTAACACCTATTCCATTTCAAATAAAACAAAGGCAAAAATTGCCTTGTTTTGTCGGTAGACCTAGGGTAAAGGAAACCCTAAAACCCGTGGGCATTGCTCCTTTCACTTCATTTGCAAATTTCACTATTGTTGGTCGCCATCGACTATGGAGAAATGGGGTTTGAGCTTGAATTTATGTTGTTTTCTGGATTTTCCTATGAGATTCTTGTGTGAACTGCATGGTAAGTTTTCCCTCTTCACAAATTTGGAAATTGCTCTCCATTCTAAAAACATTTTCAGGCACCTATAGCGTGGCCTCCATTGATTTTCTGATGGTTTTTTTTGTCTCTTTTATTTCTATTGATATTATGTTGTATTTTGAGGCCACCATGTTTAGCCCAACATTAGTTCCTTATTCTCTTTCAGAGAAAAAGCTCGATTTGAGCTTGATGTAAACAAAATAATGAAAAATTGTGCATCTCTTCATTCTAAATGCGGGCTCCTATACGTAGGTTCATGACTTTCTTTCATTCATGAAATCTTCTTTGCTTCTAGGTTTTCATCTATTTGGTAGGTCGCGACTGTTGAGTTTGTGGGTGCCTCAAAACCTGCAAAAGCTAAAAATATTCTCCATTTTATGCTTCTTTTTTTATATATACTAAAGGGTTTCAAAACCCCAAGTTGTGGCTTGAGAGCTAACTCTTTTGGGTATTTGATTTTATTAATGTAATACCATATAATAGCTGCCACTAGTGTCATAATCACATTTTCTATGATTTAACCCTTTGTATTTATAAGCTTCTAGGGATGCAGTCCTTCCTTGTAGTGATTCCAAATTCAAGTGGAATAGGAGATCTTTTAAATCAGAAGTGTTTGACAAGATTGCTTTCCAGAAATCCCTTTAGTTTGAACCCTACCAACCATTGGGGCTTTTCAACACCTTGTTCATCTTCCATAAGTAGCAATTAATCCAACTTAGCCACCACTATAGCGATATAATAAACACTACCTATCTAGATTACATTCACCGAATCGTTCTGCATACTATAGATAGACCAATGCAGTTAGTTGACAACATGTGATGGCAAAAAGATATGTGTATGTAACTATCCTCTTTGATGCTTTGTTTGACCTCCTTTAATAATAAGCCCTCTTTTGATATTATTTTTGTAATTCATGGTCTCCTTTGACTGTATTTCATGACCGATCCATTATGAAATGAATGAACTAGCTAGGTTTTGTATCATGCTTGAAGGCCTCAAAAGTTTCTATTCTAACTAGCCTATAGATTTGCATCATCTAAGCATCTTTTAATTTGATCTTTGAAATTGCATTGCCCAATAGTTGTAGCTTTCTACATACATTTATATTTGTGGTTGTCACCTCTGCATTATACTGTTCTATGTATCTTTTAGCATTCAAAACTGTCATTGTATTTTGTTGTTATCCGATATATATGGCATACCTTGAGCTGCATACATAATGTTCTGTAGATAGCAGCTTCTCCTTTACATTGCTCATGGGATTTGCATTGTATTTAATTGCTTTTATTTTGAATGGCTATCCTAAATTTGCTGCATATGCTTGAAAAGGTCAAGGCATTATTGGTGTGCATTCTTTTGATAACACCTGTAGATAATGATTGCAAACAAGATAAAGACAGTAACTTTTAGCAAGTTGGGCTCAACCCTTGTGGGAGCCACATTTCCTCCACATGTTGAAAATTCAAACGAGATGAAACATGAAATGATGAACTTGTACCTGCACAATGAGCAAACTAGTTAGATAAAAATAATGAAATTCAATGTTCTTCTTGATGATTAGATCCCATTTGATGATCTGATTTGGCTTTTGCATATATCTGATAATGATTCAATTGAATTGATGCATCATAGTTGTAGGTTCTATGTTTGTTGATAAAAACATATGATGATTTTTTATATCTCGAGCTCTAACACAACTTTTTCAATCAACTGTAGGTGCTTCTAAAGATCGAGTACGAGAGGAACTGAAGACAAGGTCAATCTGAAGATAGGAGAATCAACACCAACATTGCTAGGTAATGATAGATATGAATTTTCTTTAAGTGTTTTTCTCTATTTCATCTTCAGATATATAGCTTACTCTTATGAATTTTCTTTAAGTGTTTTTCTCTATTTCATCTTCAGATATATAGCTGACTCTCTATTTTGTATCATTTCAATTTAGTCATTCCCACGGCTTGTGTAGGACTTTTAAACTCTTTTATCTTCTAAGCATGAAACAACAATGTTTATGCAATCTTGTATGTTCCTTCATTTCAAAATAAATAAAATACAGCAATACTATGCAATTTTGATGAATCTTCTCTTGTGAACTTTGCATAATAAACTGAATTCCATTTGACATACTTCATTACAAATGAACTTATCAGCATAAAATGAATGTAGCTTTCACCTTAGATATAGCAAACAATTCCAACTCTACCAAAATGAGTTGAAGGTAGAAATTTTGGTAACAATAAGACGGAAGGATACAGAGATATAGGTAGAAACGGATAAAATTTATAAATCACAGCTAAGGTTAGCATTGCAGTTTCTTCTCATAGAGAGGGCAACATAAATATAAATATGGATATTGGAAAATTTAATACAGATGTTTGGATTGCAATGTAAATATTTATAACATCGAATAACCTAACAAAAAATAAATATACACTAAATACAAATGAGAGACCAAAACCATTATAATTATGATAATAAAATTAATATAGATTAATATTTCTATTATCTCTCACCGTAGAATACAAAATACCTGTTGAACATTCAGAATACTGAGAGGGGGGGTGAATCAGTATTCCACAAACCAATAATAAAATCCACTTAATCATTATCATAATATTGAATAAATTAGCAAGAGAGAACATAGAAACAAGACAAATCAATCATACACATGAACACCATGATTTTTACGTGGAAAACCCAATGAGGAAAAAACCATGGTGAGGGTTAACTCACAATATATTATATCCAGATACAAAATATTATGGGGCTCACTACCAGGACTCATTGTCCTTAAAAAGGCTCATAGCCTGAGTACAAAAGATGGCTCACTGCCAAGGTACAATGATGGTGGCTCACTGCCAAAATGATGAACTGGCGGAATACACCTTCAATGTGCAGGGTTCAATTCCACTGAAGCTCGAAATGTAAAGTATTGCATGATCACTCAACAAATCTGTATTACTGATAAAGAATTTAGGCACTAATGTTCTCCTTCATTCACATATATTCACTCATAATTTCATATCTTCACACCTTTTCTCTTTTTCCTCTTGCACTTTTTGCTTGCTTCTATATCATATTTATACAAGTATATCTTATTTATCAATTAGGTCAGCACCATATAAGATTTAATCATTTAATTCAAGTAGTGCACTATACTAAGTTGGCTATTAGTCTTCATAATATATTGCATTCACTGAGTCGGCCAAGACTAAACCACAATTCTCCAAACCAGCAAATAATCCTCAAAGCAAACACCTTTCGAATCTGAGAGCACGTTAGTTTCCCATCATACTGCAAATAAAGAGACTATCAGCAAAACCGTAGTATATGGATGTTCACCTTAGTAGAATGTGGAGTCTCCAACATAGTATACCTCACACAAAACAATAGTAGAATATAGAGTTGAACTCTGTCAGAGATAAATTTATATTCATAGCAAAAGAAAGACGTCTCAAGATCCAAGATATAGTTGTCTCAATGAGTCAATAAAACATGGTTAGGAGATCAGAGTCATATCAGATCTTGCAATGAGTTTCGGACTCAAATACCAACATACCTATCCATCACAAAGGAGTATTACCGGCAGAGAACAACTTTCGGTAAACCAAACAAACTTCCAATACTATTATCACCATGTAGTTATTACCATGTTAACATCAATGAAAACATACGAACAACCAACACAATCATCCATACTTCATGCTCATGTTGCAAGGCTTCCAACAATCTTCCCCTTTGGCATTGATGGCAACATGCATGAAAAAAAACTTTTCAAGAATACCACATTGATTGTTCTGACTACTCCCCTTATAAAAATTGTTTTTCACAAAAAAAAAAAATTCTCTAACTCTTCATCTCTTCATCTCTTTATCTCTCCCCCTTTGACATCAATGAAAAAGGAAGGGGTCTAGTATAAATGTACATATGCATCAAAAAGTAGTCAAAAAGATATGAACACTGAATTAACCTAAAGAAGAGCCTATGAGACTCTCCAGGATAGCCTTCCATGATGCTTTACCTTCTTCCCATGACCCTTTTGCACTGAATAGAGTCCTGTAAAATAGCTCAAGCTTACTGTGAGAATCTAAACCATCTATTAAAGTATTGGGATTGACATTAATCTCTAATAATTCACCAATACAACCAAGAGCACAGAAAACAAAAGTATGTCTGAATTTAATCATGTCTCTAAGTGCCACAAACTTCTTGATAACATTTGTTCTTTGATCCTGCAGAGAGAAAAATTTGTCCTAAAGCTACACAATGTTGGACCACCTTTGATTATCTCTATCTTCTGCTAATCTATATGTATATGCCTGAGTGCTCAGTTGAGACTCACTCATCCTTATCTTATTTCTCATATTCAATGTATTGTCAGACTAATCTAGACAAAAGGAAAGTAGTTTTTGTGCCTCTTTTTAACAACCTTGTACACTCTCCAATTCCTTCATTATTTGATCATGTGAATTCGCACATTTTCCTTTGATATCATTCAATTTTTCTTCATCAGACCTAATTCCAGCAGACATTTCAAGTCCAAATATGTAGAATTTCAAAGAATTAATCATGCCATGAAGATTCTCCGCAATAGAATAGATGAATCAAAATTAGCATCGGGAATAACCTTCTGCAAATCTTCTAGAGTTGACTGAATATTCATTATTTCATGCTCATGTTCAAGCTTACTTTCTTCTGCACTTTCCAGCTTCACTACACTCTTCCTCTTCTTCCTTGTTCCGGTCACACTACCGGAGGTACTTTCTTCATTTAGATGCTTAGGGACTTCCAATAGAATTTTAACATATATATATCAATTTCAACCTCTGACACTTCATAATTCAATTCAGATATCCAAACTAACCTTGATTCAACTGCTTCCATGTGACAAAAATCTATAGACACAAGAAAATTTATGCTTCTGGAGTATCCTTCCACAACACTTATTGGAATTCTAGACCTTTTATTCATCCTCATCTGAAATGTTCCAAAGAATGCAGCAAGGGCAGATTCCTATGCATCCAAACTACCAAGATTTATCATAAAATTCCTAATTTGATAAGCAATAGGCTCTGAATTTGACCATTCTAACCTTCCTATTACCGACAACTCTTTCAAAAACTAAAAGAGTAGACAAACAACCGAAAAGTATTCTTCTTTCTCTTTTTAATCTCCTTTGAATTCTTCAAAAGATGTATGTGAAGTAGTTGACACAAGTCATATTCCATACCTCTTATTACCATATCAACAACAATATTCACCACAATAGTAGAAACTGTAGAGTCATTGTTAGGGATACAAACTTTATGAGCAATGACCATAGCAACATACCTTGTTACGAGATCAACAATCGATCTCAAACCAATTTCTTTTCCTTTAGAACTCATGCTTGTAACCTCAATTATTTCTTTCTCATTCATTGTCTTCAGTTTAGGAATCAGTCTAGAGGAACACAAACCAGTTACATCTCTAATAGCTTCTCTAAAAATCAGATGTGCCTCATCAATCCACAAAGATTCATCATAAATTCTACTCAATACCATACGAATTTATTTCTTCTCGGATTCAAACAAAGGAACTTTTCTCCAACCATCCAACTTCTTCTCAACTAATACTCTGTAGGCATCATGATTCTCTTTCAATTCATTTTCCCAAAGCACATTGAACTGAACTGACGACATTTCTTCAATCTTATTGTAAACAAATGCATAGATATATTTTGTAGGAAACACTCTAAGAGGGATGCAAGAGAATGCACCAACATACTCTTCTGACACATTCCTCAAATATCTCTTCAACCTAGCTTTATCCACACAATTCACAATCTTTGAATTATCCATCAATGAAAGTAAAAGATTGTACAAACAGGAGTACCTCTGAAAATTTCAACGAGAAATGTATAGATATCCTACTTCTAGAGCTCACTTCGAATTCATCTGATACATTCTTCAAATTCTAAAATTCTAAATTCCCTTCTAAACTTCCTTTGCATGATTTTCCAAAAATACATAGGCCTTTAATTTCATCTGAACTTATTCCTTTCATTCTGAATGATTTTGCAATAAATGTTCCAACTTGCAGGTAGATTGCCTTGAAAATTGTATACGCCTTCATTCTTTCAAATTCTGCAGACTTCATTTTTCACACATGCGACTAATAAAATACCTTAATCTTGTTACCACATTGAATATACTTTTGTCATGATATGACTCAAGTACCAATAAGGGGGTTTATTATATTTTTTGATGATTGTTCCCCCATAGCCGATGCTTTTATTTAGAGATTGATAGGATTATTTGTATCGGAGGTCGGAACAAATAAGACCGATAATTCCTTTCTCCAAATCCTTTCCATTTCTTTTCTTGCCTTTTTCAAATCAAAGGTTCAATCATTATTTTTCGTCAGATAGATGTTCTTCTTCCTTCCGTTGTTATTGTCAGGATGTTCTAATTTTTTGCATTTACAGCAAATAACATTCTTCTTTCCCTTTTCCCTTTTATCCAACAAACTATCTTTATATCCATTCTTCTTTCCCTTAGAATCATTCACATTACTTTTGCAGTCCTTTGCCTTATGACCAAATCTCTTACAGAAATGACAAACACCATTGAAGTATAAATACCTTTTTGCACCATGTCATTTGATAGGATTTTTTTTGGAATCACTTCTTCGCTCCTTGACTTGTCTATCTTTGTACCGCGTCTACTTACCAGTGAATTGCTTCACTTTAGAACTCTAACCTTTTTCAAACCCTAAACCGCTCTTATCCATTTGTGTTCTTTGAGAGGTAATCAAATCATCAAGCATCGCTGAGCTTATTTTAAATTTTTCTTCAAAACTCTTTGCCCTTTCTATATTAGATCTCAGGATTCTTGCTTCTAATTCTAGCTTTGCTCATTCATCTGTCTTCTTTTGAATTTCAATTTTCTGACATTCTTTAATTCTTCTCTTCTCATCCAATTGTTCCAGCAGGCTAGTGATGATTTCTTCTCCTTCAATCAACAGATCAAATGCAACCTGACTTGTAATTTGTAGCTTTTCAATATGCTCATTTTCTTTTATCAACTTGTCCTTCAAGGATTCCATTTCTTCTAAAAATTCGGCAGGAGCAATTTTCGGAGGAAAAAATCTCATGTTCAAATTTTGGGACCTTCCTCAAGCTGTTAGACTTCTTCTGAGGAACCAAGCTCTAATAACAATTGTTGAACATTCAGAATACTAAGAGGGGGGTGAATCAGTATTCCAAAAATTGATAATAAAGTCCACTTAACCATTATCACAATATTGACTGACTCGGAAAGAGAAAACATAGAAACAAGACAAATCAATCATACACATGAACACCAAGATGTTTACATGGAAAACCCAATGAGGGAAAAGCCACAATGAAGGTTAACTCACAATATATTATATCTGGATACAAAATATTATGGGGCTCACTATCAGGACTCACTGTCCTTAAAAAGGCTCACAGCCTGAGTACAAAAGATAGCTCACTGCCAAGATACTATGATGGTGGATCATTGCCAAAATGACAAACTGATGGAATACACCTTCAATGTGCAGGGTTCAATTTCATTGAAGCTTAGAATATAAAGTAATGCATCACTCAACAAATTTCTATTACTGATAAAGCATTTAGGCACTAATCTTCTCCTTCATTCACATATATTCACTCACAATTGCATACCTTCACACATTTTCTCTTTTTCCTCTTGCACTTTTTGCTTGCTTCTATCTCATATTTACACAAGTATATCTTATTCATCAATTAGGTTGGCACCATATAAGATTTAATCATTTCATTCAAGTAGTGCATTATACCGAGTCAGCTATTAGTCTTCATAATATATTGCATTCGCTGAGTCGGCCAAGACTAAACCACAATTCTCCAAACCAGCAAATAATCCTCCAAGCAAACACCTTCCAGATCTAAGAGAACATTAGTTTCCCATCATACTACCATAAATAGACTATCAACAAAACCATAGTATATGAATGTTCACCTTAGTAGAATACGAAGTCTCCCACATAGTATACCTCACACAGAACAATAGTAGAATACAGAGTTGAACTATGTTAGAGATAACTTTCTATTCATAGCAAAAGACACCTCAAGATCCAAGATATAGTTGTCTAAATGAGTCAATAAAACATGCTTAGGAGATCAGAGTCATATCAGATCTTGCGACGAGTTTCAAACTCAAATACCAACATATTGATCCATCACAAAGGATTATTATCAGCAGAGAACAACTTCTGATAAACCAAGAAAACTTCCCATACTGTTATCACCATGTAGTTATTACCATGTTGATATCAATGACAACATAGGAACAACTAGCATAATCATCCATACTTCATGCTCATGTTGCAAGGCTTCCAACAATACCTCATTTTACAACCTCCTTGTAGCACTGACCTTATTACCTCTTGAGCTTGAACTTCAAGATCATAAATCCTGACCATCCCTAATCCTTCCACTACTGCTCAACTGTGTGCAGCCCATCATATCTAAAGCTTTGGCTTTCCCTTTCATTCGACATGCATTTTTTTATAACCCTCACAAGTTGCCTCTGCTGGTAGTTATTGATCAGGGCCTTATTCGCCTTAGTGAGCTCTTGATCCTTAATTTATTTCTTGCTCTGCTCATAATCATTTCCACCATGCTTGGTGTACATAAGCACATCTCCATTATCCATATTGTTTTCGTAATCGCCACCTACCAGAATGGTGGTTACGAAGACAATATTGATAATGGAGATGTCAAGAGTTGGCTTATTGCTTGTTTATTTAAAAAATTAACAACAAGGTTCTCTTATGCATTATATACTTAGCCATAGACGGCAGAGTGGAAGCCTATGAAGAGTTTGGAAAATTTCCTCAAACAATGTTTACGTAAAAATCTTAATGCCCAAAAAAATCTAACATAAAGCTCAATACCAGAATATTCCCAAACTTAGTACAATATTGCCAACTTATGACCCAGATTATGAAGCACAAGAACAAACAACAAATAGTTAGAATATACAACAACTATTTTCTTCTTTCTTAAACATGAAAATAGATTATCTTTCTCTTCAAATTTTGGTTATGCAATCAATCTACGTTATGGACGTGAAATGCTTCAATTCCTACGATGAAGTGGAGAATTTCAAATTCTAAACAAATTTTAAAAATCTGTAACGTCTCAAAAGATGGAGAGAGAATTTCAAATTATAAACAAATTTTAAAAACTTGTAACCTTTGAAATGATGGATAAACTCTCAAGATCATTGTGCATGCCAATATTTGTAGACCTTACCTCAACTTCGATTTAGAACTGTGCTAGCAAGCACTCGCCAACTTTCTCTCTACTGTGATACCTACACAAAAACACAACATAAAGTCCCATAGCACATCAGATACCATAAATTGGAAATGGCATGATAGCATAAGGCTTATAAACTACACAACAAAATAATAATAATGGGAATGTGAAAGCAAGTACTCTCGACAGTCTCTTGAACTACAGCTCGTTGCTCGTTTTGCTTACAATATAACTCTTGCTTGCTTGCTTCTATTAGTGCAATTGTCTCTCTTAAAAGGAGTTCCTCTCTGCTAACAATAGCGATAATAGTAAAATCAACCAACCACCGTGTTGTATCCAAAAGGATTATAAATCATAATCTGCAAGATTCGATACCACAAACAGTTTACGAATCAGTTGCTAAGCTGTTTCAAAATTCGTTGAATACATAACGCATCAGAGATTTACGTCATAATGAGAGGTAATTTTTCCATTCATAAGAGTGACTCCACACGCTATTTCTGCCATTATCTCATGTTTCACGGGCAAAAACCTCATATATGGGTTAAAAATCGATATCGATTGCCCGTAAAGACATTTTCTTATTACTGAAGCTGGTGTTAATAAAAAATGGGTGATTATCTTCGAAATGAATGCTACCAAGAAGCTACTTTATATAATGGTATTAAATCGTTAATAATCTTTGAGAAGCTTTTTTTTATCTTATTACAATAATAATCATTTTCAAATATCAAGATTAATATGAATAAATAAATTATTATAAATCAATTATGATACTAATGTATGTACAATGTATATGAATAAATTTATTGAAAATATAATATATAAATATATTCAAGATCTATGTCAATCAATAAATTATTATAAATCAATTATTATACTAATGACAATCAATTGTCTTTTGAAAATAATAAAGATAATGTTATTTGATTTCATAGATTGTATCTACAATGTATATGAATAAATTTATTGAAATGAAAATATAATAGAAAAATATATTCAAATCTTAGTTGTAATTTCATATAATGTGTTTATTTAAATTAGTAGAAAATGTATTTCCGAAAATAACTATCAAGAAACAATATTCGTTTTTTAAATTAACAATATCAAATAGCAAGATTATTTTTAAATATCAAGATTTCCATAAAGAAATATCAAGATTATTTTAATATATATTTGTAAATATCAAGATTTAAATTAAGAAAAAATGAAGGGTGATGATTTCAAGAACTCTCCTTGATTTAAGGTAGAGTTTTTTTTCTGAACACACCTAAATGCCATTGTAAAACGTCTCGATGTAATAAATTAAATTAGAGAGGATAAAAGGATATACAACTAAGATAAAAAGGAAATCAACACAAATTTATGTGGAAAACCCCAACTAGGAAAAAACCACTAGAGAAGATCCACGACTTCATTTATTGATAATAAATAAGAATACATTCTCCTCCCCCTTTCTGCAAGATACACACATATATATAATTTTTTTCAAAAGTAGTAGCCGTTATAAAAAAGCAACGATTGAGGTAACCAGCCAGGAGAAACTAACTAACATACGCTTAACATATTGAAAATATTTCATTGTAATAATATAGATCCCTTTCGTTCCATAATTCTTTCTTTCACGTACCTTGTTAAGTCTACCACACTTTAATTGAAACATTAGTATAAGATAACATTATTAAGTAATGTAAAAAGATAATAAAAATAGTAATTTTTATGATAATAAGTTGATAAGTAGGAGGTGATAATAAATTAATAAGTTGACCTCTCGGGACGGACCAATGCTTCACCTCTGTGAGCATCACCTAGATGCAATGAGTGCTAAGTGGACCATTCATTATCATGAGAGATAGGTTCTTGTGAACCACTACTCATGAATCACGGGTCAATGAGTTTGACTCGAAAACTACACGGTTGAATCATGATAGCAATATCATAAATTAATAAGTCCTTTTATCAAATATATATAATTATTAATATATTTCCTAAACTTAATTTTAATAATTATTTTAGTCTAATTAATTTAGAAGCGAGTCTTTTTATCAAATATATATAATTATTAATTTATTTCCTAAGCTTAATTTTAATAATTATGGGTTCACTCTTCTTATCTTTTGGTAATTCATTATATAGTTTTAGTTCCTTTTTTGGGAGGGTACTACAAGGTCACCTATATAAGATGAGGCAAGATGAAATCATAGGAGTGGTACCATGCCATGATACAAGGTTATATTGAGAAAAACCCAAGAATGTATTATAAACAAATATAACGAAGGATATGCATCAGCTAAAAATGTAATGTTTGTCAATTTGCAAACAGCTACAATGTATGCCAAATGATTGGGAAACCAATTGTTATAATTGAAATTCCACTTCGACCAATATTAGCTTTGGCACTATTTTTAAAATGAGTAGTAGATTTTATGGGACCAATCAAACCAACAAGATAATAAACCTAATTGTGATTTGTCATTATAAGTATTGAGTAACTTACATGATGAATAAAGTCAATGCCTAATAAGGATTATACTATGAAGAGGGCTTCCAAAATTCCATACTAAAATGTTATGGCAAGATGTGTATGCTTCACAAGTATAACAAATGATAAAGAGTCGTATCTTAATTAATGAAATCTTCAAATATTCCACAATTAACCAAAATATAAGTAACAAGTTTGTCACACTCACAAGAAAATAGAATGATAGAAATGTTTAGCAAAATATTAGAGATTTTTATGACAAATATATACATCGTGGGTACAATAAATTGGAATAGTAAAATTCCTATAATAATATGTGATTATCACATCACAAATAATTAGCACAATCTTTCCCTTTTTAATTTATATGTGGATTGAAAGTTATATAATAAAATACATATTAACAACCTATAAATAACAATTATAACTAAAATGAACAAAGATATATCTTTAAAAAAAAATTAAAATAGAGAAATCAAACAATAAAAATATGCAACATAATAAAAAATATAAATCCAAAAAATTGAACTTAAAAATACTATTTTTTTATATAATATTTTTTTTGGTAATTATACGTTATATTGTTGATCATTTTCTATCTACATTTTCTACTAAGTTGAAATACTATTATAAAATTTTGAAGAAATTCTCACCTTTAGTTACCTTTATGAAGAGAACAAAGTAATAGAATATCTTCTATGTTCAATTATCACTTTATTAAAGTAATTTTGACATATATTTTTTATTCATTTTAATAATCACACTTATCCACTACAATTTTAAGAGTGAAGACAACTAAAACCATACACATCTCAAAAAAAAAAAAACACATTAAATAATATTTGTTTTAATTATTAATAAAATATTATCTCATAAATATTAAAAATAGATATAACAATACAATTTTTAATATTATTAATAGATCAATAATATAGCAAAATTCACTCATTAAATTACCCTATTTTTTAAAAACATTTTTTAAATAATTTTTTTACTATCAAATTTTATTAAGTTTAATTTTAATTTGTTTTACAATTAAAAAATTAAAATTAGGATTTAATTTTTAATTATAAATCATTTAAATTAATAATAAAATAATAATACAAGTAATGTCTCTTTTCATTTTTTTTAATTGTTATCACTCTCATTACTTTCACTAGGGATTTGTGTAGCTCCTCTCATGTCTCAACTCTTCTTACTTCCTCCCACACAACTTTCCAAGCTATCCTTCCTCACCCTTATGGTAGCCATGCAACTTATAATGAACAAGATACACAAGCCAATGGTGGCATCTCATTTGTTTCAAGGCTAGGGTGCTAAATCCAACAAAAATAAAGGTCATAAATTTGAAAAATGTTTTAGATGGCAAATCTCTCTCACCCAATGCAAAATAAATAATGCTCATACGAGTGTTGATTATTGGTACGATTCAATATTCACTAGCCATGATCTAGCAAATATATTTGGAAAGACCAACCTAAATTTTTGGTAGAGTTACATGAGAGAGAGCCCATCAACTCCACAATTAGCAATGGTGCCTTAGTAAAGTTCATCCTTTTGTCTCCCATGATCTAGCAAATCTATTTGGAAAGACCAACTTGAATTTTTGGAAAAGAGCTATATGAGAGAGAACCCATCAACTCCACAATTAACAATGGTGCCTGAGTAAAGTTCATCAATTGTCTTTCTATTCATGCACTCAAATCCTAGAAAGTAACATGGATGAAGTGTTTGTTTACAAAGAATATTTGCTTGAGCATGCTCTCAAATGCAAAATCACCAAAATGTGGCCCAAATTATGCATCTTAAATGCATGGTTCATAGAGTAACGAAAAAAAACTTAGACAATGGAAATATTATATATCTCTTAGTACAAGGTTTTTTCATCCTTACATTTGTTGGGATTAAGGTGTCTTAACCTTTGGAGTCCTAACAATTATTTGGTAATTATTTATTTATTTTATCCTATGTATATTTGTCTATATTAATTAACTTTGTGTGCACCCAATGATGTCACTTGTTGGAGTGGCAAGTCAAGTTGTCTTCAAACATGTGGCATGACATGGGTGACATGGCTCCAATTTTTAGGAGGTAGGCATCCCACTTTGTATGAGTTGACGAAAGTCATTGGTGATAGTTAATTCATGTCAAATTGTCACTTACCAGTGACAGATTCTATGAGGAGTCAATTTTGAAAGTTTTCAAGACAAGTGGAGTTGTGCATATAGGTGCATTACATGCAATGTTTCAATTTGCATGTTGCATGTGCCTTGCATGTTGAGAAGACTAAAACTGATATAACAGGTGGTGGTTTAAAGAATGTTTTGAAACCCTCTCCTGCTTAGATTGGTGTAGGAAGTTGATTTTTGCACACCCAGCTTCTTTTCAATTGGTATCAAAAACTACACAACTTTGTTTTCATTGTTGGTTGAAGTGTTTTTTGTACTAATCTCAATTTTTGTGGGAGTTTTGCATAGTAATATTTAATGACCTTGTTGCGGGAAAAATATGGCAAGCACATCTACTAGAATCGATAAGGAGAAAATTAATGGTGGCAACTTCAAGTTATGGAAGTTGAAAATGGCGGATATGCTTGTGGATAGACATATGTGGACTACAATGTTTGGTACAAAACCAACCAGCATGACCCAATTGGGATCTAATGGATCGAAAAGTCAAGGGTTTGATAAGGCTTTGTCTAATTTCATGCTCTTGAATGTCCATGAAGAGAAGACTGGGAAAGATCTCTGGAAGAGACTTGGAGACATTTATTAGGCTAAATCCCTGGTGAACAAGTTATTCTTGCGGAAGAAATTGATTATTTGAAGATGAAAGATGGAGGATTGTTGCATGTTTTTGTTATGTTTGTTTTCAAACTTGTGGGATCACGTGGTAATGGATATTAGGAATACTATCATCAAGTTCAAGATGGATTAGGTGGTTACATCGTTGTTTTCTGAAGAGATGTGGATGAAATATTTTGGGATGGTTAAGGAGACCCTTGTTGTTTACAACAAATCTAAAGAGAAAAGCAAGAAAAAGGACAAGAAGTCTAAATCCAAATTTTTGAGGAGATCTAAGTCTCCTGGTAAGTCCAAGGCGAAGTGTTGGAACTATGACAAAATTGGTCATTTTTGCAAAGAGTGTGAGGAGGAGAAGAAAAAGAAAAGTAAAACAAATTTCTTTGATTTTGAATATGACAAATCCTCTCAAGATGATGCAGATGCCTCTGTTGCAACCTTGGCAAAAAATGCATTAGAAGATGTGTGGTTGTTAGACCCAAGTGCTTCTTTCCACATGACCTCACACAAGGGTTGGTTCTCAAAGTATGAAGAATATGACAATAGGAAGGTGTATCTGGGTGATAATCCTCATCTGAAGATTATTGGTCATGCTAGAGTCAAGATCAAATTCCTTGATGGAAGAGTGAAGGGGATTGATGGTGTCTTGAATATCATGGGTTTGGCACAGAACCTACTTTCTATAAGTAAATGGAATGATTCAGGTGTGCAAGTTATTTTCTCAAGTGGAGGATGTAAGATGACTAGAGGAGCTATGGTTTTGGCGAAGAATGTTTGAATTGGCATCTTGTATAAGTTGGATGGATGCATAATTCAGTACTATAGTTCTTCTAACAAACTGAATAAGAGACGTTTGGATTCTTCATCCTCGCTATCAAGTCGAGCAGAGAAGTCTATAGTATCTACATTCGATAGATGTGCATTTTGGGTACCTAAGGGTGCTCATTCCTTGGAAATGAAACTTTCTGCAAAGAAAACAATGTTATGGCACCAAAGACTCGATCACATTAGCGAAAAGGGTCTTAGAGCCTTGAAAAATAACAGCCTTGTTAAAGGCCTTGATGTTTGTAATCTCAAGTTAAACTATTGTGAACATTGTGTATATAAAAAACAACATTGTGTTTCATTTTTTTCTAGTTTTCATAAGCCTTTTAGGGTTTTGGACTATATTCATGTAGATGTGTTTGGTTCTGTGAATATACTTTCAATTTCCAAATTTGTACATTTTGTTTCATTCATAGATGACTACAGTAGGACATTTATTTATTTCCTGAAAAGTAAATTTGAAATGTTTATTCGATTTAAAGAATTTAAATTCTTGGTTGAAAATCAAACGGATAGAAAGATTAAATGTTTGAGGACTAAAAACGATGGTGACTTGTATTCAATAGAATTCAACAATTTTTATAAAGAGCATGAAACTGAAAGACATAAGACAATTCCATACACCCCATAGCAAAATTATAGGCTAAAGCTATAGCCACTACATGTTATCTAATCAATAGATCTCCTACATCAACTCTTGTTGATAAGACACCCATGGAAGCATGGTCTGGTAAAAAGTCTTCAATGAGACATCTCAAAGTATTTGGTTGCAAGTGCTAAGTGAAAAGAGGTCTAAGTTGGAGAACAAGGCAATCAAATGTATTTTTATCGACTATAGTGTCAATGTGAAGGAGTACAAGCTTTGGAATCCAGTGGCCCAAAAGGTTCTCTATAGCAAAAGAGTTATTTTTTGAGAGATAAAACCTTCCACTATTGAGCTCCAACCAAAGAAAGAGGAGAACAAAAGGAGGTAGTTCAAATTCCACCTCCTCCGATGAAAGGTGAACTATGTATTTTTGTTGAACCTAATGATGAGGAGAGTTTTAATAGCTTTAAAAGTTCTAAAGAAGAAGAACCTCAACCTCAACCATTGAGGAGGTCTACAAGAGATAGGCGACAACCTAATAGGTTTGGTTATTCTTTATCGGTTTCCAGTTGCATATTTACTTTGATTGCTAACACTGATGAGCCTAAGACTATTAGAGAGGCTATGGATATAAGTGATGAAAATTCCTAGATGAAAGCCATGGATAAAGAAATGGCTTCTTTGAAGAAAAACAATACATGGGATTTGGTACCCTTGCCTAAAGGACAAAAACCCATTGGTTGAAAATGGGTGTTCAAGAAGAAATGTGGTCCTAATGGCAATGTTGAGAAGCATAATGCACGATTGGTCGCTAAGGGGCACTCTTAGGTGGATGGAGTTGACTAGGGTGAATTATTCTCTCATGTTGTGAAGCTGACATCTATTTGGCTTATGTTATTATTTGCAAGTGTATGATCTAGAAGTGGAACAAATGGATGTGAAGACAATGTTCCTTCACAGTGACTTGAAGGAAGAAATATATGTCAAAACCAGGGAATTTCATTGTCAAAGGTAAATAATATTTAATATGCAAGTTGAAAAAATCTTTGTATGGTCTTAAACAATCTCCTAAAATGTGGTAGCAAAAATTTCACACCTATGTGTTGTCTTTGGGGTTTTTGAGATCTAAATATGACAATTGTGTGTATTACAAATCTAATAATGGTTGCATTCTCTTAATAATTTTGTGCGTAGATGATATGTTATTAATTGAGAATGGTAAAAGTATGATTTCATATTTGAAGTCTCAATTATTAGCATAGTTTGAGATGAAGGATCTAGGTGCAACAAGGTATATTCTTGGGATGGAGATCAGAAGAGACGGGGCTAATAAAAAGCTTTGGTTAAGCCAAAACATGTGAATTCAGTGTTGGAGAGATTCAACATGGCAACTTGCAAACAATTAGTTGTTCTTGTGTTACAAGGAACGAAGCTTTATGTGGAGAATTGTCCAAAATCTCCTACTGAAATGGAGGACATGATCAAAGTACCATATGCGAGTGTTGTTGGCAATCCTATGTATGTTGCGGTCTATATGAGGCCAAACATTGCCCAAGCAGTGGGAGTCCTTAGTTGGTTTATGGCTAATCCCGAAAGGGTGCACTGTGATGCAATGAAAAGAGTGTTCAAACATTTGTAAGGTACTTTTGAGTATTCCCTATGTTTTCATGGTTATCTTAAAAGATCCACCAACAGCTATGTGTTCACAATGTTTGGTGGTGTTATCAATTGGATGAGTAAGCAACAAATTGTAGTCATTTTGTCCACTACATAAGCAAAGTACATGGCAACTACTCATGTTTGCAAGAAAACCATTTGGCTTCAGGGGTTGTGTTTTGATATTGGTTTTGATGCAAGGCAAATTACTATTTATTGTGATAGTCAACGCGTCACTTGTTTAACAAAGAATGCTACTTTCCATGCCAAAACAAAGCATATTGATGTACAATTGCATTTTGTTCATGGAGAAAGTAGACACTTTGACAAAGCTAGTGAGTACTGAGAAGTTCATATGGTTTTTTGATTCTATGGGCTTTGGGGCCCTAAGCAGTTAATTACAATTGACCCAAGTGATAAGTCTTCAACAAGTGGGAGAATGTTGGGATTAAAGTGTCCTAGCATTTATTTGGTAATTATTTATTTAATTTATCTTATGTTTGATTTACCTATGTTAATTAATTTTATGTGTTCCATGATGTCACTTGTTGGAGTGGCAAGTTGAATCTTCTTCAAACATGTGAAATGGCATGAGTTACATGGCTCCTTTTTTTTAGATGGCGTGAGTTAATGAGTTGATTGAAATTATTGGTGATAATTAATTCATGTCAAATTGTCAATTACTAGTGACAAATTCTATTTCCGAGTCAATTTGGGAAGTTGCCAAGATAGGTGGAGTTGTGCATGTAGGTGCATTACATGCAATGTTTCAATTTACATGTTGCATGTGCCTTGCATGTTGAAAAGACAAAAACTAACATAACAAGTGGCAATTTACACGTGCATATTCTTCCTTCTGCAATTACATACATGCAATGAATGTAAAGATGACACATGGCAATCTTCAACACCCATCTTGATTGTTTATAAATATAAGCTGTGTTGGTTCATTTTGTATAATAGGCTGAAGATTTTCTAAAACATTGTTATATTTGCTAAAATCACTCCAAGATTCTATTGTTGCGTGAAAACTCTATAAAGCATTGACTTTGTGATTATATTGTAACTCTCATTTGTTGTTGAATAATGCAATTGAGTTGTGTTTGGTGTGGGTTTTTTTCAAAAAGATTTCCCCACATAATCACAATGTTATGGTATTGCATTTTTTATATTTGCTAAAATCACTCCAAGATTCTATTGTTGCGTGAAAACTCTATAGAGCATTGACTTTGTGATTATATTGTAACTCTCGTTTGTTGTTGGATAATGCAATTGAGTTGTGTTTGGTGTGGGTTTTTTTCAAAAAGATTTCCCCACATAATCACAATGTTATGGTATTGCATTGTTTATATGTTTTTAATGTGCATCTAAATTTGTAGCTGTAATAGTTCAAGGGTTTAAAGAAATGTTTACAACCCTCTTACTTAGATTGATGTAGAAGGCTGTTTCCGCACACCCCCATATATTTTCAACATTCAATTCCCTAAAAGATAACAAGCTCCTATTACTGTTGATCACTGGAAATTTCAAAATATTTTTTTGCTTTAAACTTTGATTTCATGCTATTGATCTTTGCACAAATTGCTTCCCCTCTAATTTTTTTGAAATGACAAACTACAAATCTGGCATAACCAGGAACTTGTTACAACACAAGATTTTCTAAAACTTGTTACAACACAAGATTTTCTAAAACTTGTTACAACACAAGTTTTATATCTTGTCAGCAATTAGTCGGTCATCTTTTTGCAGTCAGTCCTTTGTTTTAATACATTGAGATCTATGGCAAAGGAGACTTAAATTTCTTTTTGCAGTCAGTCCTTTGTTTTAATACATTGAGATGTATGGCAAAGGAGACTTAAATTTGTTCTTTTCGTGGGTTATATTTGTATATAAAATTTCATTCGGTTAGCTTAGTAATTTAATCAAATGACAAAAGAAATCCTTAAATTTGTCTTTTGGTGGGTTTATATTTGTATGTTTCTGTGAGCAGGTCCATTGGTAGTGTTCAGAACTCTTTGGAGTAATTTGACTTCACAGTTTTTAAGACTTGATCTTTTGTTCTTTGCTCCCATTTGAGTATGTAGCGTGTGTTGCGTGTCTTCAGCCCCTGGGCTGTTTGATCCTTGCTGCTATATCTTCACCGTTTGATTTGCAGCGTTGATATATTTTTTCTATTTTATTGTATTAGTTTCACGCCCTTTCAAATCCCTCTTCCCTGTAATTAATGGAGTTTCCTCGTTTTTCTTTCGTTCCTGTCTCAATGTCCTTTTGTGCCTGTGACATGAATGACAAAATGCCTCGTTTTACCCTTTTGCTCGATGTTAAAAGCCTTAATGTACAATAAGCATAATCCTTAATTCCCCACTCAATCAGAGCCAGCGGGATTCGTTTGTGTCTGAATAAATTCAATAACTTTTGAGCCTTAAAAGACATGTCAGCGAAAACACCGGGGATGCTACTGAAATATGTTATTTGACATATAAAACTTTTGTTGTGACATTTCATAATGTTAGGTATTAGAAATAGTGCACAATCTAAATGTTACCCACTTTATCGAAGCTAGTGGAATTAGTTTCTGTACGTGAACATCTGAACAAATTCAAGAACTGCAACTCTGGTTGACAACATATAATACCAATTAGCCAAAACACCAGTGGTGCTACTCCTAATATTTGGCATACAAACCTTTTTCAGAACCAAATGCTGCGGGTAATTTGCTGTAGTTTGATTGCGATTAGTTTTTTTTTTTATTGAAAACTCTTTATTTGCAATTCTTATTAACATTCCATAAGTTTCTGTAAACAAATTCTTTACCATTTGAGAACATAAAGTTTTCAAACCCACCTGGACCACAGCATTTTAAATTTCTTTTAATTTATTTAGGTCATAATCCTAGTTGAAAGCATCTAGGTGCTTAAATGGAGATTATATGGAGTCTCTAACTTGATATCAGCAATTGTTTACATCCATGACCTCTAATTGGCCTCATTTATTGAAATTCAGGATAGTTTGATAATGCTGAACAATTTGCACAGGATACACTTATAAGGAATTAGCTTCGTTAAGGAATTTGATAATCTCACTTGATATCAGCAATTGTTTACATCCATGACCTCTAATTGGCCTCATTTATTGAAATTCGGGATAGTTTGATAATGCTGAACAATTTGCACAGGATACACTTATAAGGAATTAGCTTCGTTAAGGAATTTGATAATCTCATTTGATATGCATTTTGTTCATACATATTTTTGCTCGCCTAGTGGAGGATTTAAATGTTGTGCTTCTGAAGTAGATCAGTGAATAGTCCAGAGAAAGATTGCAATAGGTTGAACTAGTATGCCATGGATAGGACTTTGAGTCCAAGTGCAGCTAAACATTTGGCATCAAATCAATGGGGAATAGTAACATAATGCCTTCACTCTAGAGTTAAATTGCCATCGCTAGAGCTCACTAAAGTTTCTCTTCAGTGATACATATGAATCATGGATATAAATCTCCACGTACCTCCAAATTAAGGACACGACTGAAAGATCTGCAAGAAACCCACTAATTGTAACTTCCTGGTAGGATAAGAAGATGTGAAAGGAACCATCATCTCTAAAACACCCAATTAGGAAAATCAGACGACACGATTCCTGGAAAATCTTCAAATGCACATTGTACCACTACCAGTGACATTATTGTTATTTTGAATGCATCTATGTTTAACTTATCACCATTATGCTCGCAAGATTCAGTATGCTAGGTATCATAAACATGTGGACAGTTTATCAAAATGCATCATGAAAACAAAACTAAAGGTTACATCGCTAAGCTTCATACCAGCACCCTTGGTTGAGGCCTGTAGATACACTTGTCTTTTCAGTTTTGAAGAAAATAAATAATCTCTACAAACAATAGGTCCCAGACGATGCATCATTGAAGACAGTTTCTGAAGAATCGTATTCCCTGCAAATGGTTTCAAAAAACCGTCTTTAATAAAAGAAATAATAGTGTTATCTAGAGAACAGATGAAAAAGGAGATAAGAAATATCATGTCATGTAAAGGTTGATAGCCTATATACCTGTAAGGCAAAAATTACATCTCCTTCATCGACCTTCAAGGTTACCCTCCTGAGCCTGTCTTCTCGTGATTGACCAAGGTTAAGAAGGGCCTAATTTGCAAAGCACAAATAAGCATTATATGATGGGTAGCAGATTTCATAAATTTTGATCTCTTGTCATGATTGGAATTTCGTATGAACCTTAGGGGCTGTCTAGCATACCTGATCACTAAGCACTCTACACATGCTTGAAAACTCAGGCCCAGTAAGAGGGTGCATGGATGTGGCTTTACAAAAGTCCAAATATGCTGCATTCAGCTGCATCAGAAACAAGAAAAGCCGATGAAACAAAAATTTCATGAATCCGATTTGAGAAAGCTAAAAGATTGTCTTAAAAAAATACCGAACAAAAACATAGTGAATAGATACAAATATGTGAAATGAAATTAATCGTTACGATAACTACACATTTCGATATATAATCTATAAAGCATTGTATAAGTAACACTAAAATTTGCTAAAAAAAGATATTAATTGCTCCGAATAGCCTTGAATGCCATGTAAGATTCGATAAATAAGGAAGTTAGGAACTTAGGAAGCCAAGTTGGACAATCTTGAATGACATGCTTCGTTTTTCAAACACTAGAAAAATAATCAACTTTATTTTTTAAGTAAGGCATCTTATAATTACAAAGTTAACATAGAACGTTTTGAACAAAATAGCTAGAAAGGTGAATATCTGCGTCTTTGCCCCAAGAGGCAAAGAGATCACATTTTGCTGGACAAAGTTTGTTGTTCCTTGGACAGACAGCCAAATGCATTTATAGAGTAAAAGAGACATGCCATATCATTTATTCTCCCAAAGGGAATATATGGCAGCCTTATCAGGTCTTGTTTGAACTTCACCAAATTCATTGAAATTGAGGGTATATTGATGTCAGACTAATCAAAAATAGGTCAGTCAAACAGGAGAACAGTAGTCCAAATAACAGCCAACAGGAGCATCAAGCAATGGGCAACGTCTTTACAAAATGAAACTAAAGAAAGAAAGAAATACAGATTGAATTGTTTTGCAAGAAACAAGAAACCATAGAAGTCCACCACAAGATTGGTAATAAAATCAACAATCCTCAATCGGAGATGGAGGCATGTCTAAACAAATTCTCTAGTAGCCCTTAGAAATAGGACTGGAGATTAGATCCAAACTCAAGAACTAGATCTGGCACAAATTTGGAAGCTATATAAATGAAAAACTTACTCTCTTGATCCCAGAACCATCACTATCATAAAACGGTTTTCTTACACTGTGAAATGAGTACTGGAACAAAAGCTTCAAGCTTCATTTGTGTCTACACTTTTGTTCTAGAAGCTAATAAGAAAGCTGCAAAACCTTTGAATTATCACTTTTCGTCCTCATCTATAATATACCTAATTCCCATCCTTGCAGACAGGCAATGCCATCTATATTTATTTAAAAACTCCCTGAAGTGGATGGTCAAGAATCTGTATCCGGTACTTGGCAGAAAACTCGGCAATCAGAAAAGCAAAGCAGATCATCAAGAAACTCCATTTAACTATGACGAGAAGCAAAATGAAAGATACGCTCCATTCTCAGGCCATACAATTGGCATCTTGCTACTATTTGATCAGTGGTATTTGTACAAACTTCAAGTGACAGTGACAGAATGTCAAAAAAGAAAGACAATTGAGATCTGCAATTCAACCTTTAACAACTATCTAATAAGTTCCACTGCTCCATTAGATGCCAAGCATATCTTCAACGGTTATGTTTCATAAACATTTGAAAAATGCAAGTTCATCTTACCTCCCCTAGTGTAGCATCCTTCTTCCCACGCCGAAAAAACTTGACTGCTGAACATAGCACTATCTGCACAATAAATGATATAAATTATATCCCAACAAATCTTTCCATAAGCACAAGAATTACAATCATAAGCTTGTGCTGAAAAGAAACTGTATATTATGACACTTTTTTGACTCATAATGTTATAATCTCTAATAGAACTATGACAAGAAAACCACAGTTAATAAACAGGCAGAACAATATGCATAATTTGGAAAGTAATGAAATCCAGATGCTTAGCATAGTTACTAGAAAATTTGCATTGCAGACCAGACAAATGTTTCAAAGAGCAAAAGACTTATAAGTTTGTTTTTAGATATGCAACCAAGGCACCCCATGACAAAACCACTGACTAAAGATTTTCCTCATAAACATTCCCACTTCTTTTTTAGCTCCTTAGCAAACTCCTCCGAAGATACTCTTCATTGCTTTGCATTCCTTCAACGAATAGCTTCAATAATCGTTTGTAATTTTGACCAGATCTTATGAATGCCTGCTGTTCGTTTGTCTATTTTTAAGATCATATGGTAACATTATTAGGTTTGCTTTGTAGGACTTCCCACATAGGAATTAATTCTTTTGTAATAGAGTCAATTAAGGATGTGGCTATTTCATAAACAATCTAATAATTAAGAGATGTGCTAAATCAATTTCACTTTAGAGTTGTATAGAACATATGGCAAACAAAATGAAGGACCATCTCTGCAGGCATTTCTTATCCAGATTTACACTAAGATAGATCATGCTTTAAAACCCACATCCAGGGAACATACAACCCAGTGATATGTAGGGAGCCACATTAAGTAAAACACAATTGTTGATATAACTTTTAAACTTTATTGTGAAGGTTACCAGGTTGGTTGTTAAGGCAACCTTCCAACAAATACACACTATCTCAGCAATACAGTTTATATTCGGTAGATAAAGCCAAGAAAACCTAAATTTAAATTTTCCTTAGGCTGGATCCATAAGAATTATCTGCAGCTCTTCCAACAAAATATTAAAACACTTACATTGATACAATCATACAAGATTCATATCATGTAACATTTTAAAAGTTCAACTGTCTCTTTCGCATGCCAACAGACCCAATTAGTAAATAATGTATTTTTAAGATGAACATAGAAAAAGAACACCGCCCAAATAAGATATACCTGTTGGTGTTGTGGTAAAGACTGTATGGTGTCAACGACAGCTGAACGGAATGTTCTTGCCAGAGCCCTGGCCATATGATCAATTCTTACCTACAAAACCATATTCCAGCGTTTGATCAATTATTAGAAACATTCCTTTCTATTATTATCGATGCAGTCCATCAAAATGTACTCGGCGCTTTTAGAAGCAAAATCATCAGCTTAATATGAAAAAATGAATGTAATTCATGGCTACAGCAATACTAGAGTCAGACTGCCTTGGGCTGTATGCAAATAAAACACTATGCTTGACACAGTGATGCAGGGCCCATGAATTACCACAGGCTGTCAGTTCCTATTCAAAGTACTGTGTAGGTTAAATCCCCAATTAGCTTGACCTGTAACCTAGACAAAAATTTGCATTTGAACAGTAGCCTACAAACAGGCGAACCTTATAAAACAATGCGATTGGGAGGTAAGACTAGCTTCCGGAAACTGGAATTTCATACTATGCTGCCACTATACATGCACTATTCATATTATCCATTTTAATTTTGTAAGCTTCCTAACCATAAAACCGTTGACACTTTGAATCCTATATTAGTCTTGAGTACTTACCATGTGCATTTCCTGCTTTGTTAACTTGCCCTCAATTGACAAATTTGGATCGCTAGGCAGCTTTTCATAAGAAATTTTATCCGAGGAATACACTGCAACAGCTAGTTCAGCTTGAAGCATTTCAACAGCATCTCTGCAATGAGCAAAATCATTAGAATATTATAATGAAGTTTAAAACATGTGTAACTGATAAGAACCATAAGTGCTTCATGAAATTTATATTGAATGCCATTAGAAGAATCTAAATCAAGAAACCTCCAAAAATAGACACCTTCCAATACAATGCCACATAAATCTTGGACTAATTATACATCAAAATTCATATATGTTGTAAAATGCCTTGAGTCTCAAAATTATTGATGACCATGATACTGTTGTCAAGACATTTGTGTACAAAACAAAAGTTTTTGCTCACTAGATCTAACTGGCACCAGTTTCTAAAATGTGTAACAACTGAAATGCACTTATAGGATTCGGTGAAGATAGTAGACCTGCAGACATGAAGAGCTTTCCTCATATCCCCTGATGCAGCAGCTACTTTCTGCAACACCCCAGGACAATTTTGAAAAAAAAGTTAATTTGAGGACTTTGCTGATGCTATAATAAACATTTGCAATCACAAAACCATATAACATCAATTGCTAAGCTCCTTATGAAATCTGAAATCTGAACGAGAAGCAATTCTGTTATTATCAATATTGCCGCATTCTGTGGTATCATGAACCATCTAAGAAATGATCTCAATGCATGTCACTTCTTTCTAAGAAAATTTACAGGAAATTTTCTTATTTTACACATTCTCTTTCTAGGAATGTTATTAAGGCTGTTTTGCTGCATTCTTTTATCAAAAGCATGAAAGCAGCTAATTTGTCAAATATGCACAACAAAAGCTCTTATAAACCAATATTCCATTAAAATTTGGGAGAATGAATGCCATTTTGAGCGCTAGATTGAAAATACAACATATCAAAGAAGATTACGAGAGGTATTAAAAGGAAATTTATGTTCAAGAAAGAAAAATAATAATAAGCCCCCAGGTATTTGAGTGAATGCTGAAAGAAACGAGTTAGTGCCCCAGGCATTTCCAGCTTTAGAGGCTAAGTCTATGAGTGATACTCAACTGCTGGAACGATACAGATGTTAACAAGGTCAAACCAATCAATTCATAAATAGGGCATCAACTAGCACTCAATTTTGTATTTCGTACTTTGTAGCTGAAGTGCAGTCTTTCACCATCTAAATTAAGTGCTTCACATTATGATAGAATGCTTTTCTGATTAAACTGCATTAATTTTTTAAAATCAATTTAATTAACACAGTTTAATCCAGAAAAGCATTCTATCATCGATATGGACAGCGGAAATCTTATATCTTTGCTTCACATTATGTTTGGAAACAATTATTGTATTACAAAGCTCTACCCTGGAGACGTTGGACCTGTTATGATTATTGACATTGTTCGTAAAACTGCTCTAAATGCAAGAATGTGAAGGACACATTATAGAGTTTCTGAGATTTGACAGAGCCTTCACTTTATAAATCAGCTCAGATTTCAGCGTAAAAATGGTCCTAAAAAGGTTATTGAAATCCTTTTTCAACCTTATACAATCAAAGCATCAAACTAAAGAATTTAATTGAAAGGAAAAAACTTGGAACTCTTCAAAAGAAGATTATAAAGTCATTTCATCATTGGCCTGTTCACATAGTAATTTGGCATATGAGATAGTTTTCACTTTTCAGCCAATATTATGGAAGCCCTCATAGTCGATTACTTTGAAAACCTTCAAAGCCCGAATGTTTGATCTACTTCAAAGGCATACTCTTATTCGTGAATGCATGGCTTTAAATTAACCAGGCTACATGTTTTGGCATGTAACAAACGTGAAAAAAAAAAGTAAATTTAAGTGATTAAGGCCACACTTGTAACATAGATTCTTTTGTTTCATCAAAAAGGTAAAGTCTTTCCACATAAATTTTTGATCCAAAAGGAAACAGAACTCACCCTTGCACAAAGCTCCAATGCCTGAGTTTGAAAAGCTTGAAATGGAAGACCCTAAACCAACAAGAAATATATAAGCTAAGAGAAGCTTAAAAATATTTGCCCCAAAACAACATGACAATAACATTATTTACCATAATTTTTACAAACATCGATGAAAATGCACATGAACAGCTACCAACAGCAAGGAGGCAAGAATTCAAATCACAATAGATTACCTTCAATCTTTGCTGAAGTATCTTAAGTATCTGATCTTTTGAATAGGCACGAAATGTCATAACAAGAGGTTTGCCTGCTAATTCATATATTAAATAATAAAATTGGTGTTAGAAAACAAAACACCTCTAAATATAAAAATGAGGCAACAGACTACAATTTATGAAGAAAACCTTTAATTAATGCTGGCAATCAAGTGTTTAACTACCATAGTTTATGATAGCATGCACTTGATTACCTACAAAGGTGTGGGACATTGTTAACCCATTTCCTTGTCAGAGAATCAATTCATAATTTGACATTTTAACAATAAAACTTACAAGATTAATACAATCCATTGTTAGAATTAAGAAAACTACACATTCGACAATCAAAATTCTTTAAAAGGATTGATAAATCCAAAGCTAAACTTTTGATGTCTGTTACTATAAGAGTAACATGATGTATTGGAGTTGAGTAGGTTAATCGAGGTCCAACTACTTATGAATTCCCTCCATTTGTGTGTGTTGCTTTATCAAAGATAGATAGAAATAGCAAGAGATCGTACAGTTTAGAGACTGCAACTTGGGGAGAAACCGATCAGTCAAGTCTATTGCATTCGAAATTCCTGCAGAAAAAAGCAGAAAAGTACTAATTCTATAAAGAATTCCATAGAAACTTCACAAAAGATCTAACTATTTTGCAGCAACAACTAAAATGAAGGATTTGCTTCCCCAACTCCTGTTCAACTTACCTATTAGCATACATTGTGAATTTGGGAAACTAGGAAGCCTGAAGAGATCATATAGAACTGATTGATCTCTACTGATTAGAAAATCCATCTCATCAACAACAAGCAGCCTTAAGAAAACATAGAAGAGTTCAGTAAAAAGTCCCATTTTAAAAAGATATTGAATCCCAACAATTACAATGACTTGTGTACATATCATTCACAAGCTTGCTGGAAACTAGTAGAATTGAATGAACGCTTGTAAAGTAAATTAATGTCATCTCATATTGATATTTCTATTGTCGAGGTTCAAGAGACAAGTTGCACGACTGGAAGCAATCAGACTGTCAACCAATGCAAGGAAAAGAAATGCTTTGCACAAGCGGTAACAACATTACTCACTTCATCTTTACTGCATCTGATTTTTTCTTCTGGCACAATAAACTTTTCAACTCTTCAAATGGTGAACTATATTTAGAGTTCTTTTTCTTTCCTTGGCATTGTTCTAGTATCTATTAGAAACAGATCCAGCATACAAGATATATTAGAAACTGCATGCCAATCTTGTACAGTTAAAAGCTCTGAATCAGCTATCAATTCGGCATGTCTAAATCTGTTGTAAATGGATACTGCCAAACAATCATATTTTAGGGGGAAAATTCTATCATACTCACCCTTTTGAATATGTCTGAAGTGTTTGTCAAGGAAGTGCAATTAACGACCACTGTATCTGGGGGAGGAATCCTAGCCTGCTCACATGGGAGTTCCAAATTTCAAAAACCAAGTAACAACCGAATAGACTGAATTCACATCAGGTATTTCTAAGAAATGCTATAGACATTTTTTAATTTACCATTCACATCCAATTAGATTAAATTAGGGAAATAAGCCAATTAGAAAACCACCAAATATTTTCAGGAACTGTTTCATGCTTCAGTGGGGACTCTTATAACAACATAAATTCAGCATTCAGCACACAAATGATAGCAAAAATCTTCAAAGCACCTCTTTAGCCCATTCCACTGAAAGTGATTTGACTTTCTCCAATAGCAAAGACTTCCCAGTTCCTGGGCATCCACACACATACAAACTTCCAACTTTTTCTTTTTCTATACATGTCTTGCAGAAATCAAATAACTTTTTCTGCTCTTCTTCACGGCAGATAAGTGATTTTGGCACTTCAGACAAATGCAAAGCTGTCTTTACCGCAAGAATATGTGAGGAATCTGCAAGAAAAAAAAATTGAAGCATACTCTCTTACATGTATTCTGAACAATTTCAGGATGTTACTTCTAAACTTCAATAACCAAAGACCAAAGATCCGTTCAAGATTCCTACATCTATGAAGAAGTGCAATACCTGTAGGATTCCAATTTGGTATTTGGTTGGTTACGTTATTTAGTTTCTTTCTTGGAGACTTTGGCGATCGAGGGACATCAGCTTCCATCCTTGTTACCTATCAATCAAGAATTTATAATTAATCATCTCCTGAACACCAAAAAAACAAATTGAAATTAAGATTAAAAATTCACCTTGCATACTTTTACGTTTCACACACTTTCTTTGGCAACTACTCTTACAACTGACGCAGAATGATCTGGATTGCATATGATATTCAGTGGGCACTACTGTAAATTTGTAAAATTTGGATGTTATATGTAGAAACAAACCGTAAAACGACATCAGATACAGAAATAGCATATATACATACACTCAAAAGTATTTTTTACTATATGTACATTACACTCACTTGAAGGAGATCAGTATTGTCTATATTATGTCAGTCTCAACCTATATATGTACAACTGGGGGGGAAATGATTCAGCCTACAAACACTGAAATCCTAATAAGCTGGCCTCTACGTACCTGGCAAACAGCTTTGCCCTGACTGATTGAGCATTGAATGATGTGGAACAACAATTTTCCAGTTTAAAGCCAGGCTACAGAGAATACATATATCCAAAAACATTGGCAATTAGTGACCCAAGATTACAGTCAACCTCAAGAGGAATCATCTGAATCCTACAAATGTATAAGCCTGATAGTTTCACCTCTGCATACTTCAAAAATGGGCCTGCACTGCCCTATTGGGCCAGCTCAGGGCATATTCTGTGTAACTCTAAGACCTTAGCAGGCTTCCCAAACCCTAGAAGAACTATAACAGGGATCTCATCCTAACAGCAAAATGCGAGTGGTGCCTTCTTTTCTTTCAATTTTTTTAAAGCAAAATAGCTAGAGATGTCATAGGGGCTGTTATGAAATGGTAAAAGGGTACGTTTGTAAAGAGAGTAGATATTCCATGTAATGCTAAGATGTTTGTTTAGATTAATAAATTCCCACGTCCCGGAGGTATTTTAACCTGGATCCATCCCTAGCATGCAGACAATCTGTCAAAAGGGCTGGTGAAATTTTAAATAGATGTGCTAATAAAGAGAATAACACTAAATAGAACATGCAATTAGTGATAAATAGGATTGTTGAGTATCGAAAATAAATTATATGCAGCCCGATCCAAAGACATTTAACAAATCAAGGCACTGCTAACACACCATTTAAAGCAAAACTATTACTGAACTGCCCAAAGGGTTGCTGAAACTGTAAATGGGAATGCTAATGATAAGAATGGAACCAAATAGAGCATGTAATTGTACATGCATTGAAATATGAATAAATGATAATGTGGAGCATGGAAATAAAAGCATCACTGTCTCAATGCCAAACTCTTGCAATAAATTTAAAAAATTAAACAGAAGAATAACACAACCCGTTTAACACACCTTTTTGGGTGACCTAGTGCTACCAATGCCATTGGCCTGAACCGCGGACGCTATGTTCTGATTATTCTCCTTTCCAACAGTGCCCTTGCAAGGACTGCTTTTATTTGTTATATTCTCCCCATTCGAAAGAACCCCATTTTCAGATCCTTGCATGTTTAGACTGCGACGAACTCTACTGGGGCTCTTCTCCATTTCCAGTTCTGTTCTCAAGCGCTTTGACTTGGGTGTGGTGCATTCCTCCTCCACATGCCGTGAAGGGCTTTCTCTGCAGCGCTTCAGCCCTACACCATTGGAGTTCAAAATAGTTGCTGGGCTGTTAAGCCTGGATGACCTTCTGGGTGTCATTTCTATTTTTTTACAGCAGCTGACCAACTGATTAGGACTGGATTTGTGCGAGGAAGTTGGCACCGCCATGGTCGTCATTTCACAGAACTGGATTTAATGTCCTATTTTTTCTGTTTGTGAAAATGTAAATCTCTAAAATAAAATTAGTAGTTACACATAAAAGTTGTTGGCTTCGTGATGGCGGGAAATACAAGCGCGGGAAGCACAAATGTTTCGATACAGCCCCCATTTGGCGGGGGCGCGGTGAATTTTTTAAAAACAAAGCGAAGTTTCCTTGTATTTTGTGTTGGCAGTTAACGGTCAATTGGGTGGCTCCCAATTCACGTAAATAATTGATTTGATTTGTTTTTAGTCACGAGTCTTGAAAAATAGGTAAGTGTGTTGATTTTGGTTTTATTTCGTTAATGGATGTTCTATTTAAAAACAATTATAAAATAAAATAAAGCAAGTGTTGTCTAATGATTATTAGGTTTGACTATCACAATTTGTTTTAAAATTAGTTTATTTAATTAAATTGTGTTAGTTGTTTTTGTCACATGTTTTAAAAATTAGTAATTTGTTAAATTATGGATATTGTAGTTAGTGATATAAAGTTTGAATTTTAAAGCAAGTAAAAAGACAATTATTTTATTTAGTAACATGATTAAAAATTATTTATTCTTTTAAATTATGTATGTTATAAAGAGTGGCATGGAGTTTTAATCATATTGTGTGTGTTAATTATAGAGATTTTGTGCATTTTAATTTTAAAATAATAATGTATTATTTTATTTTAGTTTTTTAATTAAAGTTTACAAATAATCAATTTAATTTATCATATTATAATTGATTTGTTATAGTAAAGATTTATAATTAGTATAAATAATGAAATCATTATCATATATAAGATTGAAATAAAGAACATAGTGTATCAAAATAATGTCATATAAGATTGAAATAAAGAACATAGTGTATCAAAGCAATGTCATAAAAAGTTAATTATGTAAAGTAGTCATAAATAGAATAATATCCTCTCCAAAAAGAAATAGAAACAAACTATCTAAGGGAGTGTTAACTATATAAAGTAGACTATACTAGAGCTCAAGCTTGCCCATAATCAATCATTCAATTTGCATAGCCACACAATTGACAATTGTTTACAATTTAAAGTTAATGAAAGTTTGTATGATGGGTTTTTCCTTTATTGTGAAGAGTGTGAAAAATGTCGGTAATTTTGTTTATCATCCAATCTAAGTGATCTTTTTTTACATGTTATTTGGCAAACTTCAATCACCTAGAGTTGAGTTTGAAAACTATTCACTTTTAGAGTCATACCATGGCTTCTTCAACTAGTCCTCCATGACTATGGAAAGATTAGAAATGTGAATAGACAAGTTAGAGTAGATAATTTGTATTTGAACTTCATGAGGACAATAAGAGTTAAAGAAGGTTGTCATGTAATAAATTTTTCACATAAGTATCACAATAAGTTGCCTACAAAATTCAACAATCCACATTCTTGGAGACTCTAAAATCGAGGAGAGTAGACCTCCATGACCAACTATAAGAAAGTAGGGCTACAAGGGAGGACATGAGGGTTTTCCAAATTCTTTTGGCATTCAAGCATGTTCAAAAGATATGCTTGAGATTCTTGTGGTGTTGGCGATATAAACAAGTGAGGGATTTCAATGAAGCAGAGACAAGATCCCACAAGCTACTTTAAATAGAGTAGTTTCCAAACTGTTGTGACTCAAATATGCAGTTGCCTTTTTGCTTGAGTCCCTTCCCCTTTTTGTGCCTTAGCCATTTTTCCCAATCTTATAACTGATCTAAGAAATACTTCATGGGTCATGTTTTGTCAAAATTTCTTATCACTGGTGGATAGAGCACGAAAGATCAAGTCATGTTGCATTTTCAAGTCTTCCAAAATTCCTTATGGCTAAGAAATCATAGGCTTGTAGGTTTTATCCCTCCATCTAGTTCAATCCATCCAACCCGTAAATGCCTCGTCTAGATGAATTTTCCCACTAATGTGCAGTACTGATTCATTCTCCCACATGGTATAATTCATAATATGTTCCTCGCAAAGGCCTTAAGTGTTAAACATTTGAATAAGTGCCAAACTTACTTTAATCCTTCTTCTATTTCAACTTCACCTCTTTGTCCTTCACATGTTTGATTCACTTATAATCTCCCACTTTGCGAGTATATCCTACCCAACCAAATATTTGTGGGCATTTCCATGTGAGCTTCATGTTCCACATCCTAAAAAATTTCTCATATTTCCCACTTTCTTGATATTTTCTTAGAAACATGTTCCTAAATCATTTAAGTAAAGGTTTTGCGAGCCAATAAACCTCATCTTCCTACATACGTCATTATGATGTCATCTTCTTCATTGTGAGTATTTTTGTGTGAGCTTCTCTTTTCATGCATAATTTTTTGATTCACTTTATTTTTTGCACACCACTCCTTTAGCGAGTTTTTCCTTAGCATTTGAACTTCACCTTTGCAAATTTTTGCATCCAATTCAGATGATTTCTTCTATAAACCAATTCCACATCATTTCCCTATATTTATACCCAGATGACATCATGCTAACAACATCGTACCCTGCTTATATCATCATGATGTCATTATATCCAAAGCTCCCTATGTTGAACACCTGAATATATTGAGAGGGGGGTGAATCAATATTGATTAAAATTCATTAACTTAAACATCTATTCAAAGCAACTCATCAAACTTGCAAAAATGGAAAGGAACAATTAAAGCATGCATAAACATAAGAACACCATATTTACATGGAAAACCCTTGAAAGGGAAAAAGCATATTGAGGATTAACTCACAATATATTATAACTGGTTACAATGGATTTACAAAATGGTGGACTCACTATTTAGAAAGAATGGCTCACTGCTAAGGGCTCACTGCCCAGAATAGAAAGAGATAGAAGAAAGGGTGGCTCACTACCAAGGATGAACTGCTAATAATGCATCTACAACATGTTGAAGATACGGTTCCAATTAGGTTTAGAAAACTCACTTTACACACTTCATACTTCACCACTATCACCTTTCACACTAAATCAGACCTCACACACACTCTTAATTACATCTAACACACTGTATTCACAACATCCATACATTGCAACACTAAATCAACCTTTTATATATATAACAAACATCCACAACATCAATTAGGTTGGCCTAATTGCATGAACCGTGTGACACCATGACCTGTCGACCCAAAGATCTCACACATGCTTTATGGAGAGAACAAAAATGTGCACCACACCAAAATAGGTTGGCATGACCTATAATCACTCCCATGATTCTGCTCTATACACAACTCAACTCTGCATGATCCCAAACCTTTAGGTTGGCACCACTAGTGAAGCACCAACTAAATGAACCAACAACTCATTCACAACTCGACATGTGAACCACCAAGTCACTTGTCACTTGGAGTGCACATACATCTAACACCTTCCAACACTTCCTCAAAATTGCACAACATAATATTCATTCGCGATGGAATGTGGAGCATTCCAACATGCACTCTGCACTTGTAATACTACCATTACTAATCCTGATATTCTATCAACAATATCTTCGATTGTGGAAGACATGCAACCCTGAAGATTTGGATGTAGAGTCCTTCAACACCTACCATCAACACCTTAAAATCATATGACAAGATTTTATATAGCAAAGAAATGCAGACCACAAAATTGTTCCTCAGATCATTGAATATGTACATTGGGACTTAATCAATTCTCTAAAATAATTGGTCTACCAACACTTCTACATTTTTACAATGGGTTGCCATCAATGACAACATATACCAACATGCTCATGTTACCAAAAATCTCCCCCTTTGTCATTGATGGCAACACACTCTTCCAAAACTACTCCCCCTTTGACATCAAGGGCAAAGGGTACCAAAAAGATACTGCTCTTCTATACTCAACAACCTTCTCCAACATTCTCCCCCCTTAGTGAATTATTTACATCAAAGAGGCTCCCCCTAACAATATTATTCATCAAAAATGACAAAACTTGTATTGCAACACTATCAACAACTTTCACACATGTACACTGAAATCAAAAAATTGCATATATAGAGCAAAAAAGTACAACTTAACCCTTATAAGACTCCTTCAATTTAGTAAGGTGTGCCTCCTAGTCTTCCTTTGTGACCTCCCAGTCCTTAGCAAAGGTAAGCATATAGCACTATTTTTCAAAATTAATATGGAGGTCTTCTCCTCCTTCCCAAGAACTAGGCATTGGATTCATTTGCACCACCTTCTCAGCATTAGCTAAAACTCCAGTTAAAGGGGTGAGTCATGCACTTACCATATCTTTGAGCAGACCATACTACATTATTATTTTCTCCTTTTGTTCTTGCAAACCAACAGAATAATTCTTAAAAGAATCAGGCAATAATTTCAATTTATGCACACTGGATAGAGAATTGTCAATAGTTATTCTGAGAATACCTTCTTGCAACACCTTCACTGCTTCATCTACCAACTTTGCACTCTTCTAGTGTGTTTGTAAAATTTTCTTCCTAGTGGAGGTATGGAATATATCACCAAGCTACAGTTTGTGCAAAGGGGAAATCTTATATAGGTCCACTTGACCTTTTTGCATGGGAATTTGCAAGAGTTGTGCAAAAACCATTGGTTCAAACTATAACTACATGTCTAATAGATTTTTCAACGAGTCTCTAAAGGCTCCAGAGGATTCACCACCAATTTTTGCACTTTATTCTTCCTTTTTTCTCACTCTTCTTTTTCTATTCACTACTAGAACATTCTTTGGTATTTTTCTCTACTTCTGGAGGAGGTGAACTGTCTTCTTTTTTTGCCTCAATCTTCTCCTTGTCACCACTACCAGAGCACTCTTCTACAACCTTCTCATCTACCAGAGGCAAAGTTTCTTCTTTTTATGCTTCAGTCTTCTCTAGGAGACCTTGCATGTCTTCTTTATTCTATTCAACGTCTATCTCCTTATCCGGAGGTAGAAATTTTGTTCATCTTGAGCTTCATCCTTCTCTGATACATCTTGCTTAAACCATCTTCCTTCTCTTAAACAATATTCTCCACAACTAGAGGGGTATTATCCATCAGCATGTCTTCCTGTCCAAGCTCATGCTCATGTTGTTCTATAGTAGGCACATTATCTTCCAGGAGGGGTGTATTTTGTTGCATCTGATCTTCATTGCTCATAAGAGCTCTCAAATATTTAGCAAGATCTTCAAATTTTTGCAATGTCTCTTTCCTCAACCTCTCAATATCTTTCTTATCTTTGCTCATAAGAGTGTTAACTCTTTGTTCTGTCCTAAATTTCTTACTATATAGCTTAGACAACTTGTGTCTATCCTCATGAGACATTAAGGAACAATTTTCTCCAAGGAAAATGTCTTTATCTTTGCATCCTCTTCAATAGCTTCTTGTCTTCTTATAGTTAAAACACTTTTTAGATCATCAGGCAGTTGATATTCTATCTTTTTTAGGCTAGTATTGAATGTTACCGTATACTTAACAATAGCCTCTTCTATGATTGCCTTATCTGTATCATTTGCATTCAAAAACATTTCAACAGTTTCCTTGAACATATCAAACTCTGCAATGCTACTGAACAATGCTTCTAACTTCATGGGACTATGCTCCCTAACCAGAGGAATCTTCTCTTTCTTCTTTCCCTTACCTTTAGGTGATTTTTCTTCTTTTTTTGAAACTCTTTTCTTTTCTTTGAAAAATAAAAGCTTTCTTTTCTTTTTCTACTTCTTCACTTTTTGTGTCTACCACATCAACTTTTATTCTTTTTGAACCGATCTCTTCCCGAGAGACTTGAGATTCCCTTTTCTAAACCAACATGGTTCCTTCTTCTTCATCTTTATAATTGATGTACTTCTCCTTGGTAGCCTTTTATTTCCTTCTCCTCTTAGGAGTCTTATGTTGCATGGAGGTTCTAGATGTTTCTTTTTTCTTGTAACTCCTTGCAGGCTTTGTTCCAGAGGACTTAGGAACATCAAGAGAGGGGTTAGAGGTCTTGACTGACCTTCATGTACTTGGAGTAGCCTACAGAGAAACAAATGTGGCTCTAGATTTCTCCACAAAACCCTTAGGTGAGTTCACCATCTCCTCCGACTTAGCTTTCATCTTCTCAACATTCTCTATAATGTCTTTCTTTTTCCTCTCTAGATTTACTTGACTCTTTTTCTCTTCATGTGTTATACCTTTCAACAACAAGATCTCTAGGTTTACTCAATATAACCTATGCAAGGCTAGAAAGTTCATCTTTTGTTACCTCATATCCAAGCTCTGGAACCCAAAATGTTATGGGTTCAACTACTTCTATATAGAAATAGTTTCTACTAACCATGATTGTTATGTAGTTCTTGTATTTATCCACAACACTTGTCGGAATTCTATATATCTCTTGCATTCAAGATTGGAATGATTTGAAGAATCCCCACAAAATAAAGTTTTGAGATTCTAGGTCTATAAACCTTCTCAAATGATCTCTTATTTGAATAGGTACCAAAACACTATCATCCCATATAACATTCTTTGCACTGGGTAACTCATTTAGAAAGTAAAACAACAAACAAATAACAAGGGTACCATACCGAAAATGGGTACCTTGACTCTTTTGTCTTTTACATATTCTCCATAAATTATAGTCTTAGAAGCTCACACAAATCTATGTCTAGACCTTCCTTCACCATTTGGTGAGTTGTGTGAATTGTGATGGTCGAAACAAAGCTCTCTTTGTTTGCATATAAGCTCTTGTAACCTATCACTATTGAAGCATACTTCACTATCAGATCATCAATGTCATTTACCGTTAGGGCATGCTTGTCGAACTTTGCTTTGGTGAGCTTCATCACTACATCATTCTTTGCAACCTTCAATGTTGGAATTGGTCCATTAGAGCACAAACTGATTACAACCCTAATTTCCTCTTTGTTTATTATGTGTGGTATGTCCAACCACACGAATTTATCATGTATCCTACTAAGCACATACTTAACCCACTCATCTGCATAATAGAAATTGGGGAAATTGTTCCAGACATCTAATTTCTTCTCTGTTAGACTCTCATACTCTTGTTTTAGATCGAAGTCATCTCTAGTCAACACCTTCTCCCAATATTCTACCATCTTTAAATGATCATACTCTTCCATCTTCATATGAATGTAGATCCACACATCCTTTGTGTTATTACACCACTTGGAACCCTAAAAAACGTGCCTTCTGAATCCGTTACCATTGATTTGTATGGGTGCTTCTTGAACTTAGGTCTTGGTCGCTCAAGTACATTAATAACCTGAGGAGTATACATCTTGAACTTCTTTCAAACTAGGGTTTTGCAAGAAATTGATAAATACCTTTGGAATCCACAGGTAGGGTTTCAAACAACACTCCAAAATTGCTTCAACACTTGGTTGCTCTACTCTCCACTTCAAATGGTCAATCACAAATGAATTTAGCAAACTCAAAATGAAATATAAATCATTTTCCAATGACCTAATATGCATTAATTGTAGCAGTGAAAAATTAGTTTGAAAAGCTGGCAAACCCTTATTGTGTTGTCATTGGTACCTTCAAGCACTCCACAATTTTTTGTAACAAGATATTTCACACCAGAGATACCTTCAACAGATGATACACAATAGCTAACACATATACCAGTATGATGAAGATATCAACATCACATCTTTGGCAAGGGTTTTGAAAGTTTACTGTTAAAAACTCCCCTTGATCCAAAGTTCTCTATCTAGTTTTCAAAGGAAACATCTGCACCAGGAGGTAGCACAGGCTCATACTTCACCTCATTCTCTTCCTTTTTCTTCTAGATCTTGTTCATTTCCTTCTTCATCTCCACTAGATCAATCTTCTTTTGAGAAACAAAGGGTTTCACATTCTTGCTTCTACAAAACTTAGCTATGTGTCTTGGCTTATTACATTTGTGACATATGACACCTTTTTTCTAAACAAACTTACTTCTTGCCATTTTAGATTTACATTTAAAAGACTTATTCCCAAAGCCATTACATGTATAACAATAACCATTGAATGATTGGAACATCATACCATTATTGTAACCATTTATTATCTGACTTTTGTATTCACTAAATTTATGACCATATATATTGCATGTCTAACACTGACCATAAAATGATTGAACATTTTGATACATTTTGCTTCTACACTCTATTGCTTTATGTCCAAATTTATTGCAAGAATAACAATAACCATTAAAATATGAATACCTCTATGTAGCTGGTTGTCTAATATGAGGCCTTTTGAAATATTTCTTCTAGTTTTGAACCTGTCTGATATTCCTTTTCTTATCTCTAGTCTTCCTTTTTTCATCATTCTTCTTTTCAACATTATTTGAAGTCTGATTTACCTTCGAACTTTCTCCTCTTTCAAACCCTGATCCTTATTTGTCCTTTGAAGTTTTTTGACTGGCAAGTATATCACCAAGCAAGGTAGAGCCTTTCTTGAATTTATCTTCTCGAATCTTTGCTTTCTCTAGATTTTTCCTCAGAGATACAACTTCTTCAAGCTTTGAACATTCTATAGACTTGTCTTTCAATTTGGCATTCAGGCAGTCTTCAACTCTTTTTCCTTCTTCAACTTGCACTTCCAGACTAGTTATTGTCTCATTTGATTGTTTAAGTTGCTCATTTGTTATCCTCTCATGTATTATTCCCTCAAACTTAACTAACACTCTCTTCCAATCGACTAGATAATCAATTTTAGTTCACTGATCAATCAATTTGGTTAACTAATTGTCAATATTAGTTGACTCTTCAATCGATTCTCCATGCAACTAGTTAACTCCCTAATCAATTCCCCTCAACAATCCTTAACCCTTGATCTCGATCTTCCACCTCTTAATTTGGATCATTCATTCAAATCATTCATTTCTATAAAATCAACCACCATATCTCTTTGATGGCTAACCACAAACTTTGGAGTTTTATATCATTGCTATCATTCACACAACTTTGAGCTTGAAGCAAAGAAGGGCATACTAAAATCTGAGAGAAAAGCAAAGCGAAGGAGGACAATGAAAGTAATTCATGTCAACACGGTGAAGGTGAATATATTAATTATTTGAATTTAATTTCATTTATGTTTCTTGTTTTATATTGATTGATTTGGATTGCATTTAGGTATTGAATTGCAGATTTATGGTTACTACTTTGATTCATTATCTCTATTAAGAAAAATGTTTGTTTTTCCAAGTTACATTCTCATGAACCCGATGTGAAGTACTAACCTTCTTGATTAACATTTTTGTTTGGAAGTTTCTGGTGTTTTTTTGTCATGAAGGTTGCAGGTGCTTTTAAAAAATCTTGAAAATCACACTTTTAGGAGCCTTTTGAGGAAAAAAATACCATATTTTCTTTTGGAGGCACTGAGCCATGAATTTTCATATATTATACCTTATATTTTGGTGCAAAATTGTATTCTAGGCATAAAAGAAACACGATTTTTTATTGTTTCTGGATTTTGTGGCACTTTTGTTTGTAGAGTAGCGCTTTTGTTTGCAAAGTGGCACTTTTGCTTGAGAGTGGTGCTTTTGTCTATAGAGGGGTGCCTTTGTTTGCAAAGTGGCACCTTTGTTTGTAGAAAGGTAAAAAAAATATGTTTGTTGTTTTCTTTATGTTTTTGGTCAAGTAGTTGTTTCTTTTGATTTTTTTGTTACTGACATATGGGTTTCAGCTCATGACAATCATTTGGAGAAGTAAAACATTTAATTTTGGTGTATTTAAAATGAACCATATCTTGAATATTCAATTTGGTGCACTAAAAATGATCTTATCTCGAACATTTCGCTTGGTGCTTGGAAAATTTACCAACTATCATCTTCGTTTGGGCTTTAAAAAGAATAAGACACATTGCAATTTCTATTATGATTGAACATGCAACACTTTATTTTGATGCTATAAAATATACATACAACAGACATTTACATTGGTGTATTTAAAATGAACAAATACATATTGTGTTTTGTGTGCTTGCACACATGTGATTCAGTCCACTGAAAGTGCGTTGTCTAAATTATCCTCTCCCCTTGTGCACCTCATGTGATCCTAGGTGGTGAGAAATAACAAAATTTAAAACTTTCCCTTTTTATTTATGTAGGTGGTCTACCTGGGAGTTCACCCTAGGGTTTGACCACAAGCACGTATCTCTAGCAGGCTATATAAAGGGGCAAAATTTGAAAGGTGAGCTCTATCCACTTGTGCCATACAAAGCGTGCCTTAGTGATCCCGGGTGATTTTGGACATGGGTTAGAGACTTCGGTCTTGCGTTGGTCATATTTTGTGGTGTTCTTAGGAGTTCCTCCGCTACAAACCCTTGTTGTAGAAGCTTAAAGTCCTATTTGGCCATATATTATAAGTGGTGCAACACGATAGGATCAACGTGTGAAGCTATTCACCATGTACTCTCTTGGGTTGAGATAGAGTCTTTTTGGGTTGCTAGCAATAGCCCCTCAAGGAGAGAAAGAAGGTGTGCTTGTGGTGTCTATCGACGACCTTGTGTCTTTGGACATCTACTATATGCCTTCGTATAGAGAAGGTATTTGAAAATAATTCCAATTGTTCAAATATTTGAACTTTTTGAGTATTTACTGCTTTAATGGGAGGCGAACCTACTTTAAGATTACAAACCCACTCTACCACTAATTAAGTTGTGAATGTGCTTTTGGGTCTGTTATTACTAGTAAAACTAATTGGCCTTAGGGCCTTATCTTTGTCACCTATTGTTAAAATTCATAACTAAAATCTTACATACAATGTTTTATGTGTTTTCCACAACTGAAAAAATCTAAAAACTAAAAACTAATCAAGAACCTAGGGTTCCTTAGAGAGATTTTTTATCAAACTAGTGTACTGTATTTGTTAGCATGTGTGTCACAACTGTGTATCGGCATGCAAAAATAGTATGACACATCTATTAGCTTCTACAACACATTTGTTAGTCAAAAAGCCGCATCTCTTTGTCTAAAACACATTTTTTGTATTTTGCACCGCATCTATGGTCAAAATCCTATCAATGTTAGAAACTCACCTTAGTAAACAACAACTCATCTGTGTTAGTCACAATTTTCAGGTTCTGCAACACATCTATTGTAGACTAAACCACAATCGTCATCTTCTACACCATAGTTGGCATTTTTTGCACCACATCTGTAGTTTTCTTTGTCACATTTATCCGACTGATAAAATAGAGATTATTTTTAGAATGGACATAAACTTGACTTTCTTTTTACACATAATCTAAAATTAGAACAGAGTCACTTTCTTGCAATTTTTAGTAAACTTTCAATTTTCCTAGGTTAAACATTGCATCCTTGAACTGTCATATCAAAGAACAAAAAATCTTGTCTTAACATCTTCAAATCAAAAAACCAAGAAAATTTAGAAGTCAAGTCTAGTGGACCATCTTCTGAAAATCATCAAAACCTTGTTTTTACAAACTACCCCCATCAACAAAAGTACGTTTTTCAACTCATAAGTCTAGTTGTAAATCAACTTTTTTTATCAAACCACCACATCACTTGAGGTTTAGGATTTTCACTTGGTTATGTTAGTCCCAATTCAATTTTTTTGTCAAAGTAATCTCCTTTTAGGATCACAAGTTGAAATATCTAAGGCATTTTGCATTTTGCATTCATCCTAAAACATTGAAAATACCAAAAAATCATCAAAATATTCATCATAATCCAAAATCACAACCATGTCTTCATTTTACCTTGATCTTCTTTGTAGTCAAGTTGAATACTAACCAATCCTTAGTAACCCATCCATTGTTCCTCAATATCAATCAACCAAGGTCCTAAGTCAGCCGCCCATCTATCCCTCTTACCAACAATCCATAAGCTCAAGTCATCCATCCATCAACCTTCACTATCAAGAACCAATTAACACAATCCATACCATTAATCACCAACAAACATTCATTAGTCATCCTTATCCTAACCTCGACAAGGGAAATCAATCTTCCATCCAAAGTTTTCCTCAACACCGAACCATATCACAAAGACTTATTATTATAGACTCCATCTCCTCTTGCAATTCTTCATTCACTAACCCATTTCCATCCACTCCATCCCAATCCACAAACCCATCCAATAAAGCCTCATTTTTCGATGATCTCTTAGGAAGTATAGCAAGGAATGCTCAACTTCAACGTGAAAACAAAGTTAGGCAATCCCATCATATGACTAATCCTACATCATCCAACCCTCTTCCACCATCACGCCATCCATCACCTATCATGCTAACTCAAGAGCTTCCTCTCAAAAATCCCAAATGATCTAATAATAATCACATCGACAATATTTATAGCTCACGTGATGAGAATTTAGACATATATCAAGATAATTTTCAAAAGCAAGATCAAAACCAGTTACCTATGTCTAGCAATGGCCATAACAAATCCACTTCATTTGACTTCATGATAGGACATCTTGAAGAAGCATGCCCACAAGAAGCCTCCATATCTCCTTCCATTCCTTCATCATTATAACCTTTACAACATCAACCCATATCATCCCCATCAACCAAATCATCCATTGACAACACCTTCCAGGATTTTCCCCAGGGGCTATCCACAATAGATGGTCAAATGTTTGATACAGATCTAATCCAAACCGTAAAATTTAGACAAAATACCATCATGCATCCTATCACCCTTCATTCCTACTCCATATATTCCTATTCAAAATCCATTACCATCATGCCCACATATTGAGACTACCCAAGAGTCCTTTATTCATACCATATTATCATAACATGATCTATGTCATGAAAACTATCCAACACATCAAGTAGAAGTCCCTGAAACTAATCAAGATCGATTTATTCAAATCTTGCCATCACATCCTATACTTTATCAAGATCCAATTTTATCCATGATCTGAAAACTAATGTTGACCCCATCCATATTCCAATCACCTTCGCTTCTACAGATGAGACACTTGCTTCCACTGTACACATAGATGATCTTTCTCCAGAACAAGAGTCTCCTACTCTAGACATATCTGCAAATGATCAAGCTATAGCCATATTCACAAGACTTTATGGTGACATTTTAGAAGATGACCATGAATAAGGTTTTTACATCGACTTTGAAGCACCGATATCTTTTGAAGAACCATCAGAATCTAATATTTCATAGAATCGGGTCAAAAATATCAATCAATAAGCTATCCCAAATTTTAATGAAGCACCAGTATCCTATAAACTTGGATCACTCACTTTTTTTAAAGAAATACTTCTTACTAATGAGAATACGACCATTGATGATTCCCAAAAACATAAAGAAGAGTTAGCATCTTGTTATCAAAACAACAAATATCCTATTACAAACAAGATCTATCAAAGAATGTAGTTTAAAGGAAAAGGATTAGGCCTACACAAACAGGGTATTCTAGAACCGGTATAATTTTTTGATAATCCTAAATATCAAGGACTTGTTTATTCATCAATTGACAAATCTAAGAATGTTAGTGGTACCTCCATGATTCTAGGGGTAACTGCATTTAATGCAAATATTGAAATAGGTGTTATGAACAATCCTTATCATAAGGTTGCTACCAACACTCCTCTAATTCACATCATAGACCATCATTCCTTAATTCTTCCATCCACTAAAAGGGATCAACAACAAAAAAAAATTATTTACAAAGAAAAAGATCAAATTCAAACCATTGAAGCTAATAAATACAAAAATAAAAGTGAACATATACGGTCAAAATGGATCTCAAATAAAATTAGATCATGTAAAGTATTCAATTAACATCCAAATCCAAATCCAATAGTCAATGAAACTATTGAGTCGCATCAAAAAAGACATTCAAACTATCAAAAGTGTCCACCCCCTTCAAAGCAAACTTCAATGCCAACATACAAAGTGTATAAAAGTGTTGGTCCCGAACATACTCAAAATATTACATCCACACTCCATCATCCACCATTTCAAGCTTGGAGAATAAAGATCCACAATCCAAACTATCGAATAATTCATCTCCATCTCATATCCTCCATCATAATCCACCATCCAACTTAAAATCCAAGATATCCAAATCCCACATTCAATGTGTCCTTGCAAAAACACTTTATCATAAGGAATCTAATGGCACTCTATCATGATGTGTGTATTTAGATAAGGTCAACTCTGGTATCAAAGAGAAAAAATAACTTTTTGGGTTGTATACAAGTGCTACTATTTTGGTGAAGCAACTCATCAAGGTAGGACATTATTGGCACACTACGAAAGTGGCATCTGTATCAATACCACTAGGTGGTCCAACATGATCAACAATCATTCAAAATACAAAAAATACAAAAAAATAAAAGCAAAGAAAAAACAATTCGTCCAATATGAAAACCATTTTTATGGTGCTTTGGGCAAGTACCATGATGAAAACTTGGAAAATAGATGTCATACATAAAATCAAGCATCTATGTGCACCATTCTAGCTAGGAGCAACTTATCTCATCCATAATAAATCCAACATCCTATCCACTACATCCATAATAAATCTACTATCCATCCATTCCACTTGCATCCATCTTCCCTATCCACCTTGATCTTGATAAATATGGGGAATATACTTCAAAGAACACTTTTGGAAAAATATTGACCTGGTCATTTTCCTTTGACCATATACTATCCCATGTCATATCCTCGCCTACATAGCACTATCCAAACATTTTGCTTGGGTAAAACATAATATCCTATTATGAGAGAGTCCTTGGAAGTAAAATCCTCTACCCCATGTCTATTTTCACAATTCCTATCCTTCGCATATCCATTCTCATCATACAAGTGCATTCACTCATGGTATTCCATACATTCCTAGACACTGGGGGTAGGTGATTAATCTTACTTTTGAACAAATATCTTAATATATGTCTTCTAGCTCACTTAATGATTTGAATCTTAAGCATAAACCACCATCTCATGAATAAACCTCACCATAAAACTCTCCACCATCAATATCAATCCAAACAATCCCTATCAATATCATTAAGCACCTACACTCTAGTTGGGTTATCAAAGTATCTAACATATTTCATTCCTAGCATGGCTACAAATCTTGATCAATATTATCCAATCAATCAATTATCATCTTGGGATGTATCCTTCCCAATCCTCACGAGGTTCCTATCTTGACAACACTATCCTTACATTTTCGTGTATCCTCGACAATGTTATCACTATCGGTAATCACTTAATCAGATCAATCAATTTTAGCTTGGCCCACGATAGAATCTCAAAAGGTCTTCGATATTCCTACATACTGATATATATTTATCATCCATCATCATTCATCATTCATCCATATCATCATCATCCAAAAAATCCAAAAAACATTTAAATATTGAAAAATACCAAAAACATTCTAAACATTCTAAAAAACCCAAAAACATTCAAAAACAATTAAAAAATCCAAAAATATTTGAAACCATAGCATCATCTACCATATCCATTATCCTTTGTGAAGGACAACATCTTGATTAGACACAAAAATATCATCCTATTAAAAACTGAGCTCAACAAATCACGAAACAACATACGAACTATAAAACTAGCCTACAACATGGTCGATCAATTGTCCACATATCTATCAACAAAATATACCTATCTTTGTCAACTATCGGTTATCTTATACAAGTTGTTATATCCTTGAAACCAAACCAAGCGTCTTATACAAGGTGTCTCATTATTGAAACTAGACACAATCCTATCAAAACACAATCATCTTTGGCAAGAAGATCTAAATGGTTGTCGACTCATTTGGTCTAGTTAGTCTTATCTTTCTTTTTTTCTGATTTATCTTATGTCATGGTATTATTCTACTCAAGGATATCTAAAAGTGATTAGAAGAGTGATGATGGATCATTACATATTTTTTATTGATTTTTGTTTACAGTTTGTCTTGATAACAAGATTGGGGCAACTAAAATCCTTGTGTGTGATTGGGGTTCCATTTGGCATAATCAAAACATCCTATACAAGTCAAAGGTTAGCTAACACTTTCTTGCAGTAGGATTAACATGCTCTATGGTTATTTTCTCACATATTCCAACAAGGTTCTATTGTTACTAGTATGGATCAGGGCACTCCATGTCTAGCATGTCTTAATCTTTGACAAACAAATATTAATGTCACCAAGGCTTGTCCCAACTTGGTGTACACTATCTGTTTTTCCATATATCATAATCTTTAGGCAAACAAAAAAAAAACTATCTTCGCAATTCATGCTTAGGTGTGCATACATCCGTTTTTCCCATAATAAAATGCTCTATGATGATAAAAACATGCACTATTGAAAGCTCAAAGAATATCAATCATTACATCAATTTTGATTTGGATGAACGATCCATCTAACTACTAGTCATTCTTCACTAATTATTTCTTTGCACTAACATTTCCTCTATTAGTCCTGCGGTCATCTCGATGACATGCTATGACACAAAAACAAATGTATGAGTTGCATCTATTGAACAGTCTGGATAACTGAGAGGGGGGTGAATCAATTATTATAAAATAATTTTCTTGACTTAAGTTAATGTGGAGCAAACTTAAATTAATCAAATAATGATCTAGCAGATATGAACATGAAAGCACATAACACCATGCACAAAGAACACCAAAATTTATGTGGAAACCCAAGAAGGGAAAAACCATGGAGAATGCTAATTCTCAATTATAAAACACCAGTTAAGGTAATCATTGCAAGTAAGGCTCACTGTCAGTGGGATTACTACTCGGCTATTACAGCCAAAGATAAAAAGGCTCATTGCCAACAAAAAATGGCTCACTACTAGAAGAATGATGAAAGGGAATCCACTGCTAAAATGACTATCACCAACAATGACACCAAATAAAATCTCACTGTTTGCTACCTCTAATTATATAATTTCACACAATGTATGGATTTTAGAATCACATTCACCACACTTGCTTTCATCAAACATAATCAACTTTTACTTATACCAATCCATGCCTTCATAATCTCCTAAGTCGGCCAAACACAATTCCATTCCATGCTTCCATAAACTCCTAAGTTAGCCAAACACAATTTGAATTAGGTTACCACAAAAGCATTCTCGTGGTGGAAGGGAATAAAATGTGGACCAAAAAGAACCTCCTCGCTCAAATCAACATGCTACATATTAACCATGATATCCAGAACCAAAGAATAATATATACATGTTACAATGCAAACAATGTTCTGGGACATGCTAACCACTTTCCAGACCGGTCTAAACCCAAAAGAGTGTATCTCATTATGTTAAAAAATGAATGGGACTAGGACAAGCATGACCAAAGATAGATCATCACAACACAACATCTGGAGCATGCCAATCTAGATCACCAAAGCATCAAAATTGAACCTTAATCAATCAACCAAGATATGTCAACATCAATGAAAACCATTAATGACAAAGATAAAAAACATCACATTCCAACAATATCCCCCTTTGTAATTGATGGCAACATTCATCAACGACAAACCAAACAACTCAACAACATCAACATCATCAAGGAACCTCTTTCCTTCTCCCCCTTTGACATCAAAGACAGGGAAAAAACTTACTCTGCTCCCCCTATGAGGAAGCCACTGAGCATTGATTCAGATAAGTGTGAGCATATAATACCCTGGAAAAATGCACACCCTGGTGCACATTATTATAGACTCGGAAGGGGAAAAACCCCTAACTTCTACTGGAGATACTCAAAAGTATCTTTGCTCAACGGTTTTGTGAAAATATCTATAATCTGCTCTTTTGTAGGTACATATTCAAGTCTTACCTCATTCTCCAATACCTTCTCTCTCAAGAAGTGATATCTGGTGGATATATGTTTCGTTCTAGAATGTTGTACCAGATTCTTGGAAATAAATATTACACTTGCATTATCACACATAATTGAGATCGGTTCATCAAATGATATGCCAATGTCCTTCTACGTTTGTTTCATCCAAAATACCTGAGTGCAACATGAGGATGCTACAATTTATTCAGCTTCAAAAATAGATAAAGATACAAAATCTTGTTTCTTGCTTGACCAAGCAACCGATTAGGAGCCAAGGAAATAAGCTCCACCACTTGTGCTCCGCCTATTATCAACACATCTGGTCCAATCAACATTAGTATAGGTTGTCAAAGTGAAATCCGAATCATTTGGATACCATAACCTGATATATTTTGTACCCTTCAAATATCTAAAGATCCTTTTTATTGCAACAACATGTGATTCCTTCGGTTCTTGCTGAAATCTAGCTACTAAACAAACAACATACATAATGTTTGGTCTAGTAGCAATCAAATATAACAATCCTCCAATCATTGACTTGTACATACTTGCATTAGCTTTTGGTGAATCATATTCTTTTGTCAACTTACATCCAATAATAATAGGTGTACAAACCGGTTTGGAGTTCTCCAATCCAAAATTCTGTAATAATTATTTGGTATACTTGGACTGAGAAATGAAAATTCCTTTGTTGTTCTGATTTACTTGTAACCTAAGGAATAAATTCAACTCACCTATCATAGAAATTTTGAATTCCTTCTGCATTTCATCTACAAATTTTCTACGCATATCATCATTTCCTCCAAAAAATATGTCATCAACATAAACCACAACAATCAACATTTGATTTGAGTGAATTCTGTAGTATATATTACTGTCAACAAATCTTTTTTAAATACTTGTCCAATCAAGTACTTGTCTAATCTGCCATACCAGGCTCTGGGAGCCTGCTTCAACCCGTATAAAGCTTTCTTCAACCTACAAATAACATCTGGGTTACTTCTAAACTTAAATCCCTCCAGTTGCTCAATGTAGACTTCTTTTAGTTCTCCATTCAAGAATCAAATTTTACATCCATTTGATAGAATTTGAAATCCTTAAAAGTTGCAAAGGCCAGGAATATCTGGATCGCTTCCATCTGAACAACAAGGGCATATGTCTCTTCAAAATCAATACCTTCGATATGAGTGTAACCTTTGCAAACCAATATTTCCTTGTTTCTCATTACCTTTCCATTTTCATCTAGCTTGTTCTAGAATACCCACTTTGTTCCAATTACATTTTTGTTTGCCAGTTTGGGCACAAGTTCCCAGGTCTAATTTTTCTCTATCTAATCAAGTTCTTCTTTCATTGTCTTCACCAAATTATGATCATTGCATGCTTCTTCTATAGTCTTTGGCTCAGTTTTCAAGAGTAAACACAAAAATATTTGTTCTTGATTAGCTTTGCTTCTTGTGATTATTCCTTTATTCTTATCTCCAATAATCTGATTTTTTTAGTGGTTTCTCTGTACATACCTTAGAGTTTTGGTTGTAGTTGTCGGAGCCTCCTTTGTCTCTTCTTCTTCTTTCTTATTGTTTTCTCCTTTGTCATCTAAGTTATCTAATTCATATTCAATATGCTTGTCAGGATTTCTTTGAACATCTTCATCCACTTTCACGTTCAAACTTTCAACTATCCTATTTAGTCTCTTGTTGTAACATAGGTACACTTTGCTTCTTGTTGAGTAGCCCAAAAATATGCCTTCATCAACTCTATTGTCGAACTTTCCAAGATTGTCCTCATCTCTCCGGATCTAGCATTTGCTTCCAATTTTTTTGAAGTACGAGCTCTTCCATGCCATAGCTCATATGATGTCTTTCCATATTTCCTTTGGAACAATACTCTGTTAAGAGTATATATTGCTGTGTGTATCGCTTCTCTCTAGTAGACCTGTAGTAAACCTGCTTCACTGATCATTGTTCTAGCTGCTTCTTGAACTGTCTGGTTCATTCTTTCCACTACACCATTATGTTGTGGTGTTCTAGGGGTAGATAGTTGTCTTTTAATGTCGTGTTTCTCACAAAACTTGTTGAATTCATCAGAATTAAACTCCCCTCCTCTATCAGATCTTAAACACTTGATTCTCCTATCAACTTCATTCTCAACATCTTTCCTTGAAAATATTGAACTTTTCTAAAGCCTCTAATTTTTCTCTTAAGAATGCAACCTAGATTAATCTAGAATAATCATCTATTAGAAGCATGAAATATTTCTCACCTTGTAAGCTTCTTGTTCTGGTTGGACCACATAGGTTAGTGTATACAAGGTCCAACAAACCGGTAGAAGAATCTTCTTTTCTTCAGAATGTTTCTTTGGTCTGCTTTCCTTCTTGACATCCTTTGTAGATAGTCTTGTCTGGTTTGGTCAGTCTTGGCAAGTCTCTGATTGCTCTTGTTGAACTTATCCTTACCAAATTGTTGAAGTTGATGTGACACATCCTCCGGTGCCAGATCCAACTGTCATTTCTATGAGAAAATAAGCATCTCTTTGTAGCTCCTTCCAATTGATACATATTCCCACTTGTTCTTTTTCTTGCTGCAATAGCAGTTTCGAAACTCTTCCGAATTTCACAACCATCATCCTGAAATACAACATTATAGCCATTCTCGCACATATGTCCAACACTCAAAAGATTATGATATAAACCCTTCACATAGTAAAAATTTTCAGTGTTATGTTTTCCATCAAAGGTAATAGAACCAATTCCAATAATCTGTGTTGTTTTATCATCTTCAAATCTAACAAAACCTCCATCATATTTCTCAAACTTCACAAATTTAATTTTTTCACCAGTCATATGATTCAAACATCCAGTATCAATCAACCATTCATCTCTATTTCTTTTGACAAATAATGCATCTTCAATGTTATCATTAGATTTTGAACAAATTATTATAGATATCAAATCTAGGTTCATCTTTTTCCACCAAAAGTAAACAATCCTCATGATTTGATTCATCATCTAAAATATTGGCATTCTCATTAATATAATAGGTCTTCTTATTGATCTTTAAAAAAAAATTCGTTGTTCTTTTCTTCGGGCACTTATTTGTTAAATGACCAATCTTTCCACATCTAAAGCATTTAAGAGGTAGCATACCTTTGTACTTGCTGGTACCTTTCTTTAGTTTCCTTGTGAAGTTTGCTTCCGACTCATCTGAACCTTCACTATCGGGATCTTCTTTTGTTTTTGTGGCTTTGAAGGTTGTTTCATATTTCTCCTTTTCTTTTCCAAATTTCCTCATCTCAAACACAGTCAAGGTGCCAAATAGTTGCTCTCTAGTGAATTTATTCGGATCATAAACTTCCTCAATAGCTAAGATCTTGTCACTATAGCTCTCTGGTAGGGTCATCAGAATCTTCTCCATAACATCTTCATCTGTCAAAGTGCCTCCTTGATTTTTGACTTCATTTACTACACTGTCAACTCTCTAAAAATAGCTTGTTATATCCTCACCTTCTTCCATCCTCAAGTTTTCATATATGCGCTTAGCTATCAACTTATTTGATAATTTGAATCTATCATTTCCCTCGTAGATTTCTTTCAACTTTTCCCAAACATCAGAAGCAGTGCCTAATGAAATAACTTTTGTTAACTCAGTCTTAGACAAAGCACTATAGATTACATACCTTTCCTTTTCATTCTCTTCATAGGTTGAAATTTCATCCGTAGAAGAAGGACCATTTTTTAGTTCAACATATTTTGTCTCAACAACTTTTCAAGTTTTGTACCCTAAATAATTCAAGTAACCTCTCATCTACACTTTCCAAAAACTGTAGTCAGATCCATCAAACACCAAAATTGTCAATTTGTGCACCATCGGATCTACCCCAAGCAGTTGAGCTCTTCTTCGAGGAACCAAAGCTTTGATACCAATTGTTGAACATTCTAGATAGTTGAGAGGGGGGTGAATCAGTTATTATAAAACAATTTTCTTGACTTTAATTAATCCGTAGAAAACTTAAATCAATCAGATAATGATCTAACAGATATGAACATGAAAGCACATAACAACACCATGCACAAAGAACACCAAAATTTACGTGGAAACCCAAGAAGGGAAAAACCACAGAAAATGCTAATTCTCAATTACAAAACACCAGTTAAGGTGATTTTTACAAAGGCTCATTGCTCGGCTATTATAGCCAAAGATGAAAAGGCTCACTACCAACATAAAATGGCTCACTGCTAGAAGAATGATGAAAGGGAATCCACCGTTGAAATGGCTGTCACCAACAATGACACTAGATAGAATCTCACTGTCTGCTGCCTCCGGTTATATACTTACGCATAATGTTTGGATTTTAGAATCGCATTCACCACACTTTCTTTCATCGAGCATAATCAACTTTTACTTATACCAATCCACGCCTTCATAATCTCCTAAGTCAGCCAAACATAATTCCATTCCATGCTTTCATAAACTCCTAATTTGGTCAAACACAATTTGAATTAGGTTACCAAAAAAGAATTCCCATAGTGGAAGGGAATGAAACGTGGACCAAACATAACCTCCTCACTCAAATCAACATGCTGCATATTAACCATGATATCCAAAACCAAAAGATAGAATATACATGTTACAATGCAAACAATGTTTCAGGGCACGCTAATCACTTTCCAGATCAGTCAAGACCCAAAAGAGTGTATCTCATTTTATTGCAAAATGAATGGGACCAGGACAAGCATGACTAAAGATAGATCATCACAACACTACATCTGAAGCATGCCAATCCGGATCACCAAAGCATCAAAACTAAACCTTAATCAATCAACCAAGATATGTTGACATCAATGACAATCATTAATGACAACAATCAACAACATCACATTCCAACAACATCATCCTACATCCATCATCATGTTAGAACATCATATATCACATGCATATAGGTCATAAATACTGCATAAGAAAATACAAAAATATAGATAGAATTGCATTACATTTTTAGAATCATTATCCATATAGCACCACATCAAATATGGCATAACATTTCCTAAACATATAATTTCATCATCCACATAGACCATATAAACATCATAAATCACATCATATATCATAAACATTAGATATCCATACATCATGTTATACATATAAGCATAAATCAATATCATGTGTATCCATCCATACATGAGCATAAACATAACATCATAAATCTATAAGCATACATCGCATAGAAACATGTATATAGAACACAACAAATCATATAATTGCAGCCAAAAATGATGTATCTCACACACACACACATATATATATATATATATATATATGTGTGTGTGTGTGTATCTATATATATACATGTGTGTGTGTCATAATACAAAATCGTGATGCTGTTAAAGTGTGGAGCTCATAGGCTCAATAAAAAATACATACATCCATATATACAAAAGTTAGGCTATCCTGAGCTGCCCCTATCCTCGTGTTTTGGTAATAGCATGTATTGCCTCTGTCCAGACCTAGATGGTCTTGTAGCATCCTTCCGAGGTGGATAAGGAGGTGGCCAATCATAAGGAGACCTCCTCAGTCTTGAAACTCCCCCACTACTTTGTGGTATATGGGAGTGTGACCTGCTCCGACTCTGACTCTCCCTGTAGCTCGGTGCCCTCTTGATTGTTGGTATTGCACCCTCATATAATTCTTAATAATATTGATCCTCCTTGTTGGCTCGATAAAATGTCCAAGTGAAATCGACACTACCTCTACTGAAAATAGCAATAAAATCAAGAGACTGCTACTCGGTCCTTTGTGCCCATATCACAACCATGTCATGCTTTACAATCAACTGAGTGACCTACCCCTACAATCCTTGTACCTACACTAATTCAACCTGAAGCTATGCTTGCATAGTTGCTATCTGAGGATCATGCACTCTCTCCTCCACCTCCTCCTCCATCACATCTTGGATGGCCTCCCTGATGGGTACATCCTCTAACCCCTCATTGCTGGATACTTCTTAGAAAACCTCCTTTGTATCCACCTCTACCCCCACCTCCTCCATGTCCACATCAACACCTATGTCAACCTCCACATCCATATGTTGCTCTCTCTGGTCCTCCTCCCCCTCCTCTTTGATGGGAGATAATGGCCTATGAACATTTGGCAACACTCGACCTTTGCCTCTACCCATATCTCCACCTTGACCACCATCCTTGCCTCCACTACCCCTCCATCATCATCACCACCCCATCCTCCACCTCAACCACCATCATTCCCTCTCCCTAGGCCTCTCTCACATAGTCTCCCTGTAGACCTCTCCCTAGCCTCTCCACTGATGTTGGTGCATCTAGATTTGTAAGAAACATCGCCTTGTGCTGAGCCCACCATGGATCAAACTCAGGAGTAGTACCTACATTTGCTAGCTCTCGAGGCACCCCACTAAACAGGTTGTAGCTGCTCAAAGTATTGGACTGTTACTTGTACATTGATCATCAATCCCCACTAGGACACCTTGCGAACTCTACGACACCAACAAGATCCCCATGTCTCTCACTGAACTACCTGAGTGCATTTTTTGACAACTATCACTCTATAATTTTCTAGCTCTATATCGTGTGGCCAATTAGATACTTGGTCTATCGACAATAGGGCATATGCTCAATGTCATCAACCCAAGGGTGCACTGCCTTTATGGTCTCCATGTAAAATAATCAAGTAAATCAATAACTTGTCACTAATAACTAACATAACCAACATGTGTCTGTGCAGAAACTCCACCATACATGTATACATAGGGCAACTATGGTGGTAACTCTCTATCTATCACCGATCAAAACACAATAATATGCTCCTAGGTCCAAACCATAAGCAAGGTGGTACCATAACTGATCGACTATATGCCTTTTTAGGCAACATCATGCAACTAGAAATACAACATGGCCAACATACATGGGCCTTGGGTATACATGATCCCATCCTCCATCATGGCGGCTAGCATTCGGCCCCATCTAATAGGAAAACCATGGTTGCATTTGTCTAGAACAACAACTTCAACGATCACATTGTATACGACAATAATCAATTGATCATACCTATCTGCAAGGGTGTCCCAATGAATCTCGTACTCCTCTACTCCAAGATTGTCAATCTCAAAGCACCTTTGCATCACCACCAAACCAGAATCAGGATCATATACTATTCACTCACTATGAATAGGCAGCCGAAGAATATGCCATACATCCTCCAAAGTAACAGTGGCCTCACCAATCGATAGATGGAATGAACCTGGCTTTGAATGCCACCTCTCAACCAAGGCAATGAGAAGTTCCCTATTATCCTAGATCTTGGGCATGAATGTGAAGATACAGGCCTAATGCATGCAAGGTATCTCTACTTGAATCACCTAGGTGATTTTGTAGTGTGAAAGAAAAAGGACAAATCTTGCATGCATAGATTGACAATAATCTCACTTGTGCTTAAAAAGCATATTATGTCAATCAAGACACCTAAACGAACCTATTCAACCTTTTACACTTTGAAAATTTTACCAAAAACTGAGTAAATTTTATCAACGATCAGATATGGTGCACTTTACAACAAATTCAATTGACACATGCAACTTACTTTCATTTGTGGGCAGCTTTTGACAGATGCGATGCATTGTCACACACTTGCGACACACATTCACAAATATAGCTCACACATTACATTTGTGAGCAACCTACAAATGCAGCTCGAGAAAACGATTGCATCGCACCGCACAGGTGTGGCGAATGCGATGAAATTTGTGGTGCAGAAACTGCACTGCATTTGTTTGGTCAATTTTGACCCCTAGAATCTGGCCTAAAAAAAAATCAAAGCAAGAAAAGGATACATACTGCACTACTTGATCCTCGAGCTGCTGGAAGGTCCTCACGCGATATCCTTGATGCAAACCAAGTAGAATTAGCGCTATAGCTCCGCTGCTCTGCAACAAAATCTCACACTAGAGCACTCAAAATTCTAAAAGCAAAATGCACAAATGAGGATTTAGACCTCCCCTAGGGCCTATTTATAGACATTTTTTACCTAAGAGGGTCCCTCTTCATAATTGGACGCATCAACTTTGAGTTTCAAATACAAATATGGGTACCCCAAATGCCCTAAAATCAAAATCTTTTGCTACCAACACAATTAACACTATAAAATTAGCTTGTCGGAACAATTTCCCAAAAAAGAATTGGAATTTTTGAAAAATTTGCAATTTTTTCCGAGGGGGCACCATGCTATCTTGTCGTCACCAGGGCATACCGAGGAAACTCTTGAGCACAATTTTTTGTATTTTCTTTGACACAACACTATAAAAGCACATTGCATCAAAGAGGGGCAAAATATAGATACCCAAAATTGTCCTAGTCTGTGGGTAACACCTTTTTACTAATTTTCACCCTTTTCCCCTAATGATTAAATAATACCTTATTATAAAATTAATATCAAATATCATATTCTACTAGTAATTAAGTGACTTTACGTTATTTAATTAGTTCATTCTAATTCACCCTCTCGATTATTTAATTATGTCCTAATTATCATTAATCTTCTTGATTAATTAAATAAACCTTATTTATTTAATTACGTCGTTAAATATGCTTATTCCTCTATTTTAATTAAATAATTATCATTAATTATTTAATTAATATTGAACAACTTAAAATTTTGGGTGGAAGGGTGGGCGTCCCTTCGAGCTGGCGAAGGAAGGTGGCAAGAGTTGCCACAATGGCGGTTGTTTGGGGTCTCTTGTGCCAATTAGGCGAAACATGCTTGCAAGGTGGTGTTGGCCTGTCTTGTCGACAAGCTGGGCGTACGGTGATGGAAAATTATGTCACTCACATCAAGGAAGAGTGATGATCATTTTTTGAAAGGAAATGAGAGCTCTTGTTTTAGCTAAGACATCTTGCACGAAGGAAGGTGTACGATTTGTGGCGGCGTTATTCTCATGGTCCGAGTTCATTTATTGCAATCTTGGCTTCTTTTTTTGCATTAAGTTTTCTTTACAATGGCATAGTATTTGTGGTATTCCTCCTTTCTTGTTGAGTGCTCTCAGTGTGGGGTTGAATGGAAAATAACTCTAAGTCCGTTATCAAGGTTTCGGTGGCGGGCCTGGATCGGTTTGGGGCCGACACTCCTATCTCTCTTTGGTCGTCGAAGAGGTTGACCTCTTTCAAGGAGGTCACAGATCAAAGATTAAAATGGATTCTGCTGAATTATGATTCGTTGGTGCTTGCGGTAGTGAAAATGGTTTTTGGCTCTGGTCATTTGGAGTGCAGGGAATATGGGAGAGACAATTTGCACGTCTCTTCCCATTTCCTTGCCTCTCTTTTGGACAATTTGGAGCTGAAGGCGAAAGGAAAGAAATTGTTGGTTAAAATGTTTAGAGCGGACCTGGTTGAAGGTGTGGATGATGTTCTTCACGTGGTGGTCGAAGGTAGGGGATGTCTGAGGCCATGCGATGTGGAGAGGGTGCATGAGGGGGACACAGTGAAGATTTTCCCTTTCCTCTTGGATTTGCAAGGTTTGGGTTTGATGCGGCATCAAGCGATTGTGGCGGTGGCTGTTATTTTTCTTAAGAAGTTCTTCTAACTAATGGTGGTTGACAATGTGGAATGGAAAGTGGAATTCAAAGATTTTGCTAAGCTGAACAAATTTTTGTAAGTTAGGTAGTGGCTGGTTTTTTGGTTTGTAGGTGCTCATTTTGGTTTGTACGGGTTTAAGGAAGCCATGGTTGTATAAATGCCATTAAAATGGTTAGGTATGGATAATTTTGGCCAGGATCTCGATGGTTTGTTCAGTAATTTTGGTTGGTTCTTGTAGCAGTCTCTTGAGGACTGATAGTAAGCATGTTTACAAAATGCATTATCACCTGCATGGAAGATGTTTGTATTCCACTTTTAATATCAATAAAATAGTACCCTTATGTATCAAAAAAATATTGAACACTTTAAAATTAAATAATTGTTATTAATTATTTAATTCCCCCTATTTCATCTCAATATTATCCATCCATTATTAATAAAAAAATATTTTATTTATTAATTATTCCTCACTTGTATATTTTTCCAATAATTAATTATCCTCTCATGCATAATTCCCTCAAACTTAACTAATACTCTCTTCCAGTCGACTGGATAATCAATTCTAGTTCACTGATCAATCAATTCACTTTACTCCCACTCACTTCCAGTATTTGAATCAATCAATTTAGTTAACTAATTGTTAGTATTATTTGACTCTTCAATCAATTCTCCATGCAACCAGTTAACTCCCTAATCAGTTCCTCTCAACAATCCTCAACACTTGATCTCGATCTTTCGCATCTTAATTCGAATCATTCATTTTTATAAAATCAACCCTCATATCTCATTGATGGCTAACCATGAAATTTGGAGTTTTGTACCATTTTCATTCACACAGTTTTGAGCTTGAAGCAAAGAAGAGCATACTAAAATCTAAGAGCAAAGCAAAGCAAAGAAGGACAATGGAAGTAATTCATGTCAACATGGTGAAGATAAATGTATTGATTGTTTGAATATGATTTCATTTGTGTTGCTTATTTTCTGTTGATTAATTTGGATTACATTTAGGTATTGAATTACAAATATGTGGTTACTGCTTTAATTCATTATCTCTATTAAGACAAATATTAATTTTCTAAGTTATAAGGACAACCTAGAAAACCAACACAAGATTCACACCATATGAATTGGTGTATGGGAAAAGGGTTGTCCTACTCATTTAATTTGAGAATAAAACACTCAGAACAATGGTGTAGCTTGGAATGGATCTCTTTGAGGCTCAAAAAGATAGATTGCACAATCTAAATGCCCTGGATGAAATAAGAATGGAAGCAGTCCATCATATAGAGATTATGCAAAAAATAGAGAATCAAATGGTATGACTAGTTTATCAAAACTAAGAAATTTAATGGAGGAGATTGAGCATTGCTTTATGATTCAAGGTATAAGGACCATAAAGGTAAATTACAAACATGGTAGCTAAGTCCTTATAAAATTAAACATGTCTTTTAGAATGGAGCACTACAACTAACTATAATTAATTCAATCAGATTATCCTTGATGGTCAATATACATAGACTGAAGCTTTATAAAAAGCCATTGTATAAGGAAGAATTTCTACATGATTTACAACAACAACTTATACCATATACAAATTCAATATTACTTGTAAATCATAGAGACATGGCCAAATAACCAATTGCTAAATCTGTAGATGAGTCAACTAGATTTCCTAGTGATGTATAACAAGTATAATTCTCACAAGGTAATAAACTCTCACATGCACACACATGCACTATGTCATTGATAAACTATAACATCAACAATAATTATTTTTGGATGCGTACAACAAGTTCATAGGACCTATAGCAACAACTTGAGGTATTTATAAAAGGGACTTGTTCTACTACTACCTAAACCAACTAACTCTAGTTTACTACCACTATCCTCACAACTACAATCACTTTCAGTTACACATAACTTTCATCATTCCTACATGCATCCACTCCTATTCACCATACTTTACATGCAATATATCATTTAATTATAAACAAAATTCATACATGTCGTAACTTTCATTTATGTATCAAGCCTTTTAGACACATGTCATCGTTCTAATAGCTCTTTATATGGCAGCTCTACTCGTAGTAAATCTTTTAACTTCCATCATTTCCTTTATTTCATCAAGCTACTACATGACGAAAAACAATTCACCTCATGTGCCACCTTTTCCATCATTGTTGAAGACGCCTAAAATGTGACCTTAACCTAAGCACACTTGACTTTACCTAGCCTAATATTTAATTAAATAAATATTCATTATTTAATTAATTTAACCTTTTCCTTTATATCCCATTTTATCCTATCCAATTAATTAAATAAATTTTTATTATTTATTTAATTAATTTATCCATTACCTTCATCCCCAAATCCTGTAATGCCTTGCCAAGTAACCCTAAGGGAAGTTTTAATCAATGACTTAAGTGAACCAATATTTTTTTTTAAAGTGTAATTAACATACACATTCACTTACTAATTAACAACAACCTCTAAGGCTACAAGGTTGGGATTACTTAAACCCACACATACATCTTACATATAACCATAACATTAAATTTCTTTAAGCAATAAGTATTAAATCAACATAAATGTATAACATAACATAATGAGATAACCATCCAAGATACAATTCTCGTAATCATTAACATAATCAAATAGTTACATCACTCATTCCCAGAATGAGGCAATAGAACAAATGTGTTGCAATTACAGAATTTCACCTCATAAACATAAGAGGGATAAAATAACTTATACAAATAGAGATATAACAATGCTTGAATTAAAACAAGAACCGTGAGCTGTCCATCTAGATGCCTCGCCACCAAGTACTGAAGATAAAGGGGGACCCAATGGTGTATGGTGCATGTTCCACCCAACCAAGTGTTACCTGAAGGCCCACCCCCCATGCTAGGAGATAGTAACAATGTAACATGGACAAAGATCTACAACCACTAACCATAGGCAGACTCATACTGACTCATACTGACACAACCAACCAATGAACTAAACAAGTACAACTCACACATCACTGAAATAGGTCACATTGCTTCCAGACATAAAATAGATCAAGTATGTTCAGAGAACCATACACATAAAATAATTAACAACTGTTGTCCTAGACAGAGTGTCATCGCACAGTTAGTCATGAGATCTCCTCTGGGCATTCTTCATAGGCTTCGGTAATCCTAGTGACCTCAACCGAACCCTGACCCTCATGCTCACTCATGCTGAATCAAATACCTCTCGTAAGGACAAGATAGATGACTATGTCATTTCAGGCCTTCTCACTCATCCCAAGTCTAAACGAGCCCTTGTGTCTATGAGTGAGGCTAAATTATCTTGATTAGTGTGAAATGCATCCTAATAATCTAAGTACATTAATTTAGTTATCACTTGATTAAACTACTTCCAAAGGTTACCCAATCTTACCTCTTACGGGCTCTGGCCCCTAATGGAAGCCACTCTTCTATTTGACAACACACAACAAACTAATCACCATGGGAATCACAAGTGCATACAAGCTAGATATCATAACCACTCCATCTCTAGGAGGACAAATAATATAACTCACTCCAACAATTAGAGGCAACGAAACACGTAGTCCATTCCTTCCAAAGGAGGTACAAAACATCTCCATTCGTGGAAACTGGGTAATTATTGAAAAAACACCATGCACTACCCAGGGGAAAAACAACTGGTTGACATAATGAATCGACAACCCTCATCCTCAAGATCCTCTGAAAGACTTACAATCTAGGACTAACACTTAATCCCTTCCCAAAACATAACTTGATGAAAAATTACAAAAAACATTCAAGTCATTAATCAAATCTACTATTTGGATTTCCTAAATCTATCATCAATCAATAGGTAACATTGACAAAGTCAAAGACACAATAACTGGGTTAACTCAAATAATCATATAACTCTTTTACCATTTTCATTGTAGTATGTCTTAAACAATTTAAACTTACATCCCTTTTTGAAATACGAAGAAAATAAATCTAAAAGGCAATCACAAGGAAATTACTATTTTTGGATATACTAAATCCACATCTTTTTCATATTCCATTCACAATAATTTAATTGCTCTAATAAATTATTAAAAATTAAAATAAATAATTGCCTAATCCATATAATCAGTTCCTTAATTTACTTTTAAAACAACTTAAATCCATGCAAGTAAATCTTTTCAATTTTCTAACCCAATCCTATATTTCTCCCTATTTTCCAACTAGACACAATGTTCATTTTATCTTATAGTTTACTCTTTCCAACTTTATCGCATGCACCCAATTATTCTCATTAATTAAATAAACATTCAATTATAATTATTCCTATAATGCAACCTCACATATATTTTTATATATTTAATTATATATATCTCTTTAAATATATATATATATATTAAATATATACTATTGTTTATTTCTTACTAAGCAAATTATTTTAATCCCAAATTAATAAATAAAATATGACATATATATATATTATATATATATTTTTAATTAAATATTAACTAACCCCCCATACTTTTGTTTTTAGGTGGACGGATTGCAAAATTCGAAAAACCTTAATAAATACCCAAATGTATGCAAAAAAAGGCGTTAGACTGTACTAAGTACAGTTGGCCACATTACGTTGGGCGCCGGCCACCCCAAAACGAATGGAGGGGGCAGCGCGTCCCCCAAGAGGTGGGCACACTGCCCACAGCCAAAGCTTTCCCCACCATTAGCATGTGGGCGGTGGGGGTTTGACCTCCCCATGAATCACTATAAAAAAATACATTTTATTTTATTCGTTTATTTTTATTTAAAAAAAAAACGCTTTTACGAATTTTAATTCCGTTTTCTCCCAGCATGCCGTACGAACGGCGAAAATAATTTCAAAACAGTATTTCATTTAAATAATAACCTGTGTATATATATATAAACAAATTTAACATGATAAATAGATTGGGGAAATTTTGTGAAAATATTCACCTATAGGTGAAATTATGAAATTTTCCAAAGAACAATCCAAAATTCATAGAGGTTTAAAACTAAATCTTTTAATCAATTTCCTCAAATTCATTAACAAATAAAAGAACAAGGAAACTAAGAGGGATCTAGATTACATCCAAAAGCTCCCAAATCCTCTAGATTTTTCCACCTTAATTTCTATAGAGGTTTTAGAAATAAATTCATTTTCTACAGTGAATTAAATTTTCTAAAACAAATCTAAATGTGTTGTTTTACCCATGAGTTTGATTTAATAAAAAAACTAACAATTTCCTCAAATAAATTAAATTCTACAGAGGTTTCATAATTTCCTTGAAGAAATTTCATGGGAACAACAAAAGCTTCTAAATTTATTTATTTAATTTCTTCCTTCTAATAAAAAATTATTTTCCTAAATAGATTTAACAGACAAATCTTTAATCACTACAATCTTAAAAGAAAACCAAGAACAATACAAAAAACACAAAAGAAAACCTGAATTAAAAAGCTTCAGGTAATAGAAAATTTGATGCAGAGTCTCCTCCAAAGCTTCCACAGCTTCTATCTAGCAATTCCAGTGATTCCAACCAAGAAATTAACCAACAATCACAACAAAATTTACGAGAACAATTCTAATGCAATTCTACAGCCAATAATTTTTTTTTCCAAAAACCAAACCTCTATGTATATTTCAAAAATATCTTTCTCTTTCCAAAATATCCTCACACTCCCGTGAATAAACTTTCCTCTTTTTTTTCAATTTTCAAAATTCTCTGACTCTTTCTAATTAATTCAACTCCAACATGCTGGAAAAATTAAAATATCTTCTAACAACCAAAACTTAATTTCTATTTAATTTAATATTTCCAAATAATCATTTAATTCCAAATTCTAATTTAATTCCCACTTATTGAAATAAAATTCCAAAATGAATTAAATTCTTTTCTTTCTTTTAATTTTCTAAACATCACATTTAATTAATTAATTTAAAGAATAACTTCTATCAACAATGCATAATTTTAATTAAATAACAATCAACATAATTTAATGCAATAATTCTAAATATTTATTTCCAAATCAAGAATCGCTTCAAAATTAAATAAGATTAAAACCAGGCAATCAATGACTCAACAAACATGACTGACAACACACTATGGTTAGGGTGTAGACTTGACACAAATTACCTAGCTACTATCTCTTGTTCAACTTAAACGTTGGATCGACACGCTCAAACCTGTGAAACTAGGTGGAGTCGATGTCATGTACCTACAAACTTGAAAACCAAGTAAACAACAACATATAATATAAACAACATAAAATACACACCGTGAAGAAGAAATCATAGAATCACAGGGCGCTCGCAAGCGAGTGATGCGAACCCGTCCCCTTCACCAATACACTCATCAAAATTGACATTTACATCTTACTCAATAATCTCATATAAAATCACATGTTATATCTACTAACATCATTACATCATTAAAGCATGTAAAACAAATCATCAGATAAACCACATTACACAAATAATAGTTCGTCGCTCTATAAATAGCGATCAAATAACACACAAAATATAGTATCTGAATATACAGAAACACAAATCAAAGCTAAACAAAGACACGGTGTCCAGTCCAGAAAGCAAAATGGAGGGGTGTTACATTCTCCCCCCCAATGGTTAGGCTTACTCCTGGAAGCTTGCAAACAAGTAGGGGTATAACTCCCTCAAACAAACAACATCAAGTCAAAACCTCGACCTCGGAGGATGAGTATCTTGCACTGCATGACCGACTCCAGAAGTGTTCCGATGCGGACAACTCCTAGCAAGGTGGCCCTATTGACCACAAGAGTAACTCCCAGTGTTACGATCAAACCCACTGCCTCCTATCGGTGTAGTAGATTGGTGCATACTACCCCAATCAGCCACAGACTGTGAACTCTCGGTTGGCTGCTCCTGTTGATTGCGCTTATTATGCCACCAGTTCCGGTTCCTTCTAGGTGAAGAACCACCATCATCCTGTTATGTTTGAGAGTCCTTACGCTTTCCAAGCACACTCTCCTGTTGCCCACTCTGAGTAGGCCCTTGTTGAGTCATCAGTGATCCAACTCCCCGAGTCTGACCCCGTCATGCACTAGACCCAGCTCCAGAACCACTACCAATATGCACACTTGTATGGCCTCTTAATGCCATAACTAAGTTCTCCACAAGTTGTGCCTTTTCCACATCTATCTCCATAAATTTGGGCTCAAAGACCTGCACACCACCACTAATACAGGCATTCAAACCCCTGATGAAATGTTGCATGAGTATCCCCTTGTCATCTCCTATTCCTACGAACTATTTAAGTTCATAGAAATGTCTCTTGTACTGATCCACGGTCAAGGCTAACTGTCGTAGGGCGTGGAACTCATCGCCTCTACGCTGACGCCAATGGTCAGAAAGAAAGCGGATTTTGAACCGTTCAAGAAATATCTCCCAAGACACAGTATTCATATCAATGTGGAGCTTCTTCTCCTCCAACCTCCACCAAGTGGATGCAAACCCTTGCAGGTGCATAACAACACACCACGCTTTAGTACTACTATTGAATGGATGCATAGCAAAGCATCAATCGAGACCTATCAGCCAAGTCTCGGCCTCTAACCTGGTGCCTACTCCGTCAAATCGAGGTGGTTGTGACTGAATGAAATCTCTCATATAGGAAGATGCTAACATCTCCGACTGCACTGTAACTGTCCTAACACCAGGATTAACCTCTGGCACTACCTGTCTCGGACCTAAGAGTGCCAAAGCCTCCTCAAAATCTCTACGTGCAACTTCGATCCCTAGAGGATCTAGCTACCCACCATCGCCTCTTGGGCTATTTTGCGAGGCCTGTTGTTCCTTCTGCTTTGGTACAAGCGTAATATGAGGCGGTGAGTCATGCTGACTCCCCTCACAACCACCTACCCAGCCACATCCTCATCCTCTACCTCATCCGCGTCTAGGAGGCATAATCCTACACAAAATTCAAAAAGGTATTAGACAAGGTACACTAGGAAACCTACGCAAGTAAGCTTAATGGATACATCATAATCCTAGAGCACCTAGTGTTTAAACCTAGGCTCTGATACTATGTGTAATGCCCCACCAAGTAACCCTAAGGGAAGTTGTAATTAACGACTTAAGAGAACCAATTTTTATTTTTTTTAAGTGTAATTAACATACACATTCACTTACTAATTAACAAAAACCTCTAAGGCTACAAGGTTGGGATTACAAAAACCCACACATACATCTTACATATAACCATATCATTAAATTACTTTAAGCAATAAGTATTAAATCAACATAAATGTACAACACAACATAATGAGATAACCATCCAAAATACAATTCTCATAATCATTAACATAATCGAATAGTTACATTACTCATTCTCAGAATGAGGCAATAGAAAAATGTGTTACAATTACAGAATTTCACCTCATAAACATAAGAGGGATGAAATAACTTATACAAATAGAGATATAACAATGCTTGAATTAAAACAAGAACCGCGAGTTGTCCATCTGGATGTCTCGCCACCAAGTACTGAAGATAAAGGGGGACCCAACAGTGTATGGTGCATGTTCCACCCAACCAAGTGGTACCCGAACGCCCACTCCCCATGCTAGGAGACAATAACAATGTAACATGGACAAAGATCTACATCCACTAACCATAGGTAGACTCATACTGGCACAACCAACCAATGAACTAAACAAGTACAACTCACACATCACTGACATAGGTCACACTGCTTCCAGACATAAAATAGATCAAGTATATTCAGAGAACCATACACATAAAACAATTAACAATTGTTGTCCTAGATAGAGTGTCATCGCACAATTAGTCATGAGATCTCCTTTGGGAATTCTTCATAGGCTTCGGTAATCCTGGTGACCTCAACCAAACCCTGGCTCTCATGCTCACTCATGCGGAATCAAATACCTCTCGTAAGGACAAGATGGATGACTATGTCATTTCAGGCCTTCTCACTCATCCCAAGTCTAAACGAGCCCTTGTGTCTATGAGTGAGGCTAAATTATCTTGATTAGTGTGAAATGCATCCTAATCATCTAAGTATATTAATTTAGTTATCACTTGATTAAACTACTTCCAAAGGTTACCCAATCTTACCTCTTATGGGCTCTGGCCCCTAATGGAAGCCACTCTTCTATTTGACAACACACAACAAACTAATCACCATGGGAATCACAAGTGCATACAAGTTAGATATCATAACCACTCCATCTCTAGGAGGACAAATAATAGAACTCACTCCAAAAATTGGAGGCAACAAAACACGTAGTCCACTCCTTCCAAAGGAGGTACAAAACATCCCCGTTCGTGGAAACCGGGTAATTATTGAAAAAAACACCATGCACTACTCAAGGGAAAAACAACTAGTTGACATAATGAATCGATAACCCTCATCCTCAAGATCCTCTGGAAGAATTACAATCTAAGACTAACACTTAATCCCATTTCCCAAAACATAACTTGATGAAAAATTACAAAAAGCATTCAAGTCATTAATCAAATCTACTATTTGGATTTCCTAAATCTATCATCAATCAATAGGTAACATTGACGAAGTCAAAGACACAATAACTGGGTTAATTCAAATAATCATATAACTCTTTTACCATTTTCATTATAGTAAGTCTTAAACAATTTAAACTTACATCCCTTTTTGAAATACGAAGAAAATAAATCTAAAAGGCAATCACGAGGAAATTACTATTTTTGGATATACTTAATCCATATCTCTTTCATATTCCATTCACAATAATTTAATTACTCTAATAAAAAAATAAAAATAAAAATAAATAATTGCCTAATCCATATAATCAATTCCTTAATTTACTTTTAAAACAACTTAAATCCATGCAAGTAAATCTTTTCAATTTTCTAACCCAATCCTATATTTCTTCCTATTTTCCAACTAGACACAATGTTCATTTTATCTTATAGTTTACTCTTTCCAACTTTATCGCATGCACCCAATTATTCTCATTAATTAAATAAACATTCAATTATAATTATTCCTATAATCCAACCTCACATATATTTTTATATATTTAATTATATATATATCTTTAAATATATATAATTAAATATATAAAAATATATACTATTGTTTATTTCTTACTAAGCAAATTATTTTAATCCCAAATTAATAAATAAAATATGACATATATATATATATATTAGATATTTTTTTAATTAAATATTAACTAACCCCCCATACTTTTGTTTTTAGGCGGACGGATTGCAAAATTTGAAAAACCTTAATAAATACCCAAAGGTATGCAAAAAAAGGTGTCAGACTGTACTAAGTACAACCGACCACATTACATTGGGTGCCGGTCTGTACTTAGTACAACCGGCCACCCCAAAAGGAACGAAGGGGGAATCGCGTCCCCCAAGAGCAGTGCTTTCCCCACCATTAGCATGTGGGCAGTGGGGGTTTGACCTCCCCACCAACCACTATAAAAAAATACATTTTATTTTATTCGTTTATTTTTATTTTAAAAAAAATGCTTTTACGAATTTTAATTCCATTTTCTCCAAGCACACTGTATGAATGGCGAAAACAATTTCAAAACAATATTTCATTTAAACAATAACCTGTATATATATATATATATATAAACAAATTTAACATGATAAATAGATTGGGGAAATTTTGTGAAAATATTCACCTATAGGGTAAATTATGAAATTTTCTAGAGAACAATCCAAAATTCATAGAGGTTTAAAACTAAATCTTTAAATCAATTTCTTCAAATTCATTAACAAATAAAAGAACAAGGAAACTAAGAGGGATCTAGATTACATCCAAAAGCTCCCAAATCCACTAGATTTTTCCACCTTAATTTCTATAGAGGTTTTAGAAATAAATTCATTTTCTAGAGTGAATTAAATTTTCTAAAACAAATCTAAATGTGTTGTTTTACCCATAAGTTTGATTTAATAACACAACTAACAATTTCCTCAAATAAATTAAATTCTACAGAGGTTTCATAATTTCTTTGAAGAAATTTCACGGGAACAACAGAAGCTTCTAAATTTATTTATTTAATTTCTTCCTTCTAATAAAAAATTATTTTCCTAAATAGATTTAACAGACAAATCTTTAATCACTACAATCTTAAAACCAAACCAAGAACAATACCAAAAACACAAAAGAAAACTTGAGTCAAAGAAGCTTCAAGTAATAGAAAATTTGATGCAGAGTCTCCTCCAAAGCTTCCACAGCTTCTATCCAGCAATTCCAGTGATTCCAACCAAGAAAGTAACCAACAATCACAGCAAAATTTACGAGAACAATTCTAATGCAATTCTAGAGCCAAGAATATTTTTCCAAAAACCAAACCTTTGTGTATATTTCAAAGATATCTTTCTCTTTCCAAAATATCCTCACACTCCCGTGAATAAACTTTCCTCTTTTTTTTCAATTTCCAAAATTCTCTCACTCTTTCTAATTAATTCAACTCCAACATGCTGGCAAAATTAAAATATCTTCTAACAACCAAAACTTAATTTCTATTTAATTTAATATTTCCAAATAATCATTTAATTCCAAATTCTAATTTAATTCCCACTTATCGAAATAAAATTTCAAAATGAATTAAATTCTTTTCTAAACATCACATTTAATTAATTAATTAAATTATTTAATAATTAAATTCAACCCCATGGATTAAATTTAATTAACTAAATAAATTTAATTTGATTAATTAATTTAAAGAATAACTTCTATCAACAATGCATAATTTTTATTAAATAACAATCAACATAATTTAATGCAATAATTCTAAATATTTATTTCCAAATCAAGAACCCCTTCAAAATTAAATAAGATTAAAACATAGCAATCAACGACTCAACAAACACGACTGACGACACACTATGGCTAGGGTGTAGACTTGACACAAGTTATCTAGCTACTATCTCCCGTTCAACTTAATCGTTGGATCAACACGCTCAAACGTGTGAAACCAGGTGGAGTCAATGTCATGTACCTGCAAACCTGAAAACCAAGTAAACAACAACATATAATATAAATAACATAAAATACACACCGTGAAGAAGAAATCACAGAATCGCAGGGCTCTCGCAAGCGAGTGATGCGAACCCGTCCCCTTCACCAATACACTCATCAAAATTGACATTTACATCTTACTCAATAATCTCCTATAAAATCACATGTTATATCTATTAACATCATTACATCATTAAAGCATGTAAAACAAATCATCAGATAAACCACATTACACAAATAATAGTTCGTCGCTCTATAAATAGCGATCAAAAAACACACACAGAATATAGTATCTGAATATACAAAAACACAAATCAAAGCAAAAGAAAGACACGCTGTCCAGTCCAGAAAGCAAAATGGAGGGGTGTTACATTCTCCCCCCCAATGGTTAGGCTTACTCCTGGAAGCCTACAAACAAGTAGGGGTATAACTCCCTCAAACAAACAACATCAAGTAAAAACCTCGACCCTGGAGGATGAGTATCCTACACTGCACGACCGACTCCAAAAGTGTTCTGATGCGGACAACTCCTAGCAAGGTGGCCCTATTGACCACAAGAGTAACTCCTAGTGTTACGACCAAACCCACTGCCTCCTATCAGTGTAGTAGACTGCTGCATACTACCCCAATCAGCCGCAGACAGTGAACTCTGGGTTGGCTGCTCCTGTTGATTGCACTTATTGTGCCACCAGTTCCAGTTCCTTCTAGGCGAAGAACCACCATCGTCCTGGTATGTCTGAGAGTCCTTACGCTTTCCAAGCACACTCTCTTGTTGCCCACTCTGAGTAGGCCCCTGCCGAGTCATCGGTGATCCAACTCCCCGAGTTTGACCCCGTCGTGCACTAGACCCAGCTCAAGAACCACTACCAATATGCACACCTATATGGCCTCCTAGTGCCTTAGATAAGTTCTCCTCCATATGTTGTGCCTTTTCCACATCTGTCTCCATAAATTTGGGCTCAAAGACCCGCACACCACCACTAATATGGGCATTCAAACCCCTGATGAAATGTTGCACGAGTATCCCCTCATCATCTCCTATTCCTGCAAACTTTTTAAGTTCGTAGAAACATCTCTCGTACTGATCCACGGTCAAGGCTAACTGTCATAGGGCGTGGAACTCATCGCCTCTGCACTGATGCCAGTGGTTAGAAAGAAAGCGGGCTCTGAACCGCTCAAGAAATATCTCCCAAGACACAGTATTCATATCAATATGGAGCTTCTACTCCTCCAACCTCCACCAAGTGGACGCAAACCCCTACAAGTGCATAATAGCGCACCGCGCTTTAGTACTACTATTGAATGGATGCATAGAAAAGCATCGATCAAGACCTATCAGCCAAGTCTCAGCCTCTAACCCGGTGCCTACTCCGTCAAACTGAGGTGGTTGTGACCTAATCAAATCTCTCATATAGGAAGATGCTAACATCTTCGACTGTGCTGTAACTATCCTAACATCAAGATTAACATCTGGCACTACCTGTCTCGGACCTAAGAGTGCCAAAGCCTCCTCAAAAGCTCTACATGCAGCTTCGATCCCTGGAGGATCTAGCTGTCCACCGCCTTCTGGGCCATTCTGCGAGGCCTGTTGTTCCTCTTGCTCTGATACAAGCATAACATGAGGTGGCGAGTCATACTGACTCCCCTCACGACTGCCTACTTGGCCACGTCCTCGTCCTTTGCCTCTTCCACGTCTAGGAGGCATACTCCTACACAAACACAAAAAGGTATTAGACAAGGTACACTAGGAAACCTACGCAACTAAGCTTAATGTGTACATCATAATCCCAGAGCACCCAGTGTTTAAACCTAGGCTCTGATACCATGTGTAATGCCCTGCCAAGTAACCCTAAGGGAAGTTGTAATTAACAACTTAAGTGAACCAATTTTTTTTTTTTAAAGTGTAATTAACATACACATTCACTTACTAATTAACAATAACCTCTAAAGTTACAAGGTTGGGATTACTAAAACCCACACATACATGTTACATATAACCATAGCATTAAATTAATTTAAGCAATAAGTATGAAATCAACATAAATGTATAACATAACATAATGAGATAACCATCCAAGATACAATTCTCATAATCATTAACATAATCACTCATTCCCAGAATGAGGCAATAGAACAAATGTGTTACAATTATAGAATTTCACCTCATAAATATAAGAGGGATAAAATAACTTATATAAATAGAGATATAACAATGCTTGAATTAAAACAAGAACCGCGAGCTATCCATCTAGATGTCTCACCACCAAGTACTGAAGATAAAGAGGGACCCAACGGTGTATGGTGCATGTTCCACCCAACCAAGTGGTACCCGAAGGCCCACCCCCCATTCTAGGAGATAGTAACAATGTAACATGGACAAATATCTACAACCACTAACCATAGGTAGACTCATACTGACTCATACTGACACAACCAACCAATGAACTAAACAAGTACAACTCGCACATCACTGACATAGGTCACATTACTTCTAGACATAAAATAGATCAAGTATGTTCAGAGAACCATACACATAAAACAATTAACAACTGTTGCCCTAGACAGAGTGCCATCGCACAATTAGTCATGAGATCTCCTCTGGGCATTCTTCATAGGTTTCGGTAATCCTGGTGACCTCAACCAAACCCTGGCCCTCATTCTCACTCATGTGGAATCAAATACCTCTCGTAAGGACAAGATAGATGACTATGCCATTTCAGGCTTTCTCACTCATCCCAAGTCTAAACAAGCTCTTGTGTCTATGAGTGAGGCTAAATTATCCCGATTAGTGTGAAATGCATCATAATCATCTAAGTACATTAATTTAGTTATCACTTGATTAAACTACTTCCAAAGGTTACCCAATCTTACCTCTTACGGGCTCTTGCCCCTAATGGAAGCCACTCTTCTATTTGACAACACACAACAAACTAATCACCATGAGAATCACAAGTGCATACAAGCTAGATATCATAACCACTCCATCTCTAGGAAGACAAATAATATAACTCACTGCAACAATTGAAGGCAACAAAACACGTAGTCCACTCCTTCCAAAGGAGGTACAAAACATCCCCGTTCGTGGAAACCGGGTAATTATTGAAAAAAGCACCATGCACTACCCAAGGGAAAAACAATTGGTTGACATAATGAATCGACAACCCTCATCCTCAATATCCTTTGGAAGAATTACAATCTAGGACTAACACTTAATCCTATTTCCCAAAACATAACTTGATGAAAAATTACAAAAAGCATTCAAGTCATTAATCAAATCTAATATTTGGATTTCCTAAATCCATCATCAATCAATAGGTAACATTGACAAAGTCAAAGACACAATAACTGGGTTAACTCAAATAATCATATAATTCTTTTACCATTTTCATTATATTAAGTCTTAAACAATTTAAACTTACATCCCTTTTTGAAATACGAAGAAAATAAATCTAAAAGGCAATCATGAGGAAATTACTATTTTTGGATATACTAAATCCATATCTCTTTCATATTCCATTCACAATAATTTAATTGCTCTAATAAAAAATAAAAAATAAAAATAAATAATTGCCTAATCCATATAATCAACAATGCATAATTTTAATTAAATAACAATGAACATAATTTAATGCAATAATTCTAAATATTTATTTCCAAATCAAGAACCCCTTCAAAATTAAATAAAATTAAAACCAGGCAATCAACGACTCAACAAACACGACTGATGACACACTATGGCTAGGGTGTAGACTTGACACATGTTACCTAGCTACTATCTCCCATTCAACTTAACCGTTGGATCGACATGCTCAAACCTGTGAAACCAGGTGGAGTCGATGTCATGTACCTGCAAACCTGAAAACCAAGTAAACAACAACAAATAATATAAATAGCATAAAATACACACCGTGAAGAAGAAATCACAGAATCGTAGGGCGCTTGCAAGCGAGTGATGTGAACCCGTCCCTTTCACCAATACACTCATCAAAACTGACATTTACATCTTACTCAATAATCTCATATAAAATCACATGTTATATCTACTAACATCATTACATCATTAAAGCATGTAAAACAAATCATCAGATAAACCACATTACACAAATAATAGTTCATCGCTCTATAAATAGCAATCAAATAACACACACAAAATATAGTATCTGAATATCCAACTAGATTTCCTAGTGATGTATAACAAGTATAATTCTCACAAGGTAATAAACTCTCACATGCACTATGTCATCGATAAATTATAACATCAACAATAATTATTTTTGGATGCGTACAACAAGTTCATAGGACCTGTAGCAACAACTTGAGGTATTTATAAAAGGGACTTGTTCTACTACTACCTACACCAACTAACTCTAGTTTACTACCACTATCGTCACAACTACAATCACTTTCATCATTCCTACATGCATCCACTCCTATTCACCACGCTTTACATGCAATATATCATTTAATTATAAATAAAATTTGTACATGTCGTAACTTTCATTTATGTATCAAGCCTTTTAGACACATGTCATCCTTCTAATAGCTCTTTATATGGCAGCTCTACTCGTAGTAAATCCATTAACTTCCATCAAATTCCTTTATTTCATCAAGCTACTACATGACGAAAATCAAATCACCTCATGTGCCACCTTTTCCATCTTTGTTGTAGACACCTAAAATGTGACCTTAACCTAAGCACACTTGACTTTACCTAGCCTAATATTTAATTAAATAAATATTCATTATTTAATTAATTCAACCTTTTCCTTTATCCCACTTTATCCTATCCAATTAATTAAATAAATTTTTATTATTTATTTAATTAATTTATCCATTACCTTCATCCCCAAATCCTTTAACTAAATTAATTAATTAATTAATTAATTTGTGCTAATTAATTCTCATTACCTTTTCCTCCAAATATTTAATTCCACTTTGTCCATAAATCCTTATCCATTGAATCTAACCGTTAGATTCATTCCAATGGATCACAATCTAAATTTCTCCTCATGTGACAAATATCCCCTTCACATGTCTAACTAATTTCTTGTTTAGATTTATTGAACCTAATCACCTAGCTAAAAGTCAAACTAACTTTCCATCTCATCCCTTCATTTAATATCACCACTCTTAATCTTATCCATCGACATAAGGATATTTCCCTAGTGCACATCCTAATCCTAGCCCCTATCCCTCATGTGACACTTGTCACATGACTACAACTTTGATCCAAACCCTAATCCCCAATCAATTGTATCCATCCATCACCTAGTGTATCTTGGACCTTGATTTCTCTCATGGAAATTCTATAATTGAGAATCCTTCCATCCCATTTGTAAGAATCACTACTCATGCTATTTTTATGTTGCTGAAATTTCTATTGAATCATCTTGATCACATCATCATGCTATTAGAATCATGAGCAACCACATCCAAGCTATCAATGTATCAACATACTACACTTGTTCATTATGAGGTTTGAATGTATTTAGTTTGATATAGGCTATACTTTATGTATATTTCAGTTATGTCATTTGCATGCAATACAACCACATCCTTCTAGGTGTTTTTATCATTACAACTTATAATTACCATTAAATTTTATTAATTTATTATAGAATTCACATTCATAAAACATTTCATTTATATTAAATCTATCTCTATAATGTTTTAAAATCAATTCCCTCCATATTTCTCGTACCTTTCCATTTGAGGATAAATAGCAAATTAAAGTTGGGGTGGGGGGGGGAATTGGTTTGGTTTTCTTTATCAAATTCATCGTCAAAAATTAAAAATAGTTGCATACACCAACTTGAGTTTTTGCAAAGTCACAAAGGTTATAAACATAGAGGTTATAGTACTCAAAAGAAAAGGGGTTAAGGATTGAGCAACAAGTAATTTGAAGCACAAATTGAAGAAAAATGGGAGGATTTAAAGGCTTGAGCAACAAGCAATTTGAATCACGGATTGAAGCAAAATGGGAGGAGACATTGTCAGATGAGAATCAACATCATATAATTTCTTATTGGAAGACCAGTTATGTTTTCCTATCTTCTAACAAGCTGGATGGTTGGACTATTTCCTTTGTCTCGCAAAGTATAATGAAGTAATGACATAACAATTTGCTAGTACATTGCAAAATGATGAGGCCATAATTAGAGGTTTGAGAGTGGATGCTTCAGAAGTAGTAGTTGTAGAAGATTTTGAATTGCTCACGTTGGGAGAAGAATTTCCAGTGCAAGCAAATGCAAGAGGAATTGGACTCCTCGACACAAGGTAATAAAAGACTCTCTCTACCATGGTTATGGGCATTTTCTGCTTCATATATAATCAAATATTTAACCTACAATTGTAGGTAGTATCTTCTATATATAGTACATATTTAAATCTTGGGTCACCTTCGCCATCAAAGGCTAGTGAATGTCCCTAATTTCCTATATAATTTGTTGAAATGAATGTCTATTGATCATAGAAAAAAGAGGAATTAATTTGCTCTATCTCATTATTGCCTAATCACCTTGTTGATAAAAAGGAGCCTTAGAATTCAATTCCTTGATGTTTCTTGGGAAAATTTTCTAGCTTGTAAAAATATTAATGACATACTTATGAGGTCAGGGTTAGAGGAAATAAATAGGGCTCAAGAGTTAAATGAGTCATCTACAACTATTGAAGAAGACCATGTACCCCCTTCCTCACATATTTCATCACCTACCTGTAGCATAGATGCTTAATCAGAGATAGAAGTATAGGAAAACCAACCTACAACCTCTAGGGCACAACTCGCAACAATCACAGAGTTGAAAGGCCTTGCCACCACTAGAAACCCTTCCAAACCCAAGCAACACAAAATAAAAAGTACACCTTTTTCTTTTGCACCCAAAAAGAAGTAGAGAAGGTCAGTGTAGACTAAAAGGTGGTAACATTGCCTTAAGAATAAGGTCATTGCAAAAGGAAAGGCTAAGACTCAATAGGAAAAGGTTGTTATAGTGGATTTTGAAATAGACCCACAACAAGAAAATTTGCTTAGGGATCAACAACAATCAAAGAGTTTGCAATTTTTGCATCTAAGTACCAACTTAGATTCTGAAGTTGAGGATTTATTCACAGCGAGGAAGAAGCACAAACCCCATAACAATCCAACTGTTGAAGAAGAATTTTATTCACCAATTGAGATTGATGAAGAAATATTTTTTGAAAATGAGAATGAACTATTTTTAACAAGAAAAGTTGAAAATAAGGAGTTGCAGGCAACTCTACAGAAAATAAGGGAATTGGAAGAGTAGATCAAGGGATACCAACAAAGAGAGAATGGTTTGGATAATAAGGTCAAAATAATTAGAGAAACAACTGCATGTTTATGAATAAAAAGGAGCAAGTTTGGAGAAATTTGAACAACTGGTCATCATTTAAATTAATAGGAAAACTCCACAACCTAAAAATAAGAATGAAGCACCAATGATGCCAAAAACATTAACAGTGGTTACCCTTGGAATTGAATTATGGAACAAAATGGAAGAATTCTCCCAGTCACAAAGGAAATGGGATAAGGAAAAATCTGAGTTGATAGTGACACACACTAGGGAGGTTGAAAATAAGGATTTAGAGATTCAAATATTAAAGCTGAAAATGAAAGAAATGGCCGATTAAATAGTTCAACTTTTGAAATGTAGATCGCATGCTAGGGTTTACACTCTATTTTTTCTAGAGAAATTTTTAAGTTTTCAATCTAGCTAGCTAATTAGTGACCTCCCAGTTTCCTTCTCTTCATCCAAATCAATCTTAAAAGCCTATCAAGAGGATACACCAAATATTGTGTGTCCTTTTTGCATAATCTAGTCATTCTTTATGATGCTTCCTCAAACCCACTTATCTTTGTGGAGATCTTAAAATAAAGGCATTAACCTCATTTATAAAAAATGAACATTAAAGAGGACAACTGTTGAGATTCTTATGAAAGGGATAAGTCACTTCTCCTCCATATTAGAGTAGAGGTAGAGGATCCCCAAAGATTAGTGGAGGAATGGATTGACCTTGTGGACAAACGTTGGGTGGAGAGGAAAATTTTGGAATGCAAGAAACAAGATTACAAAATATTTTAGGAACTGGCAGTAGGAGTAGAAAGAGCACTTATTTTCTCATAGAATAGATGGAAAGAGTTGACACAAGAGTTGAAAAATAAGCTACCCCATTCTGTTTTTAATTACTTGGCAATAGTTAAAAGAGCCCACAAGTATATCACAAAATCCTTTCAACTTCATATTACCTGGTTCTCTCTAATATTTCATCCTCCTCTTCTCTTGTCTCTAATTCTACATTGCATAGGAAGAAGGGAAGAAATAGGGGCAACAGAGTAGGCCAGAGGGGAGAGAATATATTAATAGAAGGGATTCTACTTGAAGTAGGGTGAAGGGGTCACTAATACAATGGATTATAGGGAAATTGCATTACAATATAAACAAAGATCCTGAATTGCTTGAGGATAAGAAAAAAACCAAGTTGGGAATAGTGGTGAGCCTAGAGAAATGTCATTTTTTTCTTGCTTTAGTTTCATACTTTTCATTATATTTTTGTTAAGTTTAAAAGACATCTCCATACCTTTTAATATGTTCTAAGTATTTAAAGCATTGAAAATAGTATATTATATTGGTAAATGATTATGTCAATTATTGAATTTCTATGGAATTTAATGGAGTTTTGTGATTATTTATAGTTATTAATGATAAAACATGCCTATAGAATAAAACTAACCCCTAGAGAGAAGGATCTATCAACTTGTAGCAAAAGGATTTTCCAATTACAACAAAAGGATGTCGGTCTTCCACAGTCAAAGGAGGTGATCAATTATAGTACATGTATTTTTCTAAAGTTGGTGTAGGCGATGATTAGAAAATGTGAACATGATTTATTGATGGATCACTCCATCTTTTCACTTTTTGTTATCATTGAATCATGGAGGACATAAGAGATTGGTTCTAATAATGATTATCGGCTTGCAATATGTCTTGCCCTAATAGGCACATCTTCAATTATAACCATATTCTTAATTGATGTAGAGTCCTTATTAGATTCTTACATTCTTACTTCAATTTTCCTTTATTTATTTTTGAAATAAGACCTAGTCCTCTTCCTATATTTTTGGGAGAGTTGACAGTTGCTTATAGTTTATTTTCAGTCCAAGAATAAAATGACACTCATAAATCCTATATATATGTTTGATATTGTAAGAGATTGATCTAGCTAGATTTTCTATATAAATAAATTCGAATACAAGTATTATCAAGAAGATACTTTGTTCTTAACTCTTTGTATGCTCAATTTGCAATAAATAAGAAGACACATTTTCCACGAATCTTTGAGTTAGAACTTGAAGGAGTTTGTGGGATTGCAACAACTCAAGCAAGGGCTACTTGAGTTATTTCAATATCCATTGTAGTTTAAATTATTTAATTATAGTAGAATAAATTTCTAAATTATTATTTTTGATTTATAATTTGTTGAATTGTAGAATAAACAATTAATTGTTGTTGAATTAAGTTGTAGCATAGCAAGTCATTGAGTTACTGTCTGCATAAGGATAGTTACTTGTAATAATTATATTATATTTACCTACATCAATTTTATTTATTTGCATTTGTTTTTAGATATCATTATTTCAGCTAAATTGCTTTAATTAGGTTTATTTTTATGACTTGTCCATACACAATTGATTAGGAAGCTTTAAGATTCTCATCTACACATACAATGTCAACATAATATCATGATTACAATTCTTTGGTTGATGTAACGCTCCACCATGAAACCCTAGAGGACAACTAACAAACTACAATAATGGGACAACAATTTTTTTTAAAGTAAATAAAAATGAATTACAAGTTATAACATAACATATAAACTAAACCTAAGTCCTCTAAGGTTCCATGAATCCATTACGAACAAACCTACTTAACAAGATCTAAACATACATTGTGGTTTAATTAACAACAAGAGAGTTCATTTTAAATCCATTGCATTAAATGAATAAACACATGCATTTCCATACATGACATCAAATACATAATCATGAAAGATCACATATATAAATCTACAAGTACACATACAAATTCTAATACATGAGAGTACATCACAACTCGTTACATCATTACATTGTTACAAGCTTACATCAATGCTTCCCTTAATACAACGAGAATAATACATCAAGATTACATTACATGATACAACGGATATACAGGTTCAATACATAACATAAGCAACTATCTCCTCGAACGGATATAAGATTCAAAATTTTCTATAAGGGTACATCCTTCAAGCACATAAATAATTGCTAGGAATCCAATGGAGGAGAAAGCACAATCCACTCGACCATGTGGAACCCTAAGGTCCACCCCTCGTGCTAAGAGATAACAATAAGGTCCCACTACCTCAAGCAGTCAAGAAGATAAAAGACTAACATAAAAGTACAACATGACATGACATAACAAAGACACTGCTTCCAAAGGCACACAAATAGCAAGGGGAACACAAGTCTAGGGAATTCTAGGTTGCTATAGGGAAGAGTGTTATTGCATGGATTGATATGGGTTACCCATGCGGATCTTCCTAGGCCCCGACCCCCATCTTGGGTTACCCTATTGACCTCTCCCAATCCTTGGCCCCCATACAACCTCATTCAGAATCAACATACCTTTCATGATGACAAGGCAGTTGATCTTTCCATTGCAGGCATTCCCATCTCATCTCAAGCCTAAATGAGCACTTGATCCATGAGTGAGGCTTACCATTATCTTAATTAATGTGTAATCTACCCAACCCCTTAATTCATTAATTAGGTTATAATTGAATTAAGAAACTCCCAATGGATTACCCTGGGCACAACTTTGGGTTTCGACCCCCATTGAGAGCCACTCCCCCTGCTAGCAACTAGAAGACCCAAAACATCAAACAGGGTAAAGCCTTCTTGCACAAATTAAAAAACCACATGAGCACACACAAAGAGTGAGGCATGAACCATCTCGCACACCAATTGCAACCACATTAATGAGTAAGCAGTACAAGGCTAAAACCCTCATGTACACATCTCAAGTATATTATCAACCAACTCAACAGAACAAGCATAAAAATCCATCAATTAAATACTCCCCTAAGCCTCATAAAGCCCACCTTACCATTTTGCACAAAAGACTCCACTTCAAACAAAGACTCAAGAACCACCTTAATTTCACAAATCAAACCCACTACCAAAATGAAACAGTAATAAGACCATACAACCATAATACCCCCTCCTAACCTCTAGAAGCCAACTTAATTTAATTGCATAAAAGACTCCCACTTTACTCAATAACCCAAAATCATCTTAATTCCACCAAACAAACATATTATATAAATGAGAACACCAATTACCAAGTTAGTCAAGAAATCAACATATCTTCGCTTCATCATTACATGATTATGAAAGAAAACAACATTTAAAAAGATCATCTAATAAAATCATTTAACTCATTCCTTAAATCAAGTAAATATAATTAAATTAGTTTCTCATGTTATAATTCCTAACACAAGGATCACAATCCTAGGTTCAAAGCTTCACCATTCATAATACAAATATCAATTGCATAACTAACTATATCTATTCCTCCTTACATGTAAGACCAAAATATCACTTAATTCTTGATCGAAAGAGTCTTCACATAAGTATTCAAGGATTTGAACAAGGAAAATTCACTATCAATATATAAAATAGAAGATAATTTGTCCATTGAACCTTGAGAATTCTTATAGGAACTTCTAGATCCCAATGACCAATTTCAATATCTACTTGTCAACTATCCAAGTGCTAACTTTAACAAGAATTACTAATAGATAAGACACATCTAATCTTGTATATCACAGTTAAATACATGCATATTTTTCTTAAATAACAACAGTGTTTTAATTAAATATAATTATTAATTTTAAATCAAATATATTTACTTTACTTAATTAATTCTTTTAGTTAAATGACATTTTTATCTCTTAAACTTTATCCCATGACATGTTCAAATTATGTAAGATTAGAATTCCTTATCGCATGACCATAAATAAATACTTGACACAATTGCAATGAAAATCAAATTTTCTCTAAAGAGTAATACGTATTACTTCTATCAAAACTAAATAAATGAAATTATTCCAAGAAATCATAGGTAGCTAGAGGAGTTGAATAAATATTTTGTTAAACATAGTACTCTACTACTCTTTAATGCTAGAAACTATAACCCAAAATTTAGTTCAATCTATCAATAAAAAATTAGCCAATATTTAATTCATAAATAAATATAAAATCCACTATTTATGAAGTAATCCCAAATTGTTGATTTGTAAACAAGGCTTAATTTGAACTCTAATAAAATTAGTATAATAATGTTGAAGGTTATATCTATGACATAGATAAAATGGATTGTTGCACATAAAGATGGTTAAATCTAATCTAACAAGCATAAATCTAAATCAAACAACAAAGAACGAAGTAAATAAACTAAAACAATAAAAATGATAACTAGAACAATCTCACCGAATATCAGTCCACCTCTTTGAATTATCTTGATTGTCCTTCTCCATTTTGCCGTATCGGTATTCTTGCCCTCAGATTTTCTGTATGTATGCAAGTATAGCCTGGATGTATTGTCTAAGCAAAATATCGAAGATTATAAGTTCTTCTCAAAAGTATTGATTTCGAGAGGAGGAATAATGATAATGATAGGTCAATTTATAGAAATTGGGTTTTCGAACGATCGACTCAGATTCGAAAGAGAGATCAACGATCGGATATTGATGAATGCCATGCGATGTGAGTTCTGTGTCAGTTATAATGTGAGTTAGGAAATTCTGCAGGATAAAGATTAAATTAGAATAATAATTTAATCCGGTGTTAAGATTGTTCGAAAATAGAAAGAACAAGAGTTCAAGATTAAATAAATGATTTAATCTTCAGTTGAAAGTCTTCGACAATAGAAGAATGTGATAGAAACAATTAATTATGAATTAAATGTTAATTTAACTCAACATTCGAAATTAAAATGATTTAATTGAATAAATAATGATAATTTATTTAATTGACTGTTGAAAAGATTAATTGAATAATTAAATAATGAATATTTAATTATAGTTGAAATATGACAAAGGGGTTAATTAAATAATAAATTATTTAATTAAGAAAGGAAATTAATTAGTTAGCGACATAATTAAATAAATATGATTTATTTAATTAATCAAAGTTGAATAAGGGTCATAATGAATTAATTAAATAATTAAAAGGTTATTTAATTAATAGAGGAAAGATGTGTTTAGAAAGTAATTAAATAATTAACATTATTTAATCATGACCATGGACATTAGAAAATTATGTCGAAAGTAGTGCTCGCAGGCCTAGACCAATTTTCGGTGTCTACAATATCAATCGTAGTCAAGAATATAAGTGATTATTTTTACTACTCATAGTAGAAGAGTAAATCCATTTATATAGAAATTCATCTCTTTCCTAAATATACCTATATAACTACTTTTATTTTATGATTAAACCCAAAATATTATCATGAAATTTAGAATAAACTTTAAATCTTAGAACTATACCAGGAAACGAAAATATTTTATAAGTATTAGCTAGCGAAAGAGGTGAACAAAATAAGTCCAACCTGATTATGCACATTTATACTTGAATGGCATTTAAAACTGACTGAGATTTTAGTGCAGCGATTAAAAGTGAGTAAGAGAGAGTGATTATTATATTTGGCGCTGCTGGGAAGATACAAGGCACGAACTGATGAACCTGTGGCACCAATGGATCATATATGAATATAAGCTGAGAATTTCCAGCAACACTATATTTTCCTTGGATCCTACACATGTTGCGACCTATGCTCTTCTAATAACATTTGTACAAAAGCGATAGTTGTGGTGAGGTAGATAGTAAGGAGATTGATGATAGATAGAGAAATTTTGTGAGATATTGTAGATGCAACAATGCCAATAGAGATGGATAAAAAATGAAGACACACAAGCAAATCACATGAACTGTTTGAAAAAATAACTCAAGGAATTGAGATCTCACACATTGTAAATATCGAGACAAGCACACACAGTTTTATTGAAATTCTTTAAAAACTTTCATGCAAATGAGATCGACTAGATTAAAGTTGCATTTCACAATTTTACTAGCATGAATAACAATACCATTGAGTAGGGTATGGACATGCAGAATGTGGAAGCTTAAGCCAAAAGAGTATGAATTTTTACTTATCGACTTGCCACAGTATAATCTTACCATCAAAGCCTACAAAAATATCTCAGACCCAAAATTTCAATTTCAGCCAAACTTATGGGATATACTTTGGTAGACTGCTAGAGCGACCTCAAAAAATAATGAAATAAAATTTACAAGGCGGCTTCTAAAGAGGTAGTAAGATGTAGAATGCTTTGGTTGCATTCATGCAATGATTAGCTAAGTGAAGATTGAAGAAGCCATATAGATATTTTGGCGTTGGAAAAAGTTAATGAATGAAAATTCAGGGGAGCACATAACAATCAATAAGGAAAAATATTTTAGAAAACTTTCATGGTAATGCATAAGTCGAAATTGGAAGGTTACAATACTTAGATTTTTGCTAAAATTGCAGATTTCAAATCATGGAAATCAAAAGAAAAACCATCGATAAAAAGAGGAAATCAAAGTATATGAGGGTCATACCTCTAAATTGCATGCATGTTTGAACAATTCCAATGGATTCGATTTGGGAGAAGAATGCAGGATGACTTGCCCCTAACGATACTTTCTAAACAAACTACTCACAAATTTGCATAGAAAGGAAGATGAATGTACTAAGCATCTAAGTCCTTTTCTTCCCTCAAAACCCATTTTATTCTTGACTCCATTCATAAGCCTTGAGGTTACCAACATCTTCCTTGAGATTCCTTGGGATGACTTTTTCTTCTTCCTTCACGTACTTTGCATCTCTCTTTTCTGAAGCTTCCAAACAAAACTAAGTAGATAATTACTTATTGCGGCCCAAAAACCCCATTCAAAATCAACAACCTTCCCAATTTTGCAGATCCATTATTCTTTCCATCAAAACCAAATGAATTCTCCTCCAATAGGGAAAAGTATCTGCAAAATAAAGTTGTTTGCTTTTCAAAAGGAAAAATCCAATAAAATCTCTCAAAATCACCAATAACATCAAGTTTCCTTTTTCAACCATCAGTTCGAAACTCTGCATGAACTTGCATGCCAAAACCTTCTAACTTTTTAATATTTTAACCGTCTAAAATTACAACATTCCATTTTACTATTTTATTTTAAATATTTTATTTCATATTAATGTTTTCCCACATTTAATTTATTATTATCAACTCAACATTAATAATAAATATATTTATATTTAATTGTCGAGTTACTTTTTAACTTAATGATTTAATTTAATAACTCATTAACCAAGAACAACATATATATCAACTTATCAAAATGCTTTATTTAATAATTTATTTAATTCATCGTCAAAACAACATTATAAAACCAATTTACTTCAAACAACCCAAATAAAATTAATCAAACATCATGAAAGGGCGAATCATGGAGGGGCACTACAGTTGACAATTTAAATGAAGTACCTATAGTACAACAAATTGATTAATAAGGTATTCTTTGGTTTGTTAAGTTGTATGTATGTCATTTGCATCAATTGATTGAATATAAGGGGAGATTTATACCCTTGTTGGTTGATTGGGACATAACATTTTCTATTGCCCTAGACACAATTTGAAGACAAGATGAAGAAGCCTTTGCCACAGATGAACAAGATGGACAAAAATATTTTGGGTTTGGTTTTTATACCAGATATGATATATTGGCAATTTGGGATATGGCCCTTCAACCAATAAACCATAAGTAGCAAGAAATATTAGGGTGTTGATAGGGAAATTAATTGTCAAGAGATTTTCAGATACTTCAGCTCCCTAAGCAACTTCTTTAGTTATAAATAATGCTTTGTTGAGTGAATTTGTTACCAAAAAGCTTCAAGTTGATTATGAAAAATAACAAGAGGATCATTTGAAGTTGATGATGGAATATAATAAAATACATTCAATGCTACCCTCACCAAAAAGTGCTATTATTCCAATTGTCACTACCCTAGCGATCTTTGTAGATGTATATGTGTGCAAGTGTTTTTACCAAGTCTAAAATGCAAAACTAAACGAAATTCAAACAAGAAAAACACAAAGAACATCTCAAGATTAGGCCTAAGTTGAACTTGAACAAAATATAAGAAAATGAGTGATATTACCTTGTCCAAGTTGATTGGCTGGTTGGCCCTGTTGATTGTTCGATTTTGTGTGCTCCTTCAATGGAAAATAGCATAAAATTGGATGCTAAATGAAGTGGAGGTGATGGTGAATGCAATGTTGCAAGTGGGTATTTTGATAAGTGTTGGATATGGATGCAAAATGAGCTTGAAAGTTGCAACAATGGAGGATGAGTGCAAGTGCTTCAATGCTTGAGAGTGCAAAGTTGAATGTTGATGAATGAATTGGTGAATGTTCCAAATGAGGGAAAATCCTCTAATTTTAGGGGAAAGACCACTAAAGAATCAATGGTCAAGATGCAGCCACCTTGGACAAGATCAAGGGCTAGGGAGAGTTGAGAACTCACAAACCCTCACATCTTGACATGTGGCGGGTGATGTGGCAAAGAGGACATGAGGTGGAGGCACTTTCTAATACCTTGGGATTGGATAAGATCTCCTCATAAAGGAGGTCCTTGTCCCCATGTGGGTGATTTGACCTTTGAGGAATTAAAAATTCTTTAAAAGACCTTGGAAGAATAAAAGGGAATTTAAAATTCACCTTGGGAAAAGGTTGCCGTCTCCAAAAAGAGAAAGCATTTAATAAAAGGTTGACTTATGGGTATGCCATAAATGGCATAAGGATTAAGGTGGCCTAATCAAGTAATTAGGTTGTGGAAACAAAGGATTAGGTGGCTAATGAAGAATTAAAGCAAGTGGGTTATGATGGAGGATGTGACATTAATCCCAATTAAGGGTGTGCACATCCATAATCAAGGATTAATTAAATTAATCTAGATTAAGGAGGGGTTATGGAGGATGGGACAAGGAGAGAGAAAATAATGAATTTGATTTAAATTCATAAAAGTTAAATGACTAAATTAAATAAATAAGAGTATTTATTTAACTTAGAGGGGAAAGGGGATAATGGAAAATTATTTAATTAATTGAATTAAATACCTTAAGAACATTAGCAAAAGGGAGAAATATTAATTAAATAAATAATTTAATTAATGTTGATGGAAAAAGTGGGATGGATGAATGAAAGGGGTGAATTTGACCTTATGTGAGAAGTCAAATTTGGATGTCTACAGTATATATGCAAGACAAGGATGCTTTGTCCTTGAAACTTAAAGATCTAGAGGAGTAATTGAAAGAATCCAAAAAGGATAAGAACACAAGAGTAACTGATTTGGTGGATGACCTAATTGGGTGTAGGGTATAAAAAATAGTTAAAATACTTGACGATACTTGGAATGGGTACAAGATCTTAAGGAATGCATATGTATAATATTTGCAACACCAAGATAACTTGAAGGATATTTTAGGAAAATGGATTCCAAGGACTATCTTAATGCATCAAGCTTACAAGGGTTTCAAGTTCGACACCAATATTCCAGAAGGTCTTGTGAGCTTATATCAAATGATTGGTTCACCAGGAGAATTTGTTTCATATCAAATAAAATTGGAGTAGTAGTTGAGGGGAAAGTTCAAGTTTCTGTAAAAAATTGAAGAGAAGATCACTCCAAGAATTTTGGACAATATTCAAGCCACTCAACCGGTGGAAGAGCGATTTTGGCATAGCTGTCCCTTCTCTTTCCTCATTCATTTTTGTTAGCGAGGAACCAAACTCAATGTTGTTAAATAATTCTTTAGATGAATTATTTGAATTGGAATCAAACTTGAACAATTTTGGTAAAGATGCAAAAAAAAAATTGTATGCAAGATACAATGCCCACTTAGAATAATACAAAAGTATCAACATTTCAATGGCCTATACAATTTTTTTTGCATATTGGATAGAAAAATATAATTAATAGGCATTGAGTTTCATTTTAATCGATTATCAACTTTTAGTGACAACATCATAGTTAGATTGATAACAAGGTAGATAATAGGTTGAAAATATACATCAAAAATCTTGGAGATTCTTTTGTCTTCAACTTTATTCTTGAGGTTTTAGTGTTACAGAAAAATAGTTTGCAAAGTGTAATTTATTGAAGCACCAATGTACATTTTCAGTTGAAATATATGAAAAGTATATTGCTATTCAAAGTCAATTATCTCCAAATTGTAATGCAATTTACTCTTATGAATAAAATGATCAAAGGATTATTGAGTTCATTTTCACAAACTCATGTGTCAAGTATTATATAAATTATTTTATATTCAAGGAATAGAGTAAATAATATTTATAAGATACAAGGGGTGTTTTGTTGCATATGGATTCTTAAGTAGGGTTGTATTTGAATGATATTCATGGGATATTTTATTACAAGTCAATAATAAGCAATCATCCACTGAAATATGTTTGAATTATTGTGATGAGAGGAATTGCATGCATATTTGATTTTGTAGCTAAGTATAGGAACCAATGTTAATAAATTAAGTCCATTTAGGTTTCATAATACATTTTAAAATAACAAATATTAAGAATTAAATAAGTTAGTATTAATTATCTTATTGCTCTCATGCTTGGAGCTAAAGATATATAATGAATTTAGTCATTTTATATGTATTATTCTACAAATCCTTGTTCGTGTGAACACGATGAAGGGAGCAAAGCGAGGAAAAAAGGGTGCAAGGAGCTATGCTTTTCTATGGCAAAAATACCCATCTATTGCTAGGGATGTTGACAAAGATGAAGATGGTGCTGAGGTTTCTAAGGGAGGTACATTTTTGTGCCGTCCTCAATCCCTTGTGGCTTCCTTTGGGCATGTTCATGGAGACAATGGATCTATGGTTGCTAAAGGAGCTACAGATGAATATGAAGCTATGATGGAAGCCACTACAAAGGAAAAAAAGTGTGCAAGATGATTTGTGCTTCTAGTGGAAAACCCTTGTTTCTTTTGCTTGCTTTGAAGATGATGTTGAAGATAGTGTTGGAGATGATGTTTTTGATTCTTGCGAGGGAGGTGAGGGGTTATTTTGTGACTCTACTCTCTTTTCCTTGGTTGATGGAGGTTGGGTGGGAGGTTGAAGACCCTATTTCCCCTCCTACCCTATCTTACGAGGGAGATTCTCTAGATGAAGAGGAGGTGTTCCTCATAGATTTTTTATTGGAGGCTTGTCAGAAGGTGAAAAAGCTTGCTGAGGTGCTTGTGACTGAGGCCACTGATGGTGCTTAGTTTTTGGGTTTAAGGAAAGGTTTCCTTTTCCCCTCTAAATATGCCTTGCCCTACTCGAAGGATAGTTTGGATTTTGTCCTTCCCTATCCTTTTTCTCTTGATTTGGAGGAGTGCAAGTCTCAATCGTTGGTGGAAGATGTTGTTGCTTCTTTTCTGGTTGTTATTTCTCCTAATGTGTGTAGTTCTCATCTATTGATGGATGAAGTTTTTCCTCCATTTGCTACCATTTTTTAGCCTATTGTTCCTCTAGTTGTTGACCATGTTCTTACCCCTAGTGGGTTGAAGGAAGTTTTCTCTAATGAGAGTTACAACAACTTGCATGATTTGTAAGCTGGGCAGATTACCTTCAAGGTTCTTGATTCTCTTCTTGAGGAGATAACTGATTGGTTAAGGTGCTCACTTGCTGGGAGATTTTTTGGTAATCGTCCCAACATTGACATTGTTCGTAGTTGGATTTTTTGAATTTGGAAGATTCGTGGCAAGGTAGAGGTTTCTACAATGTTGAATGCTTTTCTTCTTTTTTTTTCCTTTTCTTGTCAAGAGGATTATTCTAAGGGCTTGATTTATGGCCCTTGGTTCTTGGGGGTTAAACGATTTAAGTCTTCAAAGCTGGTCATCAAGTTTCAATCCTATGGTTGAATCCTTCAAGTTTCCTATTTGGGTTTGTTTACATGGGCTTCCCTTGGAGTTTTGGAATGAAAAGTTTTTCATGTCTATTGTTAACTCTTTCAAGCAATACAATGCCACTAATAAGATCACTAAGTTTAAAAAGTGGTTGTCATATGCTAGATTTTGTGTGTTTGTGGAGAAAAATCTACAACTTCCCACTCAAGTTACCTTGTTCTTCGAATTTGGTGTTTGGGTTCAAAGTTTAGAGTTTGAAGAATCCTCTGTTATCTATCTCTCTTATGGTAAAGTGGGTCATTTTTCTACTTCTTGTCACAAGAACTAGAAACATCGCTTTGTTTGGAAGAAGAATGACAATCTATAAACTGCTAAGGATGACTCTTTTACTCCTAATGGGAAGAAGATGGATAATCAACTATATCTACTATGAAGGATTGTTGGAGGAAGTTCTGAAAGCTGATCTTAAAGAGTGTTCTCCATCGGATGCCTTGAAGATGGGGGAAGGTTATGCTAGTGATTGCATGCCTTATCTCCCTCCCCAAAAAAATAGTTTTAAGGAGAAGGAACCTTGTTTTGAGTTAAAAAAATGTTCTTTGGAAGAATTTTTAAACCACCATGATTTTGGTAGGTTTGTTAATCTTGTCGTTTCTTCGGTTGCCTTGTGTTTTTTGCTATTAGTTGTTGTTGGTTTGGATTCATGTTCTATATTTCTATTGTACAAGGGTCAGGGCCCTTTCAAAACCTTGCTTACCTAATAAAAAAAAATGAACACATGAGAGTTAATCTATTGAAACAATATCCTATTAAAATGGTTTATCACTTGGTGATGGTTTTAATAGGGAAACCTACCTAGGTCTATAGAGCCTAAAGTGTAGAAGGATTTTACATCCTTATTTGTTGTCCAATCTCTTATTATCCTTCACCATTATATATGACTATTCTTTAAAGGATTACAAGAATCAATTAGAAAAACAACCAAGTTTTATCATGGTTTGAAGTTCTCACATACCCAAATTCATACATAAAGTATTCAAAATAGAGACAACTATCAACAAGTCTTTATAAAGTGCTCAATGTATCGACAGTGAATTATATGTTGAAGGGATGTATATATACTTCACTCGTTGCCAACTTGATATTCTTCATTTAATGTGTTAGTGTTAATCGCTAAGTGGGAGATCTTTAAAAAACAAAAAGTAATTACTAATCTCATCTCTTGATCAAAAGTGAGTGAAATTTATTAAGAGTTGATATTAAAAACTACACAAGGTACAACTATGCATTTAATTCTTGTAGTCCACTATATCCTCCTTCACTACAATTAAATACTTCCAAAATATTTCGTATATTTTTAAATTTTTTAGGTACTCTATCTAAAGAAAAAGGTAAAACCAAATAATATTTTTCATTTACAATGGCTTTCCCATGTGCTGATATGCATCCAAAAAGAAGGAATTATCTTTTCAAGAGTGTGTGCTAGAATTTCAAGGCTCTATAAGAATCTAGATAACACAATTTTGGATATTTAATGATCACCTATAACTAATAATCAAGTGTTGGGTTAACCTCAAAACATTTCTATAAAGAGGGATAATCACTTCAACTAAAATCATTCTTAAGTCCATAAAATGGTTTAGAGTACAAGATGGTGAATTATAATAAGTCTTTTGTGAGTTAAATAAGGATGATGTCATGGTATTATTGGGGATACTCTACATTCTCCTAGCTCGAGTTACATAGTTTCAAAGGAAAAGAGAGACTATTTCCCTTCAAAATGGATGGAAATGGAAAGAAGTTGATCTAGTTCACCTAGCTCTTGTACCTAGTTTTGAACTAGGATGAGGAGCTCTGAAGTAGATAAGTGCTTTCACTAGGTGTGTGAGAGTCGAAGTTAAAAAAAAAAATTCCCCATGGAAAATCATCAAATTCTCATACTCCATTTTGATAGAGGCCCTCAAAGATCATAAATATGGACTTTCAATGTCACACTAAACCTTCCTGGTGGCTTGGTCTTTATTGATGGTTGAGGTAAATAATTTACTACCGCTTCAACATCTTATCAATATCTCCATCTAGTATCAAGGTGTCAATTTCATTTACCCACACCTTCATATTCAACAATTCAAGATGAGTATATTTTCTATGCTCACAACTCATAAGCATGTTCAATAAGCTCCATGGTCTAAGGATATTATCTCCTTCACATCTATACACTCAACCACTAAAATCCAACAAGAAATTTTACCTATTCTATACCACCACTACTAGCCTCTATATTGGTATCAATTGTGTCAAATGTAAAAGTGAAGTATGATGTATACAAGAACTTGCATGCTCTACTCATATTTAAAAAGGGATATAAAACTGTAATTCATTTGTAATACAATAAATGGTTGTGCTATTCTTTGTTATTCATTTGCAATAAATAATTATTTTGTGTGTTAATTATCTATTCAAGTTACTAGTAATAGTATGATATTTTCATGGAGAGTTTAATTAGAATTAATTTATTATATTTTCACAATCCATGATATTGTCACTTTAGTTGTTTATGGATTTAATTAATTTGATTAGATAAAACTTCAGAAGAAAACCAATTGCATTTATAACATTATTTTATAAAAATTCAAAATATATAATTATCACAAAATCTAAAGAATATAAATCTATAGATATATGTATATACTCAAATTTGAATAAAAATGAATTTATAGCATATATGATGTTAAAAACTCTCATGCAATCATATCCAAATTCTAAAAACAAAAAATCTAAGTGGCAATAATTATAATGTTTACTTTGTAAATGTGAAATATGATATATAATAATTAAAGTAGTTCTATACTAAAGAGTTTCATTTCATATTATACAATGATATATCCTCAAAAAATTAGAAACAATATATAAAATATAAAAATATTTCATCCAAATTTTTACATAAAACCTTCAGAATAAAGACAAGAGTCAACATAATTAAAAAATAATTATAATAGTATAATACTAATACTAATAATAATAATATAATATTAATTACTATATTAATTAAAATTTATATTAACAATAACATAGTAATAATATAATACTCCATTTTGATAGAGGCCCTCAAAGATCAGGAATATGGACTTTCGATGTCACACTAAACCTTCCTGGTGGCTTGGTTTTGATTGATGGTTGAGGTAGCATATTTACTACCGCTTCAACATCTTATCAATACCTCCATCTAGTATAAAGGTGTCAATTTAATTTACCCACACCTTCATATTCAACAATCCAAGATGAGTATATTTTCTATGCTCACAACTCCTAAGCATGTTCAACAAGCCCCATGGTCTAAGGATATTATCTCCTTCACATCTATACACTCGACCACTAAAATCCAATAGGAATTTTTACCTATTCTATACCACCAAGTTACTAGCCTATATATTGGTAGCAATTGTGTCAAATGTAAAAGTGAAGTATGATGTATACAAGAACTTGCACGTCTACTCATATTTAAAAAGGGATATAACACTATAATTCATTTGTAATACAATAAACGGTTGTGTTATTCTTTGTTATTCATTTGCAATAAAGAATTATTTTGTGTGTTAATTAGCTATTCAAGTTACCAGTAATAGTATGATATTTTCATGGAGAGTTTAATTAGAATTAATTTTATTATATTTTCACAATCTATGATATTGTCACTTTAGTTGTTTATGGATTTAATTAATTTGATTAGATAAAACTTCAGAAGCAAACCAATTGCATTTATAACATTTTTTTTTTTAAATTCAAGATATATAATTATCACAAAAACTAAAGAATATAAATCTATGGATATATGTATATACTCAAATTTAAATAAAAATGAATTTATAGCATATATGATAAAAACTCTCATGCAATCATATCCAAATTCTAAAACCAAAAAAATTCTAAGAGGCAATAATTAGAATGTTTACTTTGTAAATGTGAAAGATGATATATAATAATTAAAGTAACTATACTAAAGAGTTTCATTTCATATTATATAATGATATATCCTCAAAAAATTAGAAACAATATATAAAAATATAAAAATATTTCATCCAAATTTACATAAAACCTTCGGAATAAAGACAAGAGTCAACATAATTAAAAAAAATTATATCTTAATAATTATAATAATATAATACTAATATTAATAATAATATAATAATAATATTAATTAAAATTTATATTAACAATAACATAGTAATAATATAATACTAATATTAATAATATAATAATAATACTAATTCCTAAATTAATTAAAATTTATATTAACCCTTCTCTGGTGGTGGAGGAGCTTAGGGTTAAACTTTAAGAGATTGAGGATGTTGTGCAGGAGCTTAAAGTGGATCATGAGTCTTGCATTCAGGAGATTGAACAAAATATCAAAGCCAGTTTGGACAAGATCCTGAAGATTAGTCAAGTTTCCATTCATAATAGTGCAAAGACCTTAAAGATCCTCATTGAGAAGCTTTGCGATTTAAGGGAAGAGTAGATGATTGGTGGTCATGTGGCCAACAACAAAGTGAAGGAGCTACATGGTAAGGATATTGATAATTCTGTTGTTGTGGTTGTTGAGCAGGGGCCTAGTGCCTGCACTAGGGGTAAAAAGAAGAAGACTTTTGATGAGGAGAAGGAAGAACTGTTTACGATGGTTGATAAGCATTATCAACAAGAGTTAGAGGTGGTGGAGGCCCTGAATAGTCTGAAATAGCTTGTTGCTTTTATGTTGTTTCTTGTGTTTTGGTCCGTTGGTTACTATTATGTAGCTATTATTTTGTTGTTGTTTGGCTGTGACCTATTATGTTTTAGCAGCATTTTGTAATTTTGGGGATTCGAGTTCCTTATAAAACCTATTTTTCTAATATAATAAAAAACATAATAATTAAATACTAATACTAATAATATAATATTATCATTTAATAAATTTATAATATAATATAATATTATCATGTAACATAACTAGTTATAAGAGTTTCATAAAACCATTAAGATGGAGAGCGGGAAGAGTGGGGGTTTGAATTCTTCAGAGGGAGATGGAGCTGGTGAGTTTGAACTAAATGATGATGATGCAGATGGCTGGCTTATGGTTTTTGGCTGCTTTGTCGTTGGTAGGCAATTGGGGTCTCTTTGTTGCTGGGTTACGACTGATGTTGCTGGTTTTCTTCTCCACTTTTTGTTGGCTTCTTCTGCTGCTTTTGGGTTGAGGAAAATCCTTGTTGGTGTGTGCTTTGGGACCCTTACGGGGGTCTTGTCAGTGGATTGTTCTTTCTTTAGCTCTAACTGGCGTGTTGGGGAAAATGGTGTGCTTCTTGTTCTAGCCTTGTCCTTGACTCTTCTCTGCTTTGTTTCCCCTTGCCCTCCTAGACTTTTTTTGTTATTCAATGTGGCTTGTTGGCTTATGGGTTTTGACTACTTTGATGTTGGTTGGATTTTGTGTTTTTTGTGTTGTTGGGTTGCGGTTGGTTGCATGGGTGGGGTTATTGTTTGGCTTCCTCATGTTTTGGTGGCTACTTGTGCTTCTTTTGGGTTGCGGGTTAGCCTTGTTGGTGGGTTCTTTAGGCCCTTTGCGAGGGTTTTGTAAGTGGATTGGTCTATCTTTAGCTCTAATCAGCATGTTGGGGTGGATGGTGTGCTACTTGTGTTGGCATTTTCACCGATTTTTCTCTGCATCGTTCCCCCTTGTTCCCCTGGGCTCTCTTTGTTGCTTTATGTGGATGGTAGGCTATGGGGTTTCAACTAAATTGTCTTTGGTTGGTTACTGGGTTCTCTATGGTGTTGGGTTGCAGCTAGTTGCGTTGGTGTTGCTAGTTTTCTTCCTCAGGTTCTATTGGCTGCTTAGGCTGCTTTTGGGCTATGAGAAAGCCTTGTTGGTGTGTGCTTTGGGTCCCTTGCAGGGGTTTTGTCTTTGGAATGGTATATTTTTAGCTTTGACTGGCATGTTGGGGTGGTTGGTGTTCTTCTTGTTTTGGATTTTTCCTTGACTCTTCTCTACTCGGTTTCCCCTTGCCCTCTTGGGCTCTCTCTATTGTATTTCATGGATTGCAAGCAGTTGTATTTCAACTGATTTTCCAATGATTGGCTATTGGGTTCTTTGTGTGGTTGGGTTTTGGTTGGATGTGTGGATGATGCTGCTAGTTGGCTTCCTCATGTTTTGCTAGCTATTTGTTTGGGTGTTTCAGAGGATGCCTCTAAAGCTGATGACAATGAAGATGTTCATGGTGTTGTGGGCTTGTGGGATGGTTTTTTTGTAATTGTTTCCTTTGCTCTGGAAAAGGTGAGGTAGTTTGTTGTTGGTTTGGAGGGTACCCATTGGCGGGGTCTGCTTTTTTTTTAATGGATTTTTCTTTGGTGTTGAGAACATGTTGATGGTTAGCATGGACTTATTGTTGATGGTTGCCTATGTTTTTTTTTTGGTGGCTGCCAGTATATTGTCGAAGACCTTGGGTCTTGGTTGGTTGGTGATGGAATTTTTCCATGGTAGAGGTTGTTGGTTGTTGTCTGGGTTAAAATTTTTGTTTTATCTTTTGACCTGGTTGTTTTTTTTGTTTAAGGGGAATGTTGTTATGGTTGAGCTATTACAAAGGTTTATTCTAAAGGATCAAACTTGGTTGTGTTTAATGTTGATGGTTGTCTCTTCTTTCAAGCTCTAGTATCTTACCTTGCCAAAGGAGGATGTGACTCCACTTTCTATTGACGTTCTTTCTTTCTTCTAGGTTTTATAGATGGTGTCTTCTATGGAGGTGAAGACTGTTCCTCTTGAGGTGGAGCCCTCTCCTTTTGAGGTGGATTTGGATGTTGTAGACTCGGTGGAAATTTATCTTCTTTATTGCTTATTTCTATTGAGATGGAACTCATGTGTGCAGGAGAGTGTTGGCTTTGGTGGTAAGGCTTCCTATTTTTTCCTCTCCATTAGAGGGGATCCCTCTCCTATTGAGGAGGAGATTGGGTTGGATTTTCAAGTGGGATGGAGCAACAAGGAGGTGGATGGTTATCAGTGTTTTGTTGTTCTCTCTAGCTTCCCTATTGAGGTGGGGAGTTTGGATTGATGGGCTTAGTATTGCCTGACTATTTTAGGTGGTTACTACCGTCAAAACCTGGTTGTTTGGGTTTAAGGTCCCTTTGTTACTTCTTAGTTGTTTGCAGCTCAATTTATCTTGTTGATCTCTAATGGCTATTGTTGTTTGGCTGCCGATGATTTGCTAATTTTTTTCTATTTACAACTTTCTTGCTTTAGATAGGGTTGCAGATCCCTTCAAAACTATTTGTACTCGATTTTTGGGCCCCATCAAAACCTTCTTTACCCTTAATAAAAAAACATAACCAGTTATATGCTATACTGCATGATAATATTATATTATATTTGTTGCAAGTATGGATGTGTTTGGTGGTGTTGTCATTAATATTGTCATTGATGTCAACACAGTTCAGAGTGATTACAAGTGGTACATGTATAGTTGAGATATTGTAGAAGTGTTGAGAGTACATGGAGCTAAATTTATAATATTGTTGATGTGTTGTTGCCAAGTGCTTTTGAGAAAATTAAGAAATAATGAAGACAATGTTGAGTGTGTGTTTTGAGTACGATCCTGTAATGTGCTCTGCATTTCTTCTATGTTGATCATATGCCTATGTGGATCTATAATAGTGTTCATGAGCTTCAATGGATAAAAATCTTGAGTTTTAGCTTGTGGGTCGATGGAGAGTGAAAGATGTGTTCACCGACGTGTTCATCGGTTCGGTAGAACTATTTGTTTATGGACTGGGAGAGATGTTTTTGCTCCACAATCCTTTGGTGGTTCATTTCAGATCTTGTGGATCTATAAGAAGGCTAATATTGATGTTATATATGTTCTAGAAAATGTGCTTGTGGTTTGGTGCTCTGAAAGGCTTGTTCCAGAGCTATTGTGTGTTGCTGCTCGGTTCAGTTGGACTATTGAAGAGTGTTTTGTGCATGAAGATTGTTGCAGTTGTTGCAGATGTATTTGATGGTTTCTAAGAAGTGTTCCAGTGTTTGGTGAAGCATGTTGAGTGATCTGCATGTGGTCATCTTGTTGTAGATGTGTGTACTTCAAAGTTCATTGGTGTTTTCATTAGGTTTGGCCGACTTGGTGTTTACATGTTACATGAATATTAAGCATCAATTAAGGAAGCGTGTGATTCATCCAAGATGTTGTTTGGGTCCTAATTAAATATGTAATTGGTCCTCTCTCATTCTTATCCACCGCGGGAATGTTGTAGCCAACCTAATTTGAATTTGTAAAATGAAGGATGTATAACTGACCTTGGAGAAAGTTTCTAGGGTTGAAGATGGTATAAAAGTAAGACAATATGTTATGAATTACAAGGAAAGAAAGTGAAGTGTATGAACAAGTGCAAAAATTAGAGTAAATCAAGGCAACATTACTTTGATGTGTTAGATTCCTGAAAGCAGTGAGCTGATGATGTTTGCAATCCTTTGATCAAGCTGCGAATGTGTGGAACCTATTGTGGTGGATCTTTATTTATCTTTTTTTTTTGTAGGCATTGAGCCTCCTTCTGGACAGTGAGCCCTTTGGCAATGAGCCTTTGTATCCGGTATCACTTTACTACTATATTGTGAGTTAATCCTCAATGTGGTTTTTTCCCTCATTGGGTTTTCCACGTAAATCTGTTGTCTATGGTGTTTGCTTTCTGTTATCTTTATTTCATGTTTACACTTAATAACAGATTAGTTAAAGTGGAATTAATTAAGGTTAGAAGTTAAAGTAATTTGGTACAACTGGTTCAACCCCCCTCTCAGTTGTCTTCATTTCAACGATATTAAATTATTATTAAATGATAATATTATATTATTACTAATATTACTAATATATTATTGTTAATATTATTAATATAATCATTATACTATTATAATACTATAATATAATTCTTATTTAATTATGTTGACACTTGTCTCTATTTTGGAGATTGTATGTAGGAATTTGGGTGTGTAAAAACTTTAGCTTGGAATAGAACAGTGAAATATTTTTATATTTTATACACTATTTCTAATTTTTCGAGGATATGTCATTATGACATATGAAATTAAACTCTTCACTATAGTCAATCCTTAAAATTTATTTGATGAGGAGTTAGCCATGTTCACAAGTTGCCCTTAACATTTATTACATGATCTAAGGCAAGTTTGATTGGTGGTGTTAAGGGTGTAATTAAATCTTGGTGACATGTGTAATGAGAAACTCTTGGCTATCAAGGAACATAGATAACTATTCTCATTAAATAAAGATCTAATGACATTTTTTCATATTCATTCCATTCATGGTTGGAGATACTGTCAAGATCACAAACCAAATATGGTAAATCAAATATTAATTATCACTAATGAATTTTAATATTTGAGTTGTGTATAATATAAGCATACGTGCTTTATCATATTTTAGTTGGATTGGAAAGATTGATCTAATGATCTCCAATACGAGAACAATAAGAAAATCTTGCCATCATGATTATCATTGTGTTTTATATAACATGTCATTTTCAACACTCACCAAATTCTCACAATTTTATCGATATAATTTCACAATGTTGAACCGAAGAATTCACCCTTGTCAAGAACCTCATTATGATCTTCATACAAATATTGGGAAATTTGAATCAAGAAAGTTACATTCTATCTTTAAGTTTGATTACTGCAATATGGAAAAGGCCATCATACATGTTACTGATTAAGATTATTTTTTCTTGATCTCTTTTAATTTTATTATGTACATGAAGTTGCCTTTTTCTTTTGTATCAAATTTTATGGACTTGTTATGTTTCTCCTCCTGTATATAAATCTTGTGCCAAAAATATATATGGAACTTTGTTTTTAGTGATGTAATGCTCATAAAGGCCCTCAAGCTCTATGATGCATTAGAGGATATATTACCCATTGGAGGTGTCTTTTCTCATACAATTTTGCTCTCTCATGAAATAAAATGTGTCTATAACTCATTCTCACAAGGCCTAAAAAAGACTTGCAGTCTAGCTCTAAAATTTTTCATTGATTTGCATGGCCACTTGTTTGAAAAAAAGTTTGTAAAAAGGCTCAACCAAAATTTTTAGGCTCTTTTTTTATTACTCAACCATCACCCTTATTTACCATTAAGAGTCTTGAATTGGTCACAAATATAGGTTTGCTATGTGTCCATATTTATCATCACTAAGAGCTACAAGATCCCTAAGAAAATGATGTTCAATCTCCCAACAATAGCCATGGTAGCAATTGATCCTATTTGAATGTCTTTAACATAATTTTTTTGCTTCGGTGGTTTGTAATCATGTAATTTTTGTATCATCTAGTTTTTATCAATTTCTTGAGCTTCCAATGCTTGGTTTTTGGAATGCTCATGTGCTTGTCTTGCTTTTCAAACAATGTATTTTTTCTTATATTTTTCATATTAATATATAACAGGTGGTCTACCACCTTTTATTAAATTTGAAAGTGTGTTATTGAATCCCATCAAAGATAAAATACTTGTTAGTCCTCCCATTATTAAATCTCCTCCTATTTTGTGAGTCTGAGTGGCAATGAAACCCAAAAAATCTTGTCTTCATCTATGAAATATAAGTATTGTGAATTTTTATGTACCCGAATATTCAAAACCTAACAAATTTATTTCATGTACTACATCATATAATAAATGTTAAGGGTAGCTTGCAAACATAGATAACTCCTCATGAAATAAATGTTAAGGATTGATTATAATAAAGAGTTTCATTTCATATGATAGTGGTATAATGATATATCCTCAAAAAAACTAGAAATAATATATAAAATATAAAAATATTTCATCGTTCTATTATGGGCTAAAGTTTTCACACACCCAAATTTCTACATAAAGTATCTAAAATAGACACAAGTGTCAACATAATTAAATAATAATTATATTTTAGTAATTATAGTAGTATAATACTAATATCAATAATAATGTAATATTATCATGTAGTATAAAGGGGTTTTTGTCTTTATTTATAGATGCAAATATGTGCATGGGGAGCCCAGGAATGCAAGCTGCACATGGCGATGGCGATCTGGTGGTGGGTGTGAGAGGCAAGAAGATGCAGTCTGGTGAGCAGGCCGTAGGTACTGGGAAACGACCGGATGGCCTCAGGAAGGGAGGGAGCTGCTCCACGCATGGGGAGGGCCATAAAAGGTATGCCCTACACTCAGGCTCAACTCCATCGAATGGTGCTCCGTCCTCCCCACCTCCACAATCCCTAGGCTCTGATCCTATGGGGTCACCCTCACTTGGTTTACCGCTTGGTGCAGGGTGTGCGATCCCTGCTTTGGGTCCGCAAGTTTATGCAGACTATAAAAATAAAGCTAACCCTTACCATGAATGTTCAGCCTATTGCATGGAGCAGATTCGGTAGTCCAACCCACCCCCTCCTATTTCTATGCCAATCCCACCTTCTTCGCCTACTTCAGTTCAGGTTTCTTTTCTCAGTGGTTCTACTCTTTTCTTCGGGGATGTGGAGGTGGTCCTCGCAGAAGAGCCTTTGGATTTTTGTATTTCAGATAGCTGGATTGATGCAATTGCTGCGGACTTGGGTAAGCATTCCTTAATTATGAGATATTTACACAAGCACTCGTCCATGGCTTTTCTTCAGGATTGGGTCAAAGCAAATTGGAAAAACTTGTCTGTTCCAGTGATTGAACCCCTAGATTTTGGCTTCTTCTTGCTTTCTTTCGGCTCTATGGAAGATTGTGATTTTGTTGTTAATAATGGCCCCTGGTTTTTTGAGCAATCTGGCATTTTCATTTCTCCTTGGACCCCATTTTTTGACCCTGCTACAGCGAAGATCACTTATGTGCCTCTATGGATCAGGCTCTACAACATGCCCCTGGTCATGCGAAATATGGATCTTATCAGTGATCTGATTAATCAATTTGGCTCTTTTGTGAAGCTTGATGATGCTGGGATGGTTACTGATCACAAGTTTCTAAGGGTCTGTGCTTTGGTTGACATCTCCAAACCCCTCCCTAACTCTATTCGAATCCATTCTTCTCATGGAATTTAGACTCAATATTTAAATTTTGAAGGCTTGCCTTTTCGCTGTTTCCGCTACAATATGCTAGGACATAAAATTGAGGCTTGTTCTCTTCAACAAAAGGATTGTTCTAGGTATTTCAACCACAAAAGATGGGTTAAGAAGGCAGGTTCTCTAGATGCTGACTTCATTTGGCAAAACCATGGCATATTTTTTGAATCTCACTTGACTCCGGAGCTTGATCCTTTGCTGCATATGAATTCCTCTCCTCCTCCTGTTGGTACCGCTATGGAAAGTTTTTCAAATATCCCCTCTGAATCGGATGAGGATGGGTTAGATTTTGATGACACTTACCCGTTCATGGATGATTTAGATGATTTTAGCCCTAAAGGTTTTGGGCTTGACATGGTTTTGGCTCCTCAAAAACTCAGGATCTCTCAGACGGTGAGCAACAAAACCAAACTAGATTGTGGTCCGAAAAGAAAGAAGGGCAGGAAGACTGATGCCGAAAAGATCCACATAGAAGGCATGGAAGCTATTGAGGAGGGTTCTCAGTGGACCATGTAGGCCCTCCTCTCCCGGAACAAAAGATATGCTTAGGCTTTTTCTCTATCTTTCTTGTGACTTTGGTATTTGCTCTTTGTTGCAAACCCTTCTTACTTTTGCAGATCTTCTGTAATTCCTTTTGGATTCATGGTCCCCTCTATGTTTCCTCTCTTTTCTTATGTTCCTTTCATTTTTGAGGAACAACCCTGATGTAACTTCTATTCTTTATTTTTAATAAAGGGAGTGGGCCCCTTCCCACAATTTACCGATCAAAAAAATAAATTATGATGTAGTATAACTAATATATATTAAATCTAATATAATTAAACCTTATATAATACTTAATATATTAAAATTAATATATTTAATACAATATAATGTAATTAATATATAATAATATACCGTTCTATTCCAGGCCGAAGTTTTCACACCTTAATATATAATAATTTTAGCCAACTGACCTATTTTTAACCTTAAGCCCTAAGCTTCTTATTTATGCCCATCACTTTACTTTCTATTCATCTAGTGACTTTCTCAACTTGTTCTTGTTTTCTTAAGTTATAATAAAAAGCCTTTATATTCATTGATCAATCGACCCCTTTTCCTAGTGATTGCTCATGAATGTTAACACATGTGCTTTTTAAATCACTTAAGTTGCCTTCATTATATACTTGTATAGTGGTCCCCACTTTAATCCTTGTTGACGTAAAATGTCATGTTCCTTTTGTATCACACTCTTTTAGTTAATCATGCGTTCTCATTTGTTGCAAAGTTGTCAAGTTGCGATGGTGCAATATGATGATATATGTCTTGTCAGAGTTAAAGTGTTATCTAGTTGTATGCCACATAATTCCTAATTGGCATCCTCCTATTGGTGTCACAAGCAAGTTGTTCATCGCATGCTCTTGTTAATTATATAATTTTATAATTAATATTTTCATCATATTGATATGACATAATAATATATCTTAAAAAATTAGAAATAATGTATTAAAATATTTGATTGTTTGATGAGCATTTGATGAATGGTTGTAGTTGAATTTTGGAATGAAATGCATAGAGTGCTAGATTTACAAACTCAAATCTCCGGAGTCACCCTAGAGCCATTAGATTTTAAAAGATCAACAATTGAGAATTTATTTTAGATCAAATGATGCCACCTCTTGCTAAAAGTGATGAATTAATTGAAGTTGCAGAAATGTAGGCTAAGTGTTGAATTTTATTTAAAGTGTCAGTGCAAAATTTTAATGTAATAATTGTATAGTAAGGAGGTAACACATTTCATTTGCTTTTATATTTGAGAATAAGAAGAAAAATAAGAAGGTAATTTGCAATTTATAAGTGATATTATTTTGAAGTGATAGGGTAAAGGAGATTGCAGTGCACCAAAATGATTCTAGGATCCAACAGAGCTAGTCCACACTAGTCTTTGTATTCATCTTTTCAAGAATCAAATTCTAGGTAAGTGCAAGATAAAAATCCTATGTTTCATCAATTCTTAATTTTTCAATCTTGGGGTTTAGGGTTGAGAGTATACAAGCATGTTTACCAACACTACCAAACCAATTATTAGGAAAGGAAAAGAAAATAAAAAAGTAGACTATGCTGGACTACTTAAAACCATAGGTTTCACTAATGAATATCATGATATTTATGATCATTTAATCTATGATAGGCTTAACTCATAACTTATATTTTAATGTGAGAATAATGTTGTAATGCAAATAAAAACTACTAAAATTAAAATAATATCAATTAATAGCATCACTCCACTGTGGGTATTTGGATTGGGACGCATGATGTTACTTGAGGTTTCCCCTTGCCTAGAATTTATCATGGTCTAAATCTAAAATTATGATGATAATAAATAGGTAATTGTTAAAAAATATATCCAAAAAGAAATGTTACCTATATTACTACAAAAGAGTTTGGAAATGTGTTGGGGGTTTATAGCCAAAGAGTTTGGAAACACCCATATTGGCCTAGAAAACCTTAGTAATATGAAGCAACCCCTCAAATGTACATAAATTATTTTCTCAAAAAAATAATAGTGGATGGAAACTTATTCAAAGATAATCATAAGCCTTATTATAGAATTGATATTTTTAATCCATGGGTTCATGATATTATTTCCATGATACTATTTTACCTCATATTTGATAGTAATTGGGAAGTGGGCGCAAGCCTTCTTGAAATGACATAATATCCATTATGTTTTTTTATTAAGGGTAAAATAGGTTTTGAAGGGGCCCCAAAACCCTATACAAAGGACCACATTAGGTAAGAACTAGCAAGTTTTGAAGGGACCTAAAAACCTAATATAAAATGTTTCCTAGAAAGAAAACAATGCTAATCAGTAGCCAAACAATAGCAATCTAAAGGAAGTAAAACAATATAGACCCAACTGCTACAAGGCAAAAGCCACAATCAAAAACCAAGCTTGCTCAGAAAAACATTTATCTTGAGCTAGGAAAAACATCATGCGAGAGGCTTTAGCTGAATATAAAATTATTACACACAACCTTTTGATGTAGATACATGATCCCATCACTATCCTTAATCTCCACCTTAATAGGAGAATAAGGAAAAAAATAGTTAAGAAGGCAACAAAGGCCTCCTTCCAACAACTCACGAGATCCTCTACACAAACCATCCCCACCTCTATAGGAGAAGCCTCCACCTCAAAAAAATAAGCAAGAGAAATAACCCATTGGTGAAAATGCCAAACCCCAACCACCTCCATAAGAGCCATCTCCACCTCCATAAGAGAAATATCCACCTCAATAGGAGAAACAAGTGAAGAGGCTAGGAAAAGAGCAACAAAATCTTGCTTAAGAAAGCCATTGACCAAAAATGATCTTGCAGCATCACATTAGTCTCCAACAGATCTGGAAGCAGAACAAAAGCTTCAAACACCCAGATTAGAACATGTTACATCAGATAATCAACAAATCCCCATTCCACCAGAACCATTGCATACCAAAGGAATTTAAGCATAGAGTTCTCCAACATCTATATTTGCATAAAAATGTTGAAATAAATACCCTTGTGAATACAAGATTCCTTAGACCCATTCTTGGAAGATCTAAAGTCCTCTTTCATGCCAAAGTCATCACTATCAAGCATCACAACTAGATGAAAGAAAAGATTGACGGAAACCCCAACACAAAATAGGTAGGCCGACAAGCCTCTAGACCATACAAGAGCACCATCATAGATGAAGCAAGAAGAAAAACCCAGCATCCCAAAGCCCTCAACCTTAACATTCATGATCAGAGGAAGAACAAACTACATGCCAACAACCATAAAAGAAAAAGAAAACTAGAAAATCGACACTAGCAACATAAATACACCATTAGAGGCCATCGAAACAACAACCACATCCTCTGAATCAGTGACCTTACTGATGCAATTTCATCTTTGAAAGAGAGCCTCCTTCACCAACCAAGGCCAATGAGCCTCTAGAGAAACAAGAAAAAAAAAACCCTCTTCACATTTAAACCAAACTCATTTTTGAAGAGAGCCAAAGATGAAGAGATGCCAAAAAGAGTGACCCCAAGCTACAAAATAAATCACATCACCTTGATCAAGACTTCAACTGTCATTGCCATCACTCCACACTAGAAAAAACTTCAACAAAAGTGCATGATCCCCTCCAAAATAGGTTTGAACCAAATAGCCATCGAGCAAATAGAGTAAAAAACTTGTAACACCACAAGATGACACAAGAGTTGCATCACCATTATATGCTCATCATCTACCTCTTTAGAATCCACATCTTTATCATTCTCATCCACTTCACAATTCAAACTACTATCGTTGTGCCTGTTCCTGCTCGTCCTCATTATCGCTCTGTTTCAATATTGGGAATGTGTTGTTGTTCAAATAATATCCATTATGTTATTCCACCTGTCAAATATAAATTTCTTGAGCATGTTGTAGAATCCATGCAGAAACAATTTTTAATGATTAAAGGAAGTTCCACTAAGACATTTATGTTTACAACCTACTTGTGTTATTTATTTGTAGTGAAATTTAGTGGAATGTTTTTGGCCAACAAGATTCAGATTCAACCTTATATGAATGCTAAGGAAAAATGAATGGCTCCACTATATGATTGGACCCCTAAGATAATAATGCATCATACTCGAAGGGAGTACAATAATGTTATAGACTACTTTTTGGTTTCATTGTATCAATAAATTACAAATACTCCAATGCCTAGATTGCTTGAGTTTTGTAGATATTACATTCAACTGGGATCATAAATATAATTGGTTGATAGGTACTTCATGTGAAAATAAATATGCATCCACCGAAGATAATTTCCACATAACCCAAATAGATAAATCTATGCAAACAAGTAATGCAAAAGAATAGACAACATACCATCAAAGATGATACATGATCTACCCTGGGAAAACCCTCAAGAGAGAAAAACCTAACCTCCAAAAGCATCCATCACTCATGTATTATTCAACAATAATCATTACAATACATCTTTAGAGTCCTCCATGAATACCTTTGAATCATCGAGCCCTCTATAAGCACTCAATATGAACAAACATGTAACCACACATCCCATGCCATGCTTCAACCCTCATAAATGCTAACAAGAGATTCTCTAAACCCCTTAGCCAAATATCCAAGCCAACAATCCAACCAACCAATCTTAGACAAATACCAATGTGTTTGCTTTTATAGAAATAAGCTCACACAAAATCACCAAGTGGTATTACATAAAAACACGTGACTAATGCCATGAGCTTACAAAACCATTCATTTAATATACTAAGTTTTTCCAACATTAAATATTTTTCCCATGTGTAACCCCACATTAAATATTTAATCCAATGTTACATACAACACATAAAATGGCCTCAAGAATGCTAGAACCATCTAAAACATGTATCCCTAAATACCCTAGGTGTACCACATAATAAATAAATATTAAATTTATAACATTATGCAAGGTGGACAACACACCTTTTCCTAACACTATGGAAGAATATATTGTGCTAAGATTTTATGGATTGGGAGTAGAGCCTTAAAAACTACCAATACATGTGTCAGAAAGGGTTTTTACATTGGAATATGTACAACAGATGGAGAGTACAAATCAACTATACTATTTTATTCAACAAAAGAATAACATATTTCCTTTTTTACCTTTTTCATGTGGAGGGTTCACATTCAAGAGAAAAAAAATCCATTGTGGTACATGAAATTTTAATTTTTTAAAAATTTTATATTGACTTTCACAAGTAGTATGACCAATGCGATGTCATTAAAGAAAGTCTCATAGTTAATAAGAATGTTGCAAGTAGAATTCAAAATCAAAGTAAACCCTTGCTAAAAATATTTAAAAACAATGATTCTTGGGATGAGGTCAAAAAATTAATAGAGGAAACTGCTACTGAGAAAGGTATTTCTTTTGAGTAATTTTCAACAAAAATAATGGAATTGCACCCATAAAGAGAAGCGGAGAAGCCAATTAGAAGGTATGCCATTTAAAAAAAAGTTGTTTGATTGTTTACTTTAGTCAAAACACCAGATTATATAAGAATATCATGTATAGATAAAAATTGGGCACCATAAAAATAACTTCCTTTTGGTCTATGAGGAATGATCTAGGTGAGCAAAAAAATAGTGTAGTGTTTCAAGAGATCCCAATGATGATGAGTTTAGAAATTTGTGGAATCTAGAGCATCCCTGTAAAGTTTAAGAAATTGATGCTAAATTTGATGATGAAAGGGAAGAACTAAGTGTATAATTTGAAAACAAAATCAAATGTGGTTTAAGTGAGACCACAAGGGTCCAAAGGACAAAGTATTTGGGCACAAATAGAGGTAGAACCTAGAAAACCTAGTGATTTTCTAAGCACTAGAGCTGATTAAAAATCCCAATAACATACAAGGATAGGTAAAACAATTTATTACAACTTCAAATTCTCATAGTTAGATACAATCATAACCATGACATGGTGGAGAATTCAATGTCACTAGCACCACCACTGGTAGCAATAGTATGGGTAGTAGTACTAGTAGTGGTCAACATATGTTACAACAACAAATTACTCACAAGAGGCCAACAATAGAAGATACTACATGGACACCCAGTGATCAAGGTATTATGAAGAAGCAAAGGATTATGATAGGTCCAAGTCCAACTTCCTTTATTTCCACCCTAAAGTAGATATTTCCACTTCCAAAAGGTACCCCTCTATTTGTTAGTGTGACTATAATGTGAATGGTTATTCCTCAACCTCAATCTCATGTAATTAGATATGTTCCCATCACTACAAGTAATCCTTCACCATTCAAGCATTTGATTATATCTATTGCCCTAGGTTTTGATTACAATGCCGAGTTTAGAAAGAAAACACAAATTTATAAAGAACACAAAAAAGTAAATGATAGAGCTCATACATGTACTGCAACTTTAGAGCCTGAAACAACCATGATATTACCCATATTTGAACCAAATACAAGAACTATGGAGTACATGATTGTTGTTCCCAAAGTTTAAAATAAACCATAGAATTAGATGTATCACTTTGAATGCAGTATCCAAATAGATTTTCTCAATTGATTTTTTTTGAAAAAATTAATGTATGAAAAAGAATAATGAAGTGGTGTACATATCATTTCTAAAGAAAGAGAGAAAGAAAAAAAGGTTTCATAATAAAATAAAAAAAGTTATATATAGACCTAGCAAATGAGAAAGTAAAGAGAAAAGTAGTAGATAACAAGAGCAATACATTATAAAAAATATTTAAAAATATGCCTCTACATCTACAAGAAAAGAGGATGAATAGACACAGTGGAACTAAAATTGAATGAACTAAAGCAAATGTTAAATGGAAGCATCAAGAAATATGATGATGAAAAAACCACTTCAGAAAAATTAAAACAAAACCTGGTGAAAGCCAATGCCTCGGTAAATAAATTACAAGTCAATCTGGATGAACATAAAGAAAGAGAAAAAACTATGGGAACAAAAAATGGAGAAAGAGAAAAAAAACATTGAAAGATTGATGCTAGAGTTGAAGAAAGAAAATGAAATAAAGTCTTCTCAAAATAGGTTAACCACATTTTGTAGAAAAACAATAAGGGATATAAAACAAAATATGTGGGAAAAAATAATGCAGAGGATTGATCATTTGTGTGAATTGTTTGAATTGATTGATTATTTGATAGTACATAATAGAAAGTTCAGAAAATTCATAGTTGACAACAAAAATGTGAATTCAAGAGGGAAATTTACAAATCAAAATTTGAAAATAGTTTATAAAGCTAGTAACAATGAATTGATATCTAAAGGAATTCATGATTAGATTGATGCCTCAATAAAGGAATCATCTATCATTCAAAAATGTTTGAAACTATGTGAAACATAGCATTTAAGGATTAGGCTATAAAAAAGATGTAGAAGCTACATAAAATGGTAGAGAACTTGATAGAGCTTGGTTTTCCATTGGATTTTGATACAACAGAGAAATACATTAGAAAGGATATTTTCAAAAAGAAGATGAAAGATAGAAGGAAGTTTGATTTGGACCGATTTCCTCAAAACCTAGATGAGGTGAACTATTTAGATTCTATCAAACCATTGATAACCTTGAATGCAACTTTGATTAAAACATTCAAGGCAAGTTCCAATTTAACTTATGAATTGTTAACAAATTTTCAAGTTAGATACTATTAATTAGAATAAATTGCACTTCCATCAAATAGACAATGGAGCGTGCTACAAAATTTGATAATATGAGTTTCAAACTCAACTCAATACGAAGTTATTTTTGAGAAATATTTTTTCATTACTTCTATGTATTCCTTCATTTGAAAAACAATACAGACCTAAAATTCATTTATGTACAAATAATCTATATTATTTGATCTCTCAATTAAAAAGAATCTTATTTTTACTTCTAAATACACATTAAATGATTGCTAATATTGTATATGATACTATTGTTTTTGATTAAGGATAAAAACAGGTTTTGAAGGGACCCGAAACCCTTTACAAACAGATCTGGAACCCAAAACCAAAAGGTTGTTAAGACATAAAGACAAGAAAGCACAGACAACCAAGGAAAAAAGGCAACCAAGGCCAAAGAACCAAAACCGACTACAAAGCCAAAAAAGCCAGCAACCAGCCAAAAATCAGCCCCCAAACAAGAACCATCAAGATTTACATTTAGAATTACTCTTGTGGGAGCGGAGAGTCATGTCAAAAGGAGGCTTAGAGGACTTTTATTTTTTTCCCTTCACAGTAATCCAGCCCTCCTCCACTTGTGCTGCCTTATGAAGCCAAGCCAACACACCATTATCCTGAAGATGAATGCCATCAACCACTGTCTTAGAGATTTGATCCAAGTTCCTCCCTACAGGCGTGGACATAATAGGAGAGCCACCCGAAATGATAGTCGGAGGAATATCACCCAAAGTGGCAACTGTAGGCCCAATCTCTATCTCTTTAGGGGTTACAAAATTATAGTCTTGCATAGCATCAGTAGCCCCTAGATTTGAGACATCCAAAGAGGATGCCCCGAGTCCCCGAGATTCCAAAACAACCACCTCAGAAAAACTCCTAGGTTGCTCAACTTTCTTCTTAACTGTATAATGCTACTGAGAAGCCCCTTTCCACCATGTAGCCTTCATGGTTTTTTTCTCAAAACCACATTGTGCAGTGACATGACCTGTTTTAAAACATATTCTATAAGGGAAGGGAATCCCCTCATAGTCCAAAGATTGGACCCAAGACCCCTTAGAAGATTTAAGTAAAACCTCAACAGGCAGTCCTTTTGAGACATCCATTTCGACTAGTATGCGGGCAAAGGTGGAATGAAAAATGTCAGAGGATTCATCATCAACCAATAAAAAATCACCAAGGGCTTCACCCACTTCCTCTAGAAGAGGATCAGTCCATAAATGGAGGGGAAGATTAGGCAGCTGAACCCAAATCGAGATCATATTGAAGGTTTCAGAAGTAGGGTTGAAATCAGAATGCCAAGGCTTAAGCATCAACAAATGCTTGTCCTCCCAGCTAAAAAAACTGTCACATAAAATTATATTTCTGTCCTGAGCATTGTCAAATTTGGCAACAAAAAACCCCTTAGCCATGGGAAAAATATGAACTTTACCAAATATTAGAGGCTCCCATTCATGAGAAATCCAGGAATACAGCTGAGGGAGGCTAGGCCAAAAACCCCTGAACCGATAGATCAATCCATGAACAAAGAGCTCAACAACATTCTCTTCTATTTCCTCAACCATCTCCACCTTAAGATCAACCGAGATGGCACAAGAAATAGGGAAGAATCCACCAAACGACAGTCTCCCATACCCAAATTTCAGGGCCATCGTTCGCGTAGCAGGGCCTCTGCACTTAGATCCACACCCAACACTAGCCACCGCAGCTCTACCATCCATTGCCGCCTTCCCTTGCAACAAAGCCCCATCGTTGAGGTCTCCTCCCATGCTATTGCCAATGTCACGGGCCGAAGTCTCCTTAGCCATCGCAGCAGTTCCCAGCCGTTGCAACAGTCTCCCCAGTCGCCGCATCAGTTGCTCCAGTCTTCTTCCCGCCCGAAGACATATTGAAATGTATATGATACTATTATTATAAAGCATTGAGTTGAACCATTGAGTGCATATAAAACTTATCAGTATGACAATACAAATATGCAATTATTAATAATATGTTAATTAATAAATGGAAATTGAAAAATATGTTTAATCTAATTAACTCGTTTGAAAATAATGTTTAAAATTTAGATTCTATATTGGAACAATAGAAAATAGTAGTACATTAATTTATTCAATTGGATTCATGAAATACAATATAAAATATCATCAACAACAATTTGGAATGTGTTTCATGAAATACAATATACATACCTAGTAACTGCTAAATCCCTTCCATTTACCAATTCACCTCCTCACTTTGACCATGATATTAAGAGCCATATTGATTATAAGTTTGGTCTTCATTTTATTCACTCTACATATATCCACTTAACTAGATCTCAACATTATCAGTACATGTTTTATTCATTATCTCACTTTCACTTGTGTCACTAAGGTTTGAAGTGTTGCACAACCCTCTTCTTTCAAATATGGAATTGCAGATTGTGAGTGACCTTGCAAAAGAAAAACTTCATATGTCATTCCTAGTTGTATACATCCTCAAGCAATTTTCCAAATTCTTGTCTAGTTTGTTTCTTATCTTTGATTTCAAAAACCCCAATGCACTGAAAACTCTCTAATCCTCCATCGAACCCAATATCATGGTTTGACATAAATTAGCAAGTTTGAAATATTCTAATATTGAACCGCATAATATTTCACTTTGACTTAAGATTTCCCAAAGATTTGTTATTGATCTTACTTGCATGGGATTCTCTGTGAAATCAAATTTTCCCATCATAGTTGTTGAAAAACAACCAAATTTCTCTATAAGCTTAGATTGACTTATAATTCCTTCTATTTGTCTTCCATTGAATTTTAAACTTAAAAAAAAATGATTATTCAAGGTCTTTATCCTCTTATGATAATTGTTTGCTTGATGGTGGACCCAATATTTAGGATTCGCAATAGACATGGCTTCAAGTAGTTCATCTCGAGGGAATATTTTAATAATATATGAAGAAAGAGATTTCATAATACTCTTGAAAGTAGTACTTATAGAATTAACAATGTCGCTAAAATCTTCTCTAATAAAAAGTACTTCTCTGGTAGAGCACTTGATTGTGGTACAATAGTGCATTGATATCTCAGATCTATGTATAAAGACACATAACTCCCCACTTGCATTAGCTATAAAAAACTATCAGGATTATTCATATTTGTAATGAACTGCTAGCTACTAAATTTTGGACTTATAAATGAGGAGTCTAATAGATAGAGATTATTGAGGGAGAGGCATGCCATTCTTCATAGTTTACTACATTCTATATTTTACATAGTTCTATCTTGGGTTTTTTTTATAAGATTGTTGATTCCTTCTAGTATGGGGAGAAAACCAAATAAAATTAAGAGTGTCTTTATATCTCTTAACCTATAGAAAAGGTCAAGAGATTTGTCTACTGTTTGGAAATTTTTGTGCATTAATCCAATCAAGGATTGATAGTTAATTTAATTTTTTTTTTTTGCATTGGTCCATGCAAGGAGATCTATTTGATATCAACATCCTTAAGAAGCTTGTTTCTTGTGGTTATTCCTATTGTCACTAAAGTGTGGACCCTTGCTAAGCTAATATAATCACTCAACCACCTTGTGAAACATGGGATGATCTCCCTAGGTGTGGGCTCATATGGTGGAGATCAACCTCTAGAGAGGGTTGGTTCCCTTTGAGACTTCACCTAATTAACCTATTGAGAAAAAGGGTGATAGGAAACATAAAATGAAACCCAAGACTAAAAATGTGATGCACCAAAATAACTTTCAAGGCCTATACTATTGTTTGAACACAAAATGATCAACATTTTAAACCCAACACATACACAACTCAATATTTCATATGTCTTTGCAAAAGTGTTTCATAACTAGGTTTAGTGTGTCAAAAATAACATTTAGAAGGAGGTATGAATGCTATCACAACTTAAACTCTATTTTTAATTGGTCAACACAAGTTATGACCAGAAAAAATGCATACTTTTTGCATAAAGGCAAGGAAAACAAGACAAAAAACAAGGGGAAAAGATATCACCACAAGATTGCATCAACTATCTTAAGAGATTTGCATGATAAAAAATAATGACAAGGTAAAATATCTTATCTTTATTGATAAAAAAATGATACATACTATTGTACATGCTTGAAAATTGAGTTACAAAGCTACTCCAGCTTGAAAGAACTTTGAAAACAAGTTACAATACTATGCTAAGAGAGCAAGAACTGATTGAAAAAATGCCTTAGGCTTGTTTATAAGCTGCTAAATAGCTTTCTAGATAACAAGAACAAGTTGTTGCAAGTGAATGACATGTGTTTGCTTTAGTTGGCTGGGTCAAACCTTCTTGGGCGTCCAAAACTGTCATCGCTACTTTCTAGCCCCCTAAAATGCTCCAAAAAGGTGTTTAAATAAAGAAATCTTCTTTCCTTGACCCTAATTTTTAATCAAGAATCTTTGAGCAGCTCCTAGATGCTTGAAGATGCTCCAAACTAGGTCAAACTACCCTATATTCTCTCAACTTGTTGGAAAGCTCATCAAACTACCCCTAGATGTCATCCAACTAATCACAAATACATAGAAAGAGTTTACGAATGTTCATTTAACTCCCAACTGTTGGAGACTTCTTTAAACTTGCTAATAGGACATGTATATGAAAGTTTGAAATGACTAAATGTCTTAATAGAGCATGAGAGATCTTTAAAAGCTAAAAAATGACACATGTTTTATGTCCTAAAACTTATTTATGTTGATCTTTGTCACTCCTTTATGCTCTTGTCACTATCATTCCCAAAAATTTCATCATACATTGCAATCTTCATACATATATTTCCTCTAGTCTTCATAAAGATTTTTCCCTTTTGACATGAGACTATATCTAGGCCTGTAGACTCAGATTATGTTCATATATCCCTGGTTGTCATGTAGGGGATTGTCATTTCTTTGCCTTCTTCTTGCAACTGGTCTTCTACCTCTTGATCTTTACCATGTTTTAGACTTGAGTGATTCGAAGGCCTTGTCACCACATCCTTATCTTGAATAGATAACCCCTCAAACACCATTGCTACGATCTTTTAGAAACCTCCTATGAACTTACCAAATCATCTCTCTCTCATTTGATGTTTCGGGCCTTTATATTCACTGTCCTAATCATACACCATGACATTGAATTCATCTCTAATTTATCATATGAAAAGAGCAATCTATCTACTTAATTAAAATTACAAGGTCATTACCACACAATCAATCACCTTGATATCACAAGGTTAACAAAAGGCATTGAACTTATGAAGGGATTGTCACTTAAAGATGAGCCATAAATAGACTTCAGATTACCATGCCCTTGCTTCAAGGTCTTCACATGGACTATCCTCTAAACTTTGTCACATTCATGGATTTTTGGGTTGTGCAATGTTTCTTTACTTCCAATTTTCCCTCTTTGATCACTAGACTATAATAGATCCTTTTTTAGTAGACATTGACTTAGTTGAGCTATGCAAATTGCCTTCTTTCTAGCCCTTCACAAGGACTGTCACCTTCTTCAATTTTTATGTGTTGGCCATGAATTCAACCTTCTTTTCATTGACACTTATGCCTTTGCTTATGACTGAGTTGTAATTTCATTGACTCTTATGCCTTTTCTTCTAATTAAATTATTATAATTCATTCATGACTTTTGTAGACATAGATTTTCTGGAAAGATTAATGCTATAGCTGCACAGATTAAAATGATCAAGTATAATCTATCAAATAATCTAAATCAAAACAACAAAGAACGAAGCAAGTAAACATAATTAAACTAAACAAATCAATTGGAAAGCTCTCACCGAATATGTGTCCACTCCTTTGAATTATCTTGATTGTCTTTCTCCATTTTGTTGTTTCAATATTCTTGCCCTCAAATTTTCAGTATTGATGCAAGCATAACCTTGTTGAATGTCTAAGAAAAATATCAAAGATAAGTTTCTTCTCAAAAGTGTATGATTTCAGGAGGAGGAATAATGATAATGACAGGCCATTTTATAGATTTTGGGTTTTCGAACGATCGGCTCACATTCAAAGAGAGATCGACAAACGAGATTGATGAATGTCATGCAATGTGAGTTCTGTGTCAGATAGAACATGAGTTAGAAAAGATTGCAAGATAAAGATTAAATTAGAACGATAACTTAATCTCGTGTCAAGATTGTTCAAAAATAGAAAGAACAAGAGTTCCAGATCTTAATCTTCAGTTAAGAGTCTTCGAAAATAAAAGAAATTGACTTTGAATGACAAAGACAAAGTCAGAACTCGAAGATGAAGAATTCAAATACATACATGAATTAATTAATTAAATAAAGATATTTAATTAATAAACGTTTTCATGCATATGAGTTAGAACTAGTTAACTGACTAGTTGTGATAGAGAGTCCTCTCGCAGAGACGATCAAATATTGAACCCGAAGATAACTGGTGGATTAAAAATAGATCTTGAGTCAGAAGATGAGTGGATGATTTAGATAACTGAATGATAGAAGAATGTGACATAAATAATTAATAATATGAATTAAATGTTAATTTAATTCAACATTCGAAAATGAAATGAATTTAATTAAATATATAAAGTAATTTATTTAATTTGACTGTTGAAAAGGTGGAATTGAATAATTAAATAATAAATATTTAATTATAGATAAAGGGGGTTAAATTGAATAATTAAATAATAAATATTTAATTATAGTTGAAATGTGACAAAAGGGGTAATTAAATAATAAATTATTTAATTAAGAAGGAAGAATTAATTAGTTAGTGACAATTAAATAAATATGATTTATTTAATTAATCAAGTTGAATAAAGGTCATTATGAGTTAATTAAAAGAGGTATTTAATTAATAGAGGAAATATGTATTAGAAAGGGTAATTAAATAATTAACATTATTTAATCATGACCATGGATAATAGAAAATTATGTCGAAAGTGGCGCTCGCAGGCCTAGACCAATTTTTGGTGTCTACAGTTTACCCCTCTTTGATACAATGTCGTTATAGCATTGCGTCAAAGAAAATATGCCCCGATCGTGCCCCAGCATGAAATAGGTAAGGGTATGCACCCTCGGGAAAATTGATAAATTTTTTATTTTTTATTTTTTAAATCAAGAAATATTCCCGATAAGTTAATTTGATGGTCTGAAATGCTATGGAGTTGACAAAATTGAATTTGGATGTGTTACGGACGTGTATGGGTCATTTGAAGTTGAAAGGTTAAGTGGCCAATAAACAAGGTCAGAAGAAGTTCCACCAAAACCCTAGGTATAAATAGGAATTAGGTTGAAAACCAATTCATTTGCACCCGAAAGAGTTGAAGAATTGAGGAAGTTGCTCTGAGCTTAGGACGAAAATGTCTCTAGTTCCCTACACTGCGCATCACGGTTATCGGATCCAGACTTACAGATGGCCAACTGATGTAGGACCACCGGTATGTACCCTAAAACAAACCTTTGAAACTTTATTTTGCACGTAGTTTTAGGCATGTTAATTTTTAATTGGCAAATGCGGTCTTTCGTGTTCGACACATATGCGTTCGTGTGCAACGCATGTGTCTGCGGAACGACACATCTGCTAAAAGATGCCTAGGCTAAGTTAGGCTAGGTTAGGCATTCAACGCATATGAATTAAAATGCACCGCATTTGTAGCTATGAGTTGCATATGCATTTAGAATAGACGCATGTAGTATAATGCACCGCATTTGTTTTCTTGAAACGCATTTGCATGTTGTTGGAAATGGTTGGATTTTGTGAAACGCATATGAAATATGTGACACAAATGCTTGTAATGCAATGGATTTGTATGGATGCACCGCATATGTTATAGTGAGCCGCATTTGGCTGGTAAATTTTCCAAAATTTTTTTCTAAGAAAAACTTGAAAATTTTGATACGTTGGTTGAAATGCAAGTTGTTTTAGATCCGATATATACTCGGGAGACACGTCCCAATACTCTCGAGTTGAGATCTCAGTTGGTTAGTGCTGAGAATCATTTACTATGGATACTCGGACTACAACATATGCTTACTATGCCCACGATTCGGGCAAACAGAGGCATGTTGATTGCGTTATGTGAGCGATGGCATTTAGAGACATCGTCATTTCATCTGCCGACAGGGGAGGCTACAGTGACCTTGGAGGACATATATAGGATACTGATACTTCCTATTAGAGGAGAGCGGGTGATGTATGATACCCAACATGGATTTAGCGAGCTTGCTAGATTTGATGAGTATGATGATATTAGGAGTCTAGGGATAGAGCACTATGAGATCAAATGGCAGGTGTTGGCAGATAGGTACGATAGGATATACTATATCCTATGTAATTTGATAGGGGAGATAGTTCTTCCAGGCCGATGAGGTCATGGTTTTCCTGTCGGGTGGGGAGAGATGTTGGTGGGGATGCTAGAGAGAGAGATTGTGTATGCCTGGGGTCCATGTCTGCTAGGCATGCTATACTTCCATCTACACGACATAGTATACAGAGACGCACAGTCTATGAGTTGTGGTACCACACTGCTCATGATTTGGGCATGGGAGAGCATTGCGGTATTTCGTCCGCTTGTGACTATAGAGCGACCAACTAGATCTCCATATGTTTTCTAGTATATGGGAAACATCACTCAGAGTCATGTCGGAGATACAAGTTACTGGAGACATGCACTTGATATATTGGATCAGTTTACTTGGAGGCCATACATGGATTATGAGAGAAGGTCTGATGAGGATGAGCATGACTTACTACAGGCAGACACAGTACCTGATTGGGAAGATTGTTTTGAGTGTGCATATTATTGAGAGACACTTTCCGGATCGGGTTTTGAGACAGTTTGGGGAGGTTCAGGATGAGCCTAGAGGTATAGCAGAGTTTGCTCAATCATCCAGAGAAGTTCCACATTGGGGTCCTATGATTCCAGTAGCTACTGCAGAGGAAGAGATATAGGCTTTACAACCATTACAGTGGGGATGGAGAGACAGAGTAGCAGATCCAGGGACTACAATTGCATATGGCGCATGGTGGGCAGAGCATCGTCCGATTCCATATACAGATCCGGATCAACTAGCACTAGTTGAGAGATGAGGCATAGGGCCGAGAGGACAGCGTAGAGGGAGAGGTGGTGGCAGAGGTGGTGGTAGGGGTGGTGGTGATGATGGAAGGGGCAAAGGTGGTAGGTGAGGATGGAGAGGTAGGAGAGGTGGATGAGTAGGTGGACTATCACCTATTCGAGAGGCAAAGGCAGAGGATGTACCGATGATGGGCCTCAGAGGTGGAACAGAGGCACAGGTTGGTGTTGAGCATGCTGTCGAGGAGGTAGTAGTAGAGGAGCATGTAGAGGTAGATATTGGCGGAGAGGACCTTGCAGAGGATGAGGAGGCAGACATGGATATTGATCCTCTTGGTATTCTGGCAGGCTATGGGGAGGATGATATTAAGGAGGAGATACCTATGGAGGAGCAGGAGAGAGAGCTCCGAGATTGGATTGTTGAGGGGAGACGGGATGAGGAGGCCCCTAGGGACAGTGATAGGGAGGCTTTGGAGGAGAGGTTGAGACTGATGACAACAGAGCAAGATGCCATGCGGATAGAGAGAGACAATGCTTTTATGGAGAGAGATCAGGCCATAGCTCGGAGACAGGAGATAGAGTAGCAGTTTACAAAGGTCAGACGCCTTTGTAGTGGTACTTCATTTGATGGTATGGTATGCGAGTTAGTCAGATCAGTAGAGAGAGCTACTTATTATAGGGATCTATATGAGGCAGTGGCGCCAACACAGAGATGAGTTCCTAGATTTTCAGAGGTTCGTAGCTAGAGATCACAAGGCAGGAGTCAGACGAGGATACAGAGTACAGAGGGTGTGGTAGGACCACTGAGGATAGGTCCGTATGACAGGCCTTCCACTTCATAGAGAGTACCTCCGAGGTAGTTTCCGCCACCTTCACCACGTGACAGTAGTGGTAGTGGGACACGTTGATACTGTTATATATGTAGACATTGTCTTTTGATCAGAGAGAGCCTGCGAGATCATTTTTTATTTATAAATTCGGACATTGTACTGTGACACACTATTTTGAGTGATATATATATGATTTTGGTGGCTTCTACATGATATGCAGTTCTATTTCATGATGATGCATTGATTCTATATGATTATGTTTCCTAGATGATGTATGTATATGTGTTATGAATGAATGCTTCTACATGTGATGAGTTTATGCAGTCTATGATGTTATGGATGTCTTTATTTACTTATGATAATGGATGTAATGTTCTATATGATGTTATTAATATATGATGGTGAAATGTACATGTAATGTTTCCATTATTTATCTTATGATGATGGAATGCCTATTATGCAATGATTTCGTAAATATGTAATGAAGATGTTAATGCAATGCAACTATATGAAATATTTATAGAATGTATGCATATGCAGATTATCTAATGTTTTTGTTATGTCATAGGACTTTATCATTATGTCAGAGAAAGAAGTGTTAGTACGAATGAATTCAGAATGTTAGTAAGATATAACAAAGGTCGATTGATTGAAAAACATATGATCTTCGATATTTTTCCATAAATGCTATGCTTGATTTTTTATCATCATTGGGTGGGACATGACACAAATGGATAGTACACACTATGATATGAGATAGACCATAGTGTACAAAGTCATCCATCGGAAAAAAAACAAACAGTCGTAGACAAGGAGTGTCTTAACTCATACTAAGGACAAGATTGCCCCAGTTGTTTTGTCTTGACAAACCAAAGACAGTAAACAAATAAAAGATGGGTCATGAGACATCATTGCTCCTCTAAATCCTTGATAGGACATCCTTGAGGAAACTAGTAACATGACTCAAAAACCAATGTTAAAAAGATAGTTGATAGACAACAGTCAAAGAAAAATATTCCTGAGACATCCTTGCTTCTCTAAATCCTTCAAGGGACATCCTTGAGAAAGATAGTAACCAAACTGATTCACAAATTGATAAAAAAATAAGACAAAATAAGATATAAAGTCATAAAGCCAAATAAAATTATTCGCCAAAACTTGATCTTGTGGGATTGTTTGATTGTTTGATGTTTGACATAGCGTAATGCGAGGGATGATGCATACCACATAAGACATTGAGTCTGGTTTCGACTTGGTGACTATCTGTGTAAGGCATGACAAAGCCTGATTTCAGAAAGACACGTTCCGTATAAGACATTGCACCCTGATGATGTTAATGTGACAAGCTACATGGGGATATGACAATTTGATGATTTCTGTTGACAATAAAGACATATCTTGCTAAGACATAGGTTGATCACTTTGACAATGTGTTTGATATTGACTTGAAGACTGTTTTGAGATCTTGCCTTGTTGGTGCATGACTTGTTTTGATTCCTTGACTGATTAAAAGTGTGCGTGTGTGTATTGACCATGTATGACTTGAGATGATAACCTAAAGGACTTACCTAATGCGGCCTCGGGGGCTCATCGATTGATTAGCCTTGCCTACATTGTACACGCAGAGACCTTGTAGTTCGACCAAACTTTAACTGACATAACTGACTAAAGATATGTACTTAAGCTGATGATATAGAACGTGTGTGATAGTGAATGTGAATGTGATAAAACCTATTGGACTGACCTAGTGTGGTCTCGAGAGCTCATCAATTGATTAGCCTTGCCTACGTTGTACACGCAAAGACTTCATAGTTCAACACGACCAATGAATTTGAATGTACAAAGAGTCATGATTTAATGTGTGTGATACATGTCAAACCTAGACAAACATACCTAATGCCTCGAGGGCACATTGACTGATGGCCTTGCCTACGTCCAGTCGCAAAGGCAACATAGTTCGACTATGTCTACAACTGACTTAACATGACTGACTTGACTCTGTTTTTGGGATTTTCTAACATGTTTTGATATTTTTTTTGTGTTTTTGAAGTTTTCTAATGTTTTCTAATGTTTTCAGGACATTTTCTGATGGTGTAATGTTATGTACAAGGTCCTCATGGTACAAAATAAGGATTTGCCTCCAGTTGAGAATAAGACATAAGAGATGGAGTGGGGAATGTGACAAAATAGACTTTGATGTCAATTGTTCCAAGCAATGGATAGGACAACCATTTATTATGAGGGATGGTGAAAAAGTTTGATTGGAATGATGGTAGACAAAAGAGCGAGTTTGACTACACATGGTGCCTTTTTGCTAGGTTTTCACCATGGTACTTATCCATAGCATCACCAGAGCAATTTTCACTATTGGACGGATTATTTCTCTTTACTTTTTTGTTGATTTTTTCAAATTTTTTGGTGTTACAAAGACGCTTGTTTTCTAGGTTTTCATCAAGGTAACCATTTTTTTGTTTTTTTGTTTTTTCATTTTTTTGTATTTTCTAGATTAAGAAAAAGATTCTCAAAAGCTACGCACATAACCTTTTCAGATGCAGGTTGTTGATTGGTGACAAAAGTGGATCTCCTTCAGGAGTAGACAGTTGGTACACTCCTGACCCAAAAGTTTATGTGACAATATAAGGCCCTAACCAGTTAGGTTCAAACTTACCTAGCTTTTCTCATTCAGCTTGATTCTTGCGATTCTCCATTAAAACTAGGTCACCAATGTCAAAGTGTCTATTAAGAACTTTCCTATTATAGTTTCAATGAAGACGATTCTGATATGCTTGCAAATGGTCTAGTGATTTCTGTCTTCGTTCATCCAGTAATTCTAGCTCTTGTAATTTGGATACGCGGTATTCTTCATCGTCAATATGACCTCTCAAGGATACCTGCAAGGAAAGGAATTTCAACCTCAATAGGTAAGATAGCTTTGGACCCGAATACTAGGGAGTATATACTGGCACCAGTGGGAGTAGGGATGCTTGTGCGGTAAGCCCATAAGACAAGATTTAGCTGTAGGTGCTAGTCACGACCAACATCATTGAGAGTCTTCTTTAGGATTCTAACAATGGTTTTATTAGATGCCTCAGCTTGGCCATTACCTTGTGGGTAATACGGGGTGGAAAAATGATGTTTGATATGGAACTCTTCACATAGATGGCGTACTTCTTGGTTTTTGAATGGGCGACCATTGTCTGTGATAATGGATTGGGGTACACCATACTGACAAATGATATAGTTTAAGATAAACTTGGATATTTGTGTGCTGGTGATGTAGGTCATGGGAATAGCTTCAATCCATTTGGTGAAGTATTCAGTGGCAGTTATGATGAATTTATGGCCGTTGGATGATGGAGGGTGTATCTTACCTATGAGGTCAAGTACCCATTGGGCAAAAGGCCATGGTGATGTAATCAGATGAAGCTCCTATGCTGGTGCTCTTATCAAATCTCTGTGTATCTGACACTGTCTACATTTCTTTACAAAGATATATGAGTCTTTTTCCATTGTAGGCCAATAATAACCTAATCTCATAATCTTATGGGCTAAAGTTGGACCACTCAAATGGGATCCGCATATACCCTCGTGTACCGCTCGCAAGGTTGTTTGTGCTTCTTCAGCATCGAGACATCTCATCAGGGCATTATCTAAGGTACGTCTATACAGGGTATCTCCAATGATGGTGTACTTAGTTGACTTACGGATAAAGGTTCGGCGTTGGTTATTTGATAGGTCTAGAAGTAAGGTTTGGTCAGTTAGATAGTCAAATATGTCTTTATACCAAGGGGAATTAGGACCAAAAATTGTACACACCATCATAGAATCGGGGACATCATAGGCGGGGACCAACAACTGTTCAACCAAAAACTCAAACTTAGGCACGTTACTCGGAATATCTAATAAGGAACCCACGGTTGCCATAGCATCTGCAGCCCTGTTCTAAATACTTGATATTTGTTGAAAGGTAATGTCATCAAAGTACTACTTGAAACTATCGACCATGCACTTGTAGGGGGAAAGTTTCTCATCCTTAGTCTCATAATCATCATTTACTTGCCAGACTACTAGCTGAGAATCGCCAAAAACATGTAGACTCTTAATCTTCCACTGAGTTGCCATTTTTAATCCTGTCACTAAGGCTTCATAATCTTCTATGCTGTTGGTACAAGGGAAAGAAATGATGAATGATTTAGGAATGGTATCGCCTTGAGGTGTAACAAATAGAATACCTACTCCTGAACCACGTTGTGTATGTGACCCGTCAAAGTATAGTTTCCACTCGGTTCTAGTGTCAATGTTGAAGATAAATTCATCAGGAAAATATGCCACTAAAGGATGGTCTGCCTTCATGGGTGCATCTTCTAACTGATCTACAATCAATTGTCCTTTTATAGCCTTCCTCTCTACATATTGGATGTCATACTCACTAAGTATCATAACCCATTTAGCCAATCGGCTTGTTAATGCTGCCTTACTTAGGATATATTTGAGGGGATCAATCTTTGCAACCAACATTGTTTGGCGATTGAGCATATAGTGCCAAAGTTTTTGAGTAGCAAAGACTATCATAAGACAGGCATGTTCTATGTTGCTATAATTCAATTCATATCCCACCAAGGTACGACTAATGTAGTAGACTACTCTCTCATGACCTTGATCATCGTTTTGTGGGAGAAGAGCCCCTAATGCTGACCGAGTTGCTGAAATGTATAGTATCAACAGTTTTCCATCTGTAGGTGGCATTAAGATAGGTGGAGTGAGCAAATAATCCTTGATTTGTTGGAAAGCTTCCTGACATTTAGGTGTCCACACAAATGGTACTCCTTTCTTGAGTAAATGTTGAAATGGGTGTATTTTGTCTGCCAGTTGTACAATGAAATGCCTAATGGACTGTAATATTCCCTATAGTGTTCTTAGTTGACCAATGCTAACTAGAGGAGGAATTTCTATGATAGCTCTTACCTTCTCTAGATCTACTTCAATGCCTCTTCTGGAAATGATATACCCTAGAAGTTTCCCTAATTTCACTCCAAAGACACACTTCTTTGGATTTAGCCTGACGTTGTAATTTTCTAGCCTCTGGAATATCTTGTCTAGAACCTTCAAATGATCTGCCCTTGTTTCTGATCTAGCTATAATGTCATCTACATAATCTTCCATGAGAGTATGTATAAAGTCATGGAAAATAGTAGTCATTTCCCGTTGATAGGTAGCTCCTGCGTTCTTAAGCCCAAAAGGTATAACATTCCAATAATATGTGCCCCATGGACAAGTGAAAGTCATCTTGTGTTGGTCTTCAACTGTGATTTTGATTTGGTTATATCCAGAGAAACTATCCATGAGGGATAGCATCTCGTATCCTGCTGTAAGATCTACTATCATGTCTATGTTTGGCAAAGGGAAGTCATCCTTAGGACATGCCTTGTTGATGTCTCTAAAGTTTGTGCAAATGCGGATGCCCCCAGTTGGTTTAGTCACTAGCACAAGATTTGAAATCCAGTCTGCATAGTCTATAGTTCTTATAAATCCAACATCCAAGAGTTTCTTAAGTTCTGCTTTAACCAGTAGAGCAATCTATGGATGCATTTTCCTTAAATTCTGTTTGACTGGCTTAATACCTAGCTGTAATGGTAGATGGTGCAATATAAGGTCTGGATCCAGCCCAGGCATGTCAGCGTATGACGATGCAAATTTTATCTGTCTCTTTGCAAAGAATTCCTTAAACTCAAGTTGTTCCGCCTCTGTCAATGATGTTGCAAAGTATATGTGCCGAAGGTTTTCTTCTGTATTTATATTGACTTCAATAAACTCTTCTACTAGCATTGGTGAATTTTCTTGTTCAACTGGGAGAATATTTAAACCTCTATCCTTGGGTGCCTCAGAGAGGTTTTCGCCCTTGGATACGTCCTTTATTTTGACTCTTTCTTCTTCCAAAGGTGACTTTCGGTTTTCACCTAGGGACTCGTCATTTTTCTCATTTTCATCATTTTTCTTTTTATTTTCATTTTTGCGACTAGAGGTGTAAATATACTCCCCAAAATATGCTTTTTCATCCAAGTCTATGGTAAAACCAGCTTTATGATCCCCTCTTGGTATGCCTTCTCGAAGTCCCATGAACTCAGCAATTGCTTCGTCGTTCTTGAATGTGTCTATGATGGGTGTACCTTGTTGATCCCAGTCAATAAGTTTGGGATATATGAGAGGCATGTTATCATCAGAGTTATTAAAGGTGGAAGCTGACAAGGTGAACATAGTATGGTTGACATGGTCACATAAATTTTGGACTAACTCCTTCTTGTTCTTTTTCCTATGGGTAGGTAAACTCTGTTGTGGGACTATTGTAAGGGCTGAGTCATCAGAAGATGCTTTGTCAGGTGCCCAAGATGCATGATCAAGGGTTTCCCAATAATAATTCTTATGCCATTCTTCTTTGGACAAGTGTTTCCTATAATGGGGACTAGATGGTTTTGGTACGGGTTTTATCTTTAAGTCCAATTCTCCAAATAGAGCGTCTATGTTCATGGTACTGGTAGAGGAAAGATAATCCCATTCACAATCGCTTGAGTCGGGAGATTCATCATAAACTAGGGGAAGTGGTTCATGAGATATCTCGATGTTTGCACAAGCACTCACTTCCTCTTGAAATGGTGACGAAGTACTAGGAAACCTAATTCTAAGCGGTTGAAACCCTAGCCCTACGTATTTCGATCGTGGTGAGACAGTGATCAATTCTGTCCTTCCATTTTGATGTAATCCTAACCCACTATGCCCGTCATATCCTTCATTTTGTATTATCTTAAAGCCTTTTCCATATTGGTCCTTAGCTATTTGAATAGACGGCGAGGGGTATTCATTGTCCTCCTGGTACAACCAGGAGGTAATATCACCTTGATCCATAATTTCTTCACTTAACTCTCCCCATTTGGTCAATGTCATTGTAGGGGGAACATGAAATGTGACTATTGACTATCTTCTATCTGCCATGGGTAAGCCATATGCCTTAGGTGGAACTAGTTGACTGACACAGTATGATGCCTTTATGTAATATTCTCCACAGCCCTTGTCTTGGATCTTGACCTTAGGAGTGGATGATGGTGGTTTGAATGAAATGGACTTAGTAAGATGTGATGGGTCAATGTATAGGGATAAAGTGGATGATGAAGCTTCTTGGTTAACTGGTACCTGTCGTTGTGGAATTTCCCTTAGGCTTGTACAATACTGAAAAGGATTTGGATCACCATCAATCATGATCTCGGTGCCATTATACGAGAATTTAGACATTGGTGATATGTTGAAGGTAAGAATTTCATTGCATGTATCCAAGGTCTACCTAACAACAGGTTATACGAAAGGGTGAGATCCAAGACTTGGAAGCCGGTGTTTATAATTGCTAGGACAATTCTAATAGGGAGTGTGACAACTCCTTTGGATGATCTTTCCTCATCATCGTAAGCCTTGATGACTATAATTTTAGAGGTGTCTATGCATTCTTCTGAGAATCCTAATGCATTAACCAATTTTAGGCTACACAGGTTCAAACCTGCTCCTCCGTCTACCAAGACTCGTCTAACTTTGGTTTGATGGACTAGGAATTCAAGATGTAATGGGTCATTATGATCGGACTTTTCGGTTGAGTAATCTTGTTGGGAAAATGTGGCATGATGTGAGTTGGTTAAATATCCCACCATTTCTTCAAAATGATTGACATCTAAGTCTGTAGGAATAGTTGTGTTCTATAAAGCTTTGTCAAGAATGGCTCGATTCTCAGGTGATAAAGTCAATAGTTCCAAAATGGAGATCTGTGCGGGGTTTTTACTCAATTGATCAAGGAGGTTTTACTTAAACTTGGAAGTTTGCGTAGGTGGCTCAGAAGAAGGACCTGGAATAGTTATCTTAGTTTTGCGTGTGTTCACAACACATTCCGGATGCTTCTTAATGACGATGGTATTGATGTTTTCATTTGTAGCTCGGAGGTGATTTATGATCATTCCTTTACCATAGTCATACTTGGTATTGGTATAATTGGCTGATGGATTATTCTTGGTTCTCAAACTGGAGGCCTTTCCTTTCGTGTGGTCATGTAATGGGTCTATGAAGACCTTATGATCACTGTTCTTGGTATTTTTCTGCCCATTAACCTCTATGGTTCCATTTTCAACAAAGTCTTGTATAATATTCTTCAGTTGTCGATATTGTTGTAGGTTGTGTCCTTTTGTTCGATGATAGTCACAATAGGCATTGTCATCCCACCATGAAGGTTTAAACTATCCAGGATCATACTCTCTTGGTTCCAAAGGTTCAATGAGATTATTTTTAATCAACTCTTTGAGAACTGTCTCAATTGGTTGCCCTAAAGGGGTAAATTCACATGTAGGAATTTGCCTTTGTGGTCGTTGTTGTGAATTTTGGACATAATTGGCTGTTTGATCTAGACTATTTGTCATATCTTGATTGGGATTGTAACCTCTAAGTGTGATAACTGGTCCCGTATGTATGGTTTTAGCATCAACAATGCCGTCATTTGTAACATTTTCGTTTCTAGACCAGAATTTGTTTCTATCATTAGGTGCATTTTGATGTTGGACAATTGGGTTCCTGCCTGGTACTTTTATTTCACCTTTGTCAATAAGGCCTTTTTCAAGGATGATGCCCTTTTGTACCAAGTCTAGGAATGAAGTACAACAATGTACCCTTAAGTCACCTCTCAGTTTTGGATTGATGTTTTCAAGGAATATCTGACCTTCTATTTTTCTGGTATTTCAACTAGACATCTGCTAGCTAGACTTCTCCATCTTGGGAAGAAAGTGGTGAAAGTTTCGCCATCTTCTTGTGTTGTGTGGCACAAGTTTGCTATTGTTACTTCATTGTCTATGTTAAAGGCAAAGTGTTCGACAAACTTCTCAGCTAATTCACCCTAGGATCGTATACCATATGGTAATTTAGAAAACCATTCCAGTGCTATCCCGATAAGGGTTCATGAAAATAGTCTCATCAAGTATGTGGGGTCATATGATATGTCCATGCATGCTGTTGAGAATTCTCTAATGTGTTCCAAATGATTCTTCCTCCAATTATACTTAGGCAAATTCGGTATAATGTATCCATGGGGGAAGGGTGTCATATAAAGGACTTTGTCAAATGGACATGGACATAGGTCTTGCGCTGAGATAGTTCATTTGCCTGACATAGACATGTTGTCCATTTGTTGTTGAAGAATTTGCATTTGGTTTTGGAGGACATCTACTTGTGTCAAGGACATGTTGTTTGGATCAATGTAGGTGTTCTGAAATGCCATGTTCCTGTGATGGGTTATGATTTGGCAAGGGAATATATCCTGTTAGAATGTTCTGATTCGGATTGGGGATATTTCCTGTCTGAATGTTCTGATTTGGATTGGGAATATGTCCTGTCTGAATGTTCTGATTTGGATTGGGAATATGTCCTGTCTGAATGTTCTGATTTGGATTGGGAATATATCCTGTTTGAATGTTTTGATTTGGTATAGGAATATTTCCTGTTTGAATGGTCTGATTTGGTATAGGAATATTCATGCCAACTTTGGATCTCTTACCAGTCGTGTTGGTGCCAAAGGGGTTTGATGAAGTTGCTCCCGCAATAAATTATAAACCTTGTGTTATGTTGAAAGGGGTTGTGTTTACAATTGACGATGTTTGAGTTGGTATGCCAGTTGGTATTGCTGCGGTGATTTGGGGAATAGAAACACTTGACGCCACAATTTGTATTGGTTGAGTAGACGGTGTTTTCAAAGTATGAATATCAAACCTTGGTGGTAGTGTGTCACCTTCAACTAGCAACTTTGCTAGATAGAGTTGGGGATCATTTGCCAAACACTCATCCATAAAGGATGCAAATTCAAGATCTTGTACAATGGCGTCTATGTCTTCAATATAAATTTGTCCATGTGTGTCTCTAGTAACATGTTTTTCAAGAAAAGGTTTGTGTGGTCTTTATTTCCCTGATGGTTGATTTGCGAAAGGATTGAAAAATTCATTAGGGTCCGACATTGCTTTTTGTTTCTTTTGAGACCTTGTTTCGACCATGAAAAGTTGCTCAAAATGGGGTAATGCAGACTATGTCTAAAAATTGATATGTCCCATTTCTATGTTTTTTTGATTTTCTGACAAAAAATGATTTCTAAAAAGACGTATACTAAGATGACGTATGGTAGGACAGACAATATGCAAAATCTCGAGTAGATTATGATGGTAAATGATTCTAAAATGGGTATAACCTACCACCTATGGAATAAATGTATGCAAGGATTTGAATTTGACCAAGGAACCTGATTGTAGGACAAAGACAGTTGACAAGATGAATTTCCCAAACTAGACTGTTGAGCTGGAAAGATTCAGTAATAGGACCAAAGTGACTAGGTTCAATGATTGTGACAAACCAAAACATGAACGTATCCAATGATGAGGAAAGTTATCTATTCTATGATATGCAATTTCCTAGGAAGTATCTATATGCATGCAACTTAGGATGACTATGACTAAGATGTATATGACACCTAATGATGAAAGGTTTTGAGCAATTTTTTTCAGTTTCTGTCTAAGGTTGATCTTAAGAAACAAAAGAAAAAATGACAGTTATGTTTCAGACTCAATTTGCAGTTTTCTCAGTTTCTATTGACAGTCAAATGCGGTTCACCTATCAGATGCGGTTCTATGTTTGACAGACGTAGTTTAGCATGCACATGCGGTAATTTGACTAAAAAAAAGGTTTTGAATGTCGACTGAGAATTTTGAGTTGTGACAGATGCGGTTTATGTTTTGATAGATGCGACTTAGAGTAACAGTTGTGACTCAGAATAAAGACTCTGTGAACCTAGACTTGTTGATAGACACATGCAATTTTTCGTTTGATAGATGCGGCTTGCATATACACATGCGACTCAAATTTTGACAGTTGTGGCTCGTAATATCTGAATTGTGTAAAATTGGACTTTGTTGACAGATACATGCGGCATTTACCCTAACAATTGCAACTCGCTAAGACAGATGCAGTGTTAAAAATGACAATTGCGACCCAATTTGACAGTTGCGGTTTTTTGTGAAGATTGTGTGTTTTTCGACTGACTCCGTTTGATGATCAAGTGTTTTGATGAATACAACAAAAACAATCACATGACTCAATGTGTTTTCAGTTTGTGATGATAGAACTGTTAAAACTAGAAAACATTTACAACCTTGGCTTTTTGGACAATACTTGCTGAGTTCTTACTTGGATAAATCTAGCTATGCATATTCAAGGCGGATGACTAGTAGCTTGACCCCACTAGCTCCCCTCCACGACACCCATAAAACTCCCATACAAGGTAGCCAAGCTACTGTACCAATGAAACTCCCATGGCATACATCTCATCTCCACACATGAACCATAAATATGTAAGATGACTTCACAGGTCCGAACCTGCTGCACCAACAAATAGGTAGGATTTTGGCAAAACTACAACATGGTTTTTAGTAAGGGCATTCTATTCATGGGGCACTATTTACCTCGGCGAGAGACCATTTCTGCCCTTCTTATCGGAATAGTGAGCGTGATTTTTGGGGATTCTCCCATAAATCCATTTTTATATATTGAGTGGAATTCACTGGCTAAAGCGTGTTACCGGTCTGAGTCATCTTGGGGTGAGTAATTTTTCCCACCAAGACAGGCCCAAATTCTAGAGTCAGTAACCATTTATCTTACACCCAAGATCACATGACTGCGCAAGGGGAGAGGATTCTTCGATATACCGAATCGTAAAGGGTGACATAAATGTGCTTTCGCATCAAACAAAGCAAACACTGATTATTTTTAATCCAAATGACAATGATTTATCTACCAAACATAAATCTTTTTAAATAAAACAAAGTCATTAGGTCCTGCATGCAAATTGATTAGTAGTTTTTTTTTTTCGTGTCTTCAGCTTTCGTCTTGCAAAAAATATTGGTTTTTGGTTTTATTTGGTCTTCTATGCTTCGTCCTGCAAAAACTAAGTTAATCCACCTTAACACAACTGTAAACAAACATTAGCGAAAAACGAAATAACAAGAAAAATGAAAATGAAATAGACTTTGAATGACAAAGACAAAGTTAGAACTCGAAGATGAAGAATTCAAATGCATACATGAATTAATTAATTAAATAAAGATATTTAATTAATAAATGTTTTCATGCATATGAGTTAGAACTAGTTAACTGACTAGTTGTGATAAAGAGTCCTCTCGTAGAGACGATCAGATATCGAACCCGGAGATAACTGGCGGATTAAAAATAAATCTTGAGTCAGAAGATGAGTGAATGATTTAGATAACTGAATGATAGAAGAATGTGACATAAATAATTAATAATATGAATTAAATGTTAATTTAATTCAACATTCGAAAATGAAATGAATTTAATTAAATAAATAAAGTAATTTATTTAATTTGACTGTTGAAAAGGTGGAATTGAATAATTAAATAATGACTATTTAATTATAGATAAAGGGGGTTAAATTGAATAATTAAATAATAAATATTTAATTATAGTTGAAATGTGACAAAAGGGGTAATTAAATAATAAATTATTTAATTAAGAAGGAAGAATTAATTAGTTAGTGACAATTAAATAAATATGATTTATTTAATTAATCAAGTTGAATAAAGGTCGTTATGAGTTAATTAAAAGAGGTATTTAATTAATAGAGGAAATATGTATTAGAAAGGGTAATTAAATAATTAACATTATTTAATCATGACCATGGATAATAGAAAATTATGTCGAAAGTGGCGCTCGCAGGCCTAGACCAATTTTTGGTGTCTACAGTTTACCCCTCTTTGATACAATGTCGTTACAGCATTGCGTCAAAGAAAATATGCCCCGATCGTGCCCCAGCATGAAATAGGTAAGGGTATGCACCCTCGGGAAAATTGATAAATTTTTTATTTTTTATTTTTTAAATCAAGAAATATTCCCGATAAGTTAATTTGATGGTCCGAAATGCTATGGAGTTGACAAAATTGAATTTGGATGTGTTACGGACGTGTACGGGTCATTTGAAGTTGAAAGGTTAAGCGGCCAATAAACAAGGTCAGAAGAAATTCCACCAAAACCCTAGGTATAAATAGGAATTAGGTTGAAAACCAATTCATTTGCACCCGAAAGAGTTGAAGAATTGAGGAAGTTGCTCTAAGCTTAGGACGAAAATGTCTCTAGTTCCCTACACTGCGCATCACGGTTATCGGATCTAGACTTACAAATGGCCAACTGATGTAGGACCACCGGTATGTACCCTAAAACAAACCTTTGAAAATTTATTTAATCATGACCATGGATAATAGAAAATTATGTCGAAAGTGGTGCTCGCAGGCCTAGACCAATTTTCGGTGTCTACAACTTTGTCCTTTGATTTTGACATGTTTGGTGCTTTGTCATAGTGGTCTCCTCTTGTTTGATCTCTACCATTCTCTTCAAACCTTTTCTATGTTCTCACTATCATATATCACTGTCACAATTTTCACGAACCTTCTTCACTATTTGTTTTCTCTTCTCTATTCATTGACAGTCCTTAAAACTTGTCTTTTCCATTAGACTATCTTTAATAGGAGATTCATATCAAAATCCTTGAGATACTATCTCTTTTAAACTCTTCACTATGTCCATTGTGAGTCATAACAATGGTGTTTAGCTTTTCATAATTGTGTGTGTCCCTTATGAATTGTCCTTAAATCATGAAATACTTGAAAACACCATCACAAAGAGTCCTTCATATCACTCATTATATACTTGTCTACCTCTCAAGCTCATCATGATATTTTATTTACCCCACCTCCTTGATGCCTTTGAATCTCACTCTTCATAGCACTGTCAACCATTATCTAAAATAAAAAACCTCAGTCTACTATGATTGGTATGATACTATACTCTCATGATCTTCTATTCTTGCATCTGTAAAACTACCCTTCATTGATTGTCATTTTAATGATTTGCCACAAAGGATTGTAATATTGCTTTAAACTATCATCTCCAAGTATTATTATCCATATCTTTGTTAAGCTCTGTCATCATTTGACAATCCAATCAACCACTATGCCTTTCTTGTCACTATCATTTAGGCCTATATAACATAGGGTATCATCCTTCATCATGACTATCATAATGAATAGAACCCTCTATGCACATGACTGTATTCTTACTATAGCCATTGTATTGTGTAGATTGGATAATGTCCTAAACTCCTTTTAAGATCTTTCTTGTTTATGAACCTTCATGGCTACTGCCTACGGATTGCCCTTCTTCATGACAGTCCTTAAAACTTGTCTTTCCCATTAGACCATCTTTAACAAGATATTCCTATCAAACTCCTTGAGATACTGTCTCCTTTAAACTCTTTATAATTTCCACTATGAGTCATATCAATGGTGTTTAGCTTTTAATAATTGTGTGTCTCCCTTATGATTTGTCCTTAAATCATGAAATCCTTGAAAATACTATCATAAAGAGTCCTTCATATCTCTCATCATAAACTTGTCTACCGCTTGAGCTCATCATGATCTCCTAGTTACCTTGCCTCATTGATGCCTTTGACTCTCACTCTTCATAGCACTTTCAACCATAATCCGAAATAAAAAACTCAGTCCATTGTAATTGGTATGATACTATACTGTCATGATCTTCTATTCTTGCATCTACAAAATTGCCCTCCAATGACTGTCATTTTAATAATTTTCCACAAAGCACTATAATATTGCTTTAAATTGTCATCTCCAAGTATTATCATCCATATCTTTGTTAACCTCTATTGTTATTTGAATTTCCAATCAACCACTATTTCTTTCTTATCATTGTCATTTGGGCCTACATAACATAGGCTAACATCCTTCATCATGACTATCATAATGAATATAACCCTCTATGTGTTGGGTCTCAAAAACGTTGGTTTCAATGAACCATGAGAGGATGCCAAACTCTCAATACATTGTTGGTCAACTAACAAGGCCAACCTGTATGGTTGAACCCTCTACTCTTAAGGCCCTGCTAGACCTAGGTGGGTGCACCTATATGAGTGACACCGATTTTGAATTTTATTTTTCCTACTTGATCTAACTATCCACAAATGTCAATTTGATAGTGGAAAGAATATGATCCTAATTTTGTATGAACCGTATAAGGTATGAATTAATATGTTTAATTAAAATATGTCAAATGAAGTGGATAGAACTGATGTAATCTAAATAGGGGAGACCAGTGCCTTGTTGGGTAAAACAGAGTCAAATGAAAGCTTTAAATGAATGGTTTCTATCTGGAAGAGGTTCTAATTATTTGGCATATGATATTTAGTCTGTAACTTGTATAAACATGCAAGGATGTAATTATCAAACTCTTCTTAATGATCCAAATGATAATTTCCAGATTACTGTGAATGACTTGAAGGAGTTAATCTTTGCTTGAAAGAACCAACCAATCACATCACACAAATACAACAAATGTGTATTGATAAACTGAGAATATACTTGATATGTCAATTTAAATAACGAAGAAACATCAACCTTGGAGACAACTTGATAATATTTCAATTAATTTCAACAAATAACTAATACCAAAATAGTGCCACAACATTAAATTCTATTCATTTGATCCTTCAAAATTTATACATGCATGATGTCTGTGTACCAGGGTGTATACTCAATGCTTGCGATTGCATTTTCTTCTCCTTGTACATTGCAGATTTGATTTGCCTCAATGTTTGTTTCTGCCATTAATTTGGCCAATCCTTGGTCCCTTACCAATTTAGTAATCTATATTTCTATATCAAATTCCTGAATTTTGTTAATCCACTTACATCTTTTCCCTGTCACTTCTGATTGTGTCAAGATGTCTTTGACTGCTGTGTGAGAAACATATGCAATTACTTTGGCTCCAACAAGATACGGCCTGAAAGCTTTTGTGGACTTTACCAGTGCAAAGGCTTGTTTTTCCATTATGTCATACTTCAATTCTGATCCCTGTAAAGATTTACTAAAGAAAGATACAGGTTGCTCATGACCATCCTCATTTTTCTATAACATGACAACAACTATTGTATGCAGGGAAGCAAATGAAAATATCTGAAAAGGCTTTGTGAAATCAGGAGACTTGAGGATAGGGGCTTCCTTAATGGCTCTTTTAATGGATGCAAAGGCTTCTAATGCTTCTGGGGTCCATTCAATCTTTTGTCCTTTCTCTAACATTTTTGATATGGTTTTGACAATCTCAGCAAAGTTGGATACAAATCTCCTAACAAAATTAATTTTCCCAAAGAATGATTGGATGGCTTTCACATTTTTAGGGACATGAACTTTATCTATAGCCTCAACTCTCTCAGGATCTATCCTAACTCCCTCTTTTGATACAATGTGTCCTAGGAGCTTCCCCTCTGTAACAAAAAAATGACACTTCTTAGGGTTCAAACTGATGCCATATTCTAAAGCCTTAATGAATATTTTTTCAAGGTACCCTATATGATCTTCAACTCTTTTTGAGTAAGCCATGAGGTCATCCTGATACACCACCATTATAGCATTGATCAAATCAGCAAATGCTAAGTCCATAGCCCTTTGAAATGTTGCTCCCGCATTGGTGAGACCAAAAGGCATTCTCACATATACATATGTTCCCCATGGGGTTGTGAAGGCTGTTTTATACTGCTCTCATTCCTTGACCTTAACCTGGTTATAACCAGAGAAACCATCCATCATAGACAACAAATCACATCTAGTTACCTTATGTAAAATGGCTTCCATGTTAGGCAGTGGGTAGTTATCTTTAAGAGATGCTACATTCAAATTTCTAAAATCTACACACAGTCTTATATCTCAATTTTTCTTTCTAACAAGAACAAGGTTTGATACCCATGTTGAGTGCCTCACAGGTCTGATAATACCTCCATCCCTAAGCTTGGTCAATTCTTCCTGCATTTTTGGTTCCAGAGTGGGGTTAATGGGCCTTTTTTTTTTGTCTAAATGGCTTTGCATCTGCTTTTAATGGAATTTCATGCTTAAATAAATCCTCCCTATATGCCTTGAGGTCTTCATAAGACCATGCGCACACATGTTTATATTTCCTTAACAATGAAATCAGCATTCTTCAGATAGTAGGGCTTATCTTTTTTCCAATGTATACCTTCCTTGGTGATAGTTCGGTCCCCAAGTTTATTTCTTCAATATCTTCCCCTCTGACTGGGGTTTGTTTCATAAGGGATTGATCACTTCCATCGTATACTCTTTCCAAAGCTACCAACCCCTTGGGAAGTTTATTAGTTTTGAGTTGCAGGACCTTCTTTCCAAACACTGTCTCTTCTCCATTTATTTCTTCCACAAAGGCATTGAAGTCAATTTCTTGAGCCTCATACTGGTCTATACATTGAAGGAACTTCAAAAGGTTAGTGTCATCATTGAAAACCTGACAACTATATACATTGTCAGGTACTGCTGGTCTTGTTTTAAATTCCACTTGGGACACTCCTGCTAATGTGATATCATCTTGTTTTAATGCTATATTTTCCAAGAAATCTGCCATTATGTTTTTTGATCTGTCCACCCAATCAATGGAAAAAGCATCAAATAGTTCAATTGTATCCCAAACTGCATTTCTGTATTGTTCAGTCTTTTATTTTTTGCTATATATTTTGATCTAATATGAGATACAACCAGTTCCGAATCTGCAAAAACTGTCAAGACTTTGATCTTGTGTTTTACTGCTAAATTCAATCCATTCAATAAAGTCTCATATTCTACTACATTGTTTGTACATTCAAATGCTAACAGAAATGAATATTTATAAGTTGAACCATCAGGAGATATAAAAACTATACCAGCTCCATTTCCCTCTTGGCTGCAAGCTCCATCAAAGTACATTTTCCATATTCCTTGTTGATTTTCAGAAATATTTTGATCAATTGGATCTTTTCTTTCCAACTCGTGCTGAGATGGTTCCACTCTAAAGCTTCCCAGATCAACATCACATAAACAATTTAGTGGTTCTTGAGGAACATATTCAACAATTTGGTTCATTCTAGGCTCTCTATACAATTTTACCTCTTCCCCTTTTACTGGTATGGTGGTGTATGACAAGTCAAATTGTACATTGCCTCCTACTGCAGCAGTCCATTGTCTTGATAGAAGCATCCCAAACTAAGGTGGTGTGTCAATCACAGTTATGTCAATAATGTAAGAGGCTTGTGGGTAAGTTGCCAACCTAACTTCCACTTTTTTCATGATTCCCACAACCGGGACAGGCCTGTTATCCATAGCGTAACATTTACCTCCCTCCACATCTACCCATAAACCAGTTGCTTCATTACCCCTACTGACATGATATTCATAGAAGCACCTGAGTCTATTATGCAATTTCTTACTAGTTTGCCGCTTATGAGTAAAGTGGTGAAAAATGCGTCAATTTGTGGTGTATTCATCAGGCAAGCTTCTGGGATTTTTACCTCCTTTTTATTATTTATCTCTAAGACCTCTTTGTTCCCAGGGCTTTGATCTCCATTAGAAATTAGTTGTATGGTACTTTCCCTATATTCTTTGATTTTCATCATTTCAATCAAGGGCACAGACATTTTCAATTGAGAGAGAGCTTGTATAAAATCAAAAGATGTACCTTCGGCTTTGATTGCCGTTTTAGATTCAGTGCATTCTCCTTTGTTTTCTTCTTTCTCTAGTTTTGATGTTTGATCTAGCTTTCGCTTTTCAATGAGAGGTTTCTTGCTTTCCTCCTTGGGGGATCCTTTTTGTTCTCTACTATATGATTGTTTATTATCAGTCCCTTTTGATGTCTCATCTGATGCATCTTTATTTTTTATGAATATCCCCCTTGGGACACCTTCATCTTTATCTACTGTTCTGTTTCTCAAACAATATTTGCTTCTGGCATCCTCCACTGCTGAAGTTGTCAATCTTTAAATCTCCTCTTCACTAGGTCTTCTTATATTACATCTGTTAGTCTGGCTTGATGCAACAGGGGGGTCTTGATCACTTTCATTTTTCTCATGGTCAGAGAAAACATGCTGCTTTTCCATATGAACATTGTATTTTTGGTGGTCCACATTGTATTCATATCCTTCCTCTTTTGAAGATGCATATTCCTGTTCCAAAGGGTTAAGAATGTGGGATGTTAAATATACATTCTGTTCTTCACCACCATCATTTTCTGGTATATCTTCCTCTGGTATTGACTGAGTTGTTACACAATGTTTAGGGGAATGCGGTGCACAACAGACTGAACACCAGGGACTTTTATCTACCATGTATGCCCCTTTTCTTTTTAATGGATCGAGTGTCTCTTTATTCCTAGGTCTCTCATTCATTGGTTTCCCATCTTTCCAATTGGTATTATAAGGCATGTCATGCAACCTCGGTCTCTCATTCCTATATGCGTTCTCTTGCCTGTTTGGGAGAACATATTGGGGAATTCTAGGATTTTCCCTTTTAGAAAACATCCCTGCAGCTTTTCTGTTATTTTCTATAGTTAAGGCTATCTTTTGGGCCTCAGCCAGATTCCTAGGATCTCTATTTCTTAGTTCATATCCTGTCTTAGGATCGAAGGCTTTCAAATAGACACTCAACGCAGCAAGATCAGTCAACTTGGATGCCTGAGGTATTTTATTATGTAATTTAATAAAATCAAAGGCTGACTCATTTTGACATTTTTGGATATTCATTAACTTGTGTAAGGCAAAGTCTGATGTACATTGATTCCCATATTGCTGAAGAAATAGATCATGAAATATTTGAATGGAATGAATGGATGCTGTCGGTAGACTATTAAACTAGTCCCTGGCATCCTCAATCAATGACATCATAAATAATCTCATTTGTACATCCTCATACTGCATGCCCAAGTCCTGAATGACTATTTTGAAATTTCTCAGATGTTCCTCAGCTGTAACTGCATTACTTCCTGTGAATTTAGGGACTAAATTCTTCCAATTGTTGTCCAGGGGATAGGGGCAAATTTGAAATCCAGCAAGATCAAATTGCCTAATCATAGTTGTGCATTATGGGGGAGGATTTTGGTACTGTTGGTGTTGGTAGAGTAGGTTATTATTTCCCATGTATTGACGGCCTTGTGGGGATATATACTGCTGATAAGGAGGTGGCTGAATATTTTGGTGTTGTGGTGGAGCATTTGTGTTTCTATTATGATTCCTTGGTGGATTTTGGTGGGATGGTGGGGAATTTGATGGCTTCCTATTGTTGTTCTTATGAGGAGGGGTATATTTGGGTGAATTAGCCGTTGGTGTTTTGACCCGAGCTTTGTGTAACTTCATCCTTCTTAATTCTTCTATTGCTTGAAGTTCGTGCTCATACTCTACCCTTAATCTTTCTGCATTTTGCTCCCTTTGTTCCAACGGTGTATCTTCTTCATCTCGTGTCGTGAATTCACGATTTTCTTCGAACGTTTGATCATACTCAAGACCTCCTTCATAGAGTGTTGTTCTATGCTCAAATTCAAACTCTTTTCTTTTTCTAGCTTCAAACCCAGCCATATGCTCATCATCTTTCTCAAGGTTTACCTTGTGGGAAGGATTTCTCCTCTCCTTAGGAGTGTGAAGCTCCTTAGACGGACTTTCTTCATTTGCAAGCGTATCATATGAATTGGATGTTTCTAATGATTTTGAAACTTTGTTTTTTGTTGCTGTGTCCAATTCATTGAATGCTTTCTTACTCTGATTATTTTTGGGATTTGACTTTCCTTTTTTATTAGGACCATCCCCCTCCTTGTACAAAGATCTCCTTCCTCGCATGTTATGAGAGACTGTGATGGTCTGAACTCTAGGTTGATTCCTTTCTGATTTGTATCTTATTGTGTCAGTCTCAATATTTTTATTCATTTAGAGTCGCCACCCACTTTTTCTAAAAGTGAGAAAATATTTTGTGGTTATCTTACCCAGCGGAGTCAATTTTTTTCAAATTTCAGTTATGGTTTTCTATAATGACTTTATATGGAAAGGCTGTCTATTACCAGACAATTCTTCTAGTTTTTTCCCCAACAGAGTCGCCAATTTGTTGGGTCTCAAAAATGTTGGTTTCAATGAACCATGAGAGGCTGCCAAACTCTCAATACATTGTTGGTCAACTAACAAGGCCAACCTGTATGGTTGAACCCTCTACTCTTAAGGCTCTACTAGACCTAGGCGGGTGCACCTATATGAGTGACACAGATTTTGAATTTTATTTTTCCTACTTGATCTAACTATCCACAAATGGCAATTTGATAGTGGAAAGAATATGATCCTAATTTGGTATGAACCGTATAAGGTATGAATTAATATGTTTAATTAAAATATGTCAAATGAAGTGGATAGAACTGATGTAATATAAATAGGGGAGACTAGTGCCTTGTTGGGTAAAATGGAGTCAAATGAAAGCTTTAAACGAATGGTTTCTATCTTGAAGAGGTTCTAATTATTTGGCATATGATATTTAGTCTATAACTTGTATAAACATGCAAGGATGTAATTATCAAACTCTTCTTAATGATCCAAATGATAATTTCTAGATTACTGTGAATGACTTGAAGGAGTTAATCTTTGCTTGAAAGAACCAACCAATCACATCACACAAATACAACAAATGTGTATTGATAAGCTGAGAATATACTTGATATGTCAATTTAAATAACGAAGAAACATCAACCTTGGAGACAACTTGATAATATTTCAATTAATTTCAACAAATAACTAATACCAGAATAGTGCCACAACATTAAATTCTATTCATCTGATCCTTCAAAATTTATACATGCATCATAGTCTCCTTGAATATCATTTTAAAAATACTTACAACAATTTTCCTATTTCTAAAAAATCTCTCCTCTTCTCTCAGAATTTTACAAATACTTATTCGTTTCATCCCAAGGGTTGTGACCCTTCAATTTTCTAATTGTGGTTGTTCACATTCTTTACAGTTTAAATAAAACATTTAATTAACTGCCTTGTCGGCAAATAATTCATTTAAAACTATAGTCGGGCTTTTAATTTTCTCATTTTATACCTTTTCCTGCTTTTATTTTATTTTAAATTTTACTGTGATCCTTTCTTTGTATTTACCACTCTACCGCGGGCTTTGACTTTTCTCCTGCGGTATGGCGGTGCCCGACCCCACTTTGACCGTTGCAATCTCCATCGTCACTTACCGTGCTACCGCAGGTTTTGACTTTTCTTCTGCGATATGGCGGTAACCGTTAGCCGCTTCCCTCCTTGCCTACCGCTCTACTGCGGTCTTTGCACTAACTGTGTGTGGTATAGCGGTAACCGCTGACCGTTGGCTACTTGCCTTCAATGACCGTTTACCACAGTCACCGCAGTCTCAATTTTAACAACTACGGTATAGCGATAACCGCTCACTGACCGTCTGCTAACTTTTTACCATGCTACTGCGGTCATTGGCTTGTCTGCTAGCGGTACCGCGGTAGACGTCCTTCATTGTTTGTTGACCACTACCATGGCCACCGCGGTCTATGGTTTAACTGTGTGTGATAGCGCGGTAAACATTTGCTGCCTGTTCCTTAGCCACCACCGCCATACTGCGGTTTAATTTTGGGAGACTGCGGTAAGGCAGTAAGAGCTTATATAGTGAATTTTAAAGGTGCGGTAAGGGTTATAAATTATTTTTGCCCGTTTTGAATGGCGGTAAAGCTAAATTTTCCATGAGAAGGTAGTGAAATATAAGAAAATAAATGGGGGAAAAGCATAGAAGGTGGTTAATTGACTTTTATGGGAAAGATAATGAAAATGTAAGGCATGAGTAAATAAAATATCCTAAGGTTTTGATGGATTTTCATGGAAAATAAATAGGAAAATCCTAGGAATTCTTGTGGAAAATTTCAGTTCTAACACTATGCACATGACTACCTTCTTACTATAGCCATTGGACTATGTATTGGATTATGTCATCAACTCCTTTTAATATATTTCTTGCTTATGAACCTTCATGGATACTACCTACGGATTTCCCTTCTTCATGGATGTTCTCTTTGGAATGATTGTGTCAAGGGCAATAAAATGTTGTTATCTACAAGTGTTTTTATTTTGATATACTATCCCGAATAGTTTCCTTGGAGCTTTATCTCTACTTCCATATTGCTTGGGGAATCACTGCCAAGAAACCCTTTGTCTTCATGAAGCTATTGTCTACTCATTTAGAGGTCACAAAATTCAAAACTCTTCCAAGGTTTGCAGTTTTTTGTTGATTGTCTACACTATCACTAGTTGTGGGACTGTCCTCTTTGGAATGACACTTCTTTAGATGCAACATTCCATTGACAAGGTCTTATTACTATGATTAGTCGAGGTGGATAGTGTTGACATGCCTTAAAATTATCCTGAAGGTATGCCTGATGCTCTATAGACTGCCATTCAATGCTTTGTCATTGGTAATGAATATCATGTCTTTCTTTTACATAATTAGGTTGTATTTTAATACTGCCATCAATCTCTAGTAATTTTCTTCATCCTCCATGAATCCTTGATTTGAAGACTATTAAGGTTATTTTCTATAACAAGTCTAATCCTTGTAGATTGTGCTTTTTTTACAGTCATCTTCATGATTATACTTCCCTTTTATTATAGCTATGACAATGACCTAACTTGTTGTGCATGCTTTGTCATGTATTTATCCTATGAAGAAGGTATGTTACATGTGAACTATTCACTCATCTTGGGGCTATCCCTGAACACTTGATCACTACGTTGATTACCATCCACAACTCACTCCCCTCTATACTACCATGCAACACTATCATACATAGATGCATACCTCTTCTTACCTCTCATTTATGAGATGACATAGAACCATGTGCATTTTATGGCTTTACTTTTGTATTCTTTATTATTGAGTTGACTTTCAACATCATGCTTTGTCATCTTTTAACTTATCAAAATTTCTCTGTAAACTTTCACTAACCTTTTGACATGATACTTAAGGTTTGGAGAACCTTTTCAAAATTTTACCATGTTCCGATAATTCTATTGTAGGAGTTACAAAACATGATGCAAAGAGTTCTTCTAAATACCCTTGAATTTATAAAATAGTATCATTCCAATACCAAAAAGCATCATATCACTCAAAATAACCAATAAATTTTGAAGTATTCAGTCCATCAGAAAGATTATATTCATGCAATATGTCACGTACTGATTTTATCATTAATTAAATTGCAATTATTAAATCATGAGATTTGCATGTTTATGTTAGATGATTATTTAAATTGAAATTGAAATTTAAATGCAAGTGAAGTGATTTGAAATTCATTATTATGAAATTCAGGGATTGTCATTGCTAATGAAAATTTGAGTGCAAGTGAACGCAAGAATAGGTGAACGAGAATGAAGGTGAGAACATTGATTAGGTAGAGTCGTTTTAGCCATTAGACGTTAATAAGGATGATGAAATCTCACACACCACTTAGTTATTATTAATGTATTTTCATGATGATTATGTTTGGAAATTTTTAATAAGTTTATCTGATTGCTCAAATATATGTGAAAAGGAATATGTTTGTTTTGAAATGGAAAGATTGATTATTTGCGAAAAGTTTAGTCAAATTGAGTATATTATGTTATTGTGTGGTAAAACAGATTTAAAATGAGAGTAGAAATATATGTTTAAATAATTATATATATTAAATTTAGTTATTTAATGATAATAAGAAATAAATGAAATACGTTTTAAAATGGATTGAATTGAAAACAGTAGTAAACAATTGGTAAACAATTACCTCTCAATTAATTTCGCATGCAATCAAGGATAGAACTTGGAGTTATGGCCACCACTGCTGGGAATTTGGCATGAAAAGTGGATTGACTTTTCTAAATGACTCCACCATTCTCATGAATTAGAGGAAGAAAATCCGTTTGAAAAATGGAGTTGTTTTATTTCAATGCTACATAACTCATGCGCAAGTGTTAGGGAGAGGGATTGGAGGATGAAATATATATCAACATACCCCTCATGCACATGTGAGAAGAAGAGGGAAGGCATGGATAGAAGAACCAAGTTAAGAGAACAAAAAAAAAACTCTTCATCATACGCGTGTGGAAGCATAGGAAGAGGGCGCAAGTACAGGAAGATAACTCTTCCTCATGCACGATAGGGAGTAGAGGAAGACACAACCAGGAGAGGGAGTAGAGAATTTAGGAAGAAGAAAATATCTTCTTAACGCATGCACATATGAGAAAAGGAGAAGGTGCAGCAGCAGGGAGGAGAGACCAAATGTAAGGAAAAGAAGAATACAGGAGGTTGACAGAGAATCGAAGGAAGGGTGAGGAAGCAAAAAGAAATAAAAGACCATAGGAACAATAGGAGGAAAGTAGATAGAGGGAAAAAGAAAGACAATCAAAGCACAAAGAGCAACCTACAGGAAATATACTCACATAAAGAACAAAAGAACATAGATTCATCTCCAGATTTAGGAAAACACATAACTACTGGAGATTGATAGGTAGATTCGATGGAAATTACAATTACCAAACTCTCAATCTTAATAAGTTTTAGTTACTATTTTCTTTTGCTCATATAATTTAAAAAATGAAAACATATTATTGTTTTTATCAAATTTAGAAGAAAGTTTATACACTAGACTGTATTTTTATGGAGATAAAGAACAAACTTGAACATAAAACTCTTAAGAGACAATATATTTCTTTATTTAGAGAATGTTGTTTTAGTATATAAAAAAAAGATACGCACAAAAAATTGTATGTTTAAGATTTATTTCAGTATTTAATAAAGATTCACACAAAAAACTTAAAGTTTTAGATTTAGAAATGCTTTAGAAAAAAATATAAAACTGTGTTAAACTATGCCTGTTAGAGAGATAAATTTTTTGAAGAAAAGAACAGAAAAGATAGGGAAACTTCTACAGATTTATACAGTTGAATGTTTTTGGTTTAAATAAAATTTAAACTGATAAGATAAAAATAATTCTGTGTATTTAAATATGCTTGAAAAGTAAGAGTGATTTTTTTAATTCTCTAGGAATGATACGAAATTGCCTACGAAACATAAGTAAATGTGAGGTGTTTACGTTTTTGAAAAGATAAAATTTTAGGGAAATATGATAAACAAAAAAGCAAAGAAAGTAAAATAAAAATATAATTACTTCGAAATGAAACGAATTAGAAAAAGACTATATTGAAGTGTAGTTGAATTTCATGAGTAAATAAACCGAAAGAATGTGTGCTCGTTTATTCATTTTTGTTTTATATGTACTTAGTTACATACGTGTGTTACACCTTCTTTTATTTATTTTGAATATGAACATAATGTTATTTATGATTTAAATCTATGAGATTATGGTATTTGAACCATGAATGCTTGAAAATAAAAGTGCAATTAAGATGTTTGAGAAAGATAATCTTAATTTTGAATGGAACCATGCATGCTTAATAATTGAATGTGCATGATATGTGTTTGGAAAGTTACCTTCTGGGATGGGTGCCGAATATGGGTTTTTAGAGAGCGTAGTTTTGCTTTTCCAAAACTACTATTATTTGTCGTGCATGACATTTTACTTGGCCAAGTAACTTAAGGACCATTGAAATAGATGAGATATTTATAACTCTCTACCATATCCTAGTATCAAACTTGCTTGTTTCTTAAATGAATTATAAAAATGAAAATGCTTGTAGATTTACTAGTTATACTAGGCACGCATCAGATTCCATCTTGCTTGTCGACTTCTTTTTGCTAAGCGATTCGTGTAGGGTCGGGTATTCTTTGAATGATTAAGGAATTCTGGGGAAGCGTAAGCTTCAAGGTTGGGCGGAAAAAGTGCCTAAACCTTGTTCTCGTCTTCGTGTTTGAAGATAAGCATTTGGATTGAAGTTCAAATGAAGATTTCTTCATATATCTATTATATTTCATTCTTGTATGATCATTGTAGAACTTAAGGTGATAGAATGCCTAAGTCTTGAATTGTAAATTTCTTTTACAATGCTTTTGTATTATAAATGTCATGTAAGATGACACGTTTCTGAAATCAATTGGAAGTATTATGAATCTTATTGTAGACTTTAAGTCAATGTTTGGAATTCTTTTGGATTAAACAAATTTAATTGAATGGAGTTACGATATTTTATGGAATATAAATGAATTTATTTAAGGAATTGTAGATTGTTTGGAATTAAAGAGTTTCACTCTTTACACAATATATTTCCAATTAGTTCAGCAAGCAACCTTGATCATCAAAGTCTTACTTGGTGAAGATGGGCCTACCAAAATGCACATCTAACCTTGACCCATACATTGTGTCACAACTTCCATGGAGTTAGCAATCCCTAGAAGAAGTTGAAGCTTACTACTTATATCTTGACCACATGAAGTGGTATTACGTGGGACAAAAAGATGTCTCCACATATGTGTTTTTTGCTAATATAGAACAGTCCTTTATCATCATCCTGCAAAACGATGGCCCTTCCTTGCTTTTGAATTGTGGGATGTCATTTAAAACCATAATCTCAATGGACTCATGGGTCTATTAGGGTTTTTAATACATATTTTATAAGAGTCACAAGAAACTCTCACCTCTTATGGAACATCTTACTATTGATTTGAGTCTTTGTAACACCATTTTCACATGTCAAACACCTGTATGTATTTATGAGCACACTAGGGCAGCTCCTTAGACCTACAATGTAACCATTAATGGTATTGCATGGATTCCATACAAGTATTTCCTTTGCAAACATGATGAGAAACCCTAACTACTACATTAGAGAAGAAGAGGAAAACTTTTGTTTAGAGACTTAACCTAGAATAGATTGACACATTAAAGATGACTTTTCATCCCAAAATAAAACTCCTTTTCTCTTTTCCCATGCTCCATTTGAAAAACATGAGAGAAAAAACATGGGAATTCATCCTTTTACCTTTTCTAAATTTTTAAAACTCATCATAAATATTTGAACTTTAGACTATAATTATGACAAAAACTTATGAATAAAGGGTTTGCAATATTCTTGGCGACCTCTGCTAATGTTTTTCCTGCTAAAATTCATAAGACCAGTAGCCTTGCATATCCATTGGGTATAGGATTCAAGATAGACCTGGAACAGACTAAAAACCAAACTTGACAACAATTGTAACACGTCAGGGAGAACTAACTAAACACCTAACTACCTATGCTTAAGCACTTGGAGAAAACAACAAGCTAACTATGTGCATCAACACTTAGAGAAAAAAACAAGCTAACTATGTGCATCAATACTTATTAACTTGAAAGAAAACCTATCATAACCTACCCTAACCAACAACACGACTCACTCAAACAAAACCATTGTTTGGTTCCTTGAAAAGTAGCTTCATTTTCACATTATTCTGCAATTCTTCACGTGCTTATGAGAATCAAAGAGGAGGTGGAGGAATGAAAAATATTTTACCAATTGCTCCAATAACTCTTGGGGAATGAAAATAAACCTACTTACCTCTTCATATTGACTAAACATACTATTGTTTTGAAGTGCATAGGTAAGTTGAATGCATTGTTTAGCTACAAATTCATGCTTGGATGCAAGAATGACTTGTGATGCTTTTTTGGTCTCCATCCTAGCTAAATGTTTGATTGGACATCCTTCTGAAAGGATAAAATTTGAGCTATCCTTGTTGGTCTCCTACTTGTGATCTACTTCTTTATAATCTTGTTGATTCCGTTGCTTCATTTCTTATGATTTATTTGGTAGAGGCATTGAGATTTTTGCACTATGCTCCTACTGCTCATGATTTTCCTCTTCAAAAGGTGATGGTTGGACATATAAGTTTGAACAAAAAGCCTCCAAATCATCCCATAATATGTATTTTTCAACTTCTTCCTTTCTTTTCTATATCTTGACTTTGGGGTAGCTCTTGTGTGTGAACTTCTTTCAACACTGCCAAATTTTTTGATGTTAGTATGAACATGTTCTTCATCTCACTGAACAAAAGAAGCCAACTCATCAAACCATAGTGTATAAATTTCCTCTTCACCATCCCTTTCTTTCTTGCTATTTTTCTATCCCAATTGATTTGTTGACGTTGGCATATTCTCTTCATCAACAAAAGATGGGAGTTCATTAAAAAAATTAGTCAACACTTCTTGCTTGTCTTTCAGATTGCTGTCCTAGTTGATCATGCTCACCATCCCTTAGCAACAAGTCTAATTTTTCATTTTTTACCTCATGTCGAAGGGTGTGAACAACGAAAAAAATCTTCTTGTCCTTCCCCAAAAACCTCCTCTTCTTGTTCACTAAACCAACTATCTTGATAAGCAATGGGTCCACCTTTGTAAATAAAAATGGTTCTAGGACAAGAAGGCTAATTATAGAGGTGCTGTTGGGTTTCTTGAGGAAGTATAAGTTTTGAAGAAGGCTAATCTTGAAGGATACTAGGTTGATCTTTCTTAAGTTTGGTGTCTTGCAATGGATGAAGATCTCTAAAAATTGGAATTTCAAGCTCAAAATATCGACTTCAATACTTAAGAGGCATACCTTGCTTGAAGCTTGGAATTTCATACTTGGAAAACTCTTCTTTTGTAGGCTGATTTGGAATGTAAGAAGCTGATGGAATTTCTAACCTTTGTGCTTGGGTATTAAAAAATTTATCTGCTCTTGTTTGACAACAATCTCTTTTGCAAGAGACTCTTCATATTGTTTATTTTGTATCTCCATCTCTTGTTGGTCCTGGTAAGCTTGATAATCCAACTCTTCCTGCTACAAGCTATGCTCTTGATCTCTTTCAATTTTATTTAATTGTCTTTGAAAGTCCAACATTATATCCTTGACACTTATGAAAATTTTGAGGTTGGCTATGAGGGTAGCTATGTTGGATGGAAATAAAATGGCCTTCTTGTAGTTGAGTTTGAACATATGTAGGCTACCATGAGGCTTGAGCAAACCTGGGTGGGTGGTAATTATATTGAACATATTGGTTTCTTTATATAGCAAGGGCATTTGGGGTAAAACAAACTACATGTTTAGTTTGATGTGGCTGATAAGAGGTCATACAAGCAAAATTTTCATGGAATGGAGGGTTATGAAACATACCTCCATGAAATGAAAACATGATACAACATTCAAACCGGTTGGAAATTCATTGAAATGTTCTTAAAACAAGAATAATGAAGACTATTTTTTACAAAAAATTGAACACATACCAACACTTAGTCCGCTTGAAACTAGTTGAATAAACTTGGGGTCGCCAGGTGTGTGAAGATATTTTCGCCAAATGAAAAATTTGTTGACATACACACCAAATAACAATAATAAAAAAGATAAGTTTTGAACCGTGATAGTTCAAACAATCCCATCGGGCGTGCCAAAAACTGTTGTCACTAAAGTGTTTACCCTTGCTAAGCTGATAGAATCACTCAATCACCTTGTGAAACATGGGATGATCTCCATGAGTGTGGGCTCATATGGTGGAGATCCTCCAAAGAGGGTTGGTTCCCTTTGAGACTTCACCTAATTAACCTATTCTATTATTGCATGTTGAGAAAAAGGGTGATAGGAAACATAAAATGAAACCTAAGACTAAAAAGGTGATGCACCAAAATGATTTTCAAGGCCTATACGACTTTTTGGACACACAAAATGATAAATTTTTTTAAACCCAACACATACACAACTCAGTATTTTGTATGTCTTTGCAAAAGTGTTTCATAACTAGGTTTAGTGTGTCAAAAATAGTAATTAGAAGGAGCTATGAATTCTATCACAATTTAAACTCTATTTTTAACTGGCTAACACAAGTTCTAACCTGAAAAAATGCATACTTTTTACATAAAAGCAAGGAAAATAGGATCAAAATCAAGCAAGAAAGATATCACCACAAGATTACATCAACTATCTTAAGAGATTTGCATAATAAACAACAATGAGAAGGTAAAATATCTTATCTTTATTGATAAAAAAGTGTTACATACTAGTGTACATGCTTGAAAATTGAGTTATAAAGTTGCTCCAACTTGAAATACTCTGAGAACAAGTTGCAATACTATGCTAAGAGTGTAAGAATTGACTACAAAAATCCCTTAGGCATGCTTATAAGCTACTCAACAACTTGCTAGATAATAGGAACATGTTGTTTCAAGTGAATGCCATGTGTTTTCTTTAGTTGGTTGGGTCAAACCTTCTTGGGCGGCCAAAATTGTCATCCCTACTTTCTAACCCCTAAAATGCTCCAAAAAGGTGTTTCAATGAAGAAAAATTCTTGCCTTGACCCTATCTTTCAATCAAGACTCCTTGAGCAACTCCTAGATGCTTGAAGATGCTCCAAACTAGGTCAAATTGCCCTATATTCTCTCAACTTGTTGGAAATATCATCAAACTACCCATATATGTCCTCCAACTGATAAAAAATGCATGGAAAGAGGTTATAAATTCTCGATTAACTCCCAATTGCTGGAGACTTCTTCAAACTTGCTAATAGGACATGTGCATGAAGTTTGAAATGACTAAATGCCTTAATAGAGCAAGAGAGATCTTAAAAATTTGAAAATGACACATGTTTTATGTCGTAAAACTTATTTATATTGATCTCTATCACTCCTTTATGCTCTTACCACTGACATTCCCAAAGTTTTCATCATACATTGCAATCTTCATACATATCTTTCCTCTACTCTTCATAAAGATTTTGTCCTTTGACATGAGACTGCATCTAGGCCTGTAGACTCATATTATGTTCATGTATCCTAGGTTGTCATGTAGGGGACTATCATTTCTTTTTTTTCTTCTTGCATCCAATCTTCTACCTCTTGATCTTTATCATCATGTTTCAAACTTGAGTGATTTGAAGGCCTTGTCACCACATCCTTATCTTGAATAGATAACCCCTCAATCATCGTTGCTATGATCTTTTAGAAACCTCCTATGATCTTTCCATATAATTTCTCTCCCATTTGATGGTGCAAGCCTTTATATTCACTATCCTAATCATGCACCATGATACTGAATTCATCTCTAGTTTATCATCTAAAAAGAAAAAATTATCCACTTAATTAACATTACAAGGCCATTACCAACACATTAAATCACCTTGACATTACAAGGTTAGCAACAGGCATTGAAATTATGAATGGAGTGTCACTTAAAGATGAGCCATGAATAGACTTTAGATTATCATGCCCTTGCTTCAAGGTATTCACATGGACTATCCTCTGAACTTTGTCACATTCATGGTTTTTTAGGCTATGTAATGTTTCTTTACTTCCACTATATCTATCACTTGGTTGATCACTAAACTATACTAGATCCTTTTTTAATAGACATTGACTTAGCTGGTATGTGAAAACTGCCTTCTCTCTAGCCCTTCACAAGGACTATCACTTTCTCCAATGATTTTGTTGGGCATGAATTCAACCTTATTTTCATTGACTCTTACGCCTTTTCTTCTAACTGAGTTGTAATTTCATTTACTCTTATTCCTTTTCTTTTGACTGAATTCTTACAATTCATTCATGACTTTTCCCTTTGATTTTGACATGTTTGGTGCTTTGTCACAGTGGTCTCCTCTTGTTTGATCTCTACCATTCTCTTCACACCTTTTCTATGTTCTCACTATCATATATCATTGCCACAATTTTCATGGACTTTCTTCAGTATTTATTTTCTCTTCTCTGTTCATTGACAATCCTTAAAACTTGTCTTTCCCATTGGACTATCTTTAACAAGAGATTCCTATCAAAATCCTTGAGATACTATCTCTTTTAAACTCTTCACAATGTCCATTGTGAGTCATAACAATGGTATTTATCTTTTCGTAATCATGTGTATCCCTTATGAATTTTCCTTAAATCATGAAATCCTTGAAAACACTATCATAAAGAGTCCATATCTCTCATCATATACGTGTCTACCTCTCAAGCTCATCATGATCTCCTAGTTACTCGTCTCCTTGATTTCTTTGAATCTCACTCTTCATAGCACTATCAACCATAATCTGAAATAAAAAATCTTAGTCCACTATGATTGGTATGATACTATACTATCATGATCTTCTATTCTTGCATATGCAAAAATGCCCTCCATTGACTATCATTTTAATGATTTTCCACAAAGAATTGTAATATTTCTTTAAACTATCATCTCCAAGTATTATTATCCATATCTTTTTAAAGCTTTTTCATCCTTTGATAGTTCAATCAACCACTATGCCTTTCTTATCACTATCATTTAGGTCTACATAACATAGGGTATCATCCTTCATCATGAATATCATAATGAATATAACCCTCTATGCCATGACTATCTTCTTGCTATAGCCATTGGATTGTGTCTTGGATTTTGTCCTAAAGTTCTTTTAATATCTTGCTTTTTTATGAAGCTTCATGGCTACTACTTACGGATTGTCCTTCTTCATGGGTGTGCTCTTTGAAATGACTGTGTCAAGGGAAATAAAATATTGTTATCTACAGGTGTTTGTATTTTGATATACTATCCTAGATACTTTCCTTGGAGCTCTGTCTCTAATTCCATATTGCTTGGGGAATCACTACCGAGAAACCCTTTATCTTCATGAAGCTATTGTCTACTCATTTAGAGGTCAAAAAGTTCAAAACTCTTACAAGGTCTACAATTTTTTTTTGATTATCTACACTATCACAGGCTTTGGGTCTGTCCTCTTTTGAATGACACTTCTTTAGATGTAAAAATATATTGACAAGGTCCTTTTACTATGAGAAGTCCTGGAGGATAGCGTAGACATGCCTTAAAATTATCCCAAAGGTATGCGCAGTGCTCTATAGACTGCCATTCAATTCTTTGTCATTGGTAAAGATTGTCATAATTAGGTTGTCTTTTAATACTGTCATTAATCTCTCGCAATTTTCTTCATCCTCCATGTATCTTGACTTGAAGACCATTAAGGTTGTTTTTTTTCATAACTCTAATTATTGTAGATTGTTCATTTTTGGCAGTCATCTTCATGATAATACTGCCCTTTTATTACAGCCATGATAGTGACCTTGTTTTGCATGCTTTGTCATGTATTTATCCTATGAAGAAGGTATGTTACATGTGAACTATTCACTCATCTTGGGGTTATCCCTGAACACTTGATCACTATGTTGATTACCATCCACAACTCACTTCCCTCTATACTACCATGCAAGACTATTATACATAGATGCATACCTCTTCTTACTTCTCATTTATGAGTTGACATAGAAACATGTGCATTTTAGGGATTTATTTTTGTATTCTCTATCATTGAGATGACTTTCACCATCATGATTTGTCATCTTGTACTTGTCAAAACTTCTTCGTAAACTTTCACTAACCTTTGGACATGATACTTAAGGTTTGGAAAACCTTTTCACAATTTTACTATGTTGATAATACTATTGTAAGAGCTACAAAACATGATGTAAAAAATTATTGTAAACACCTGACTCTATAAAATAGTATCACTCCAATATCGAAAAGCATCATATTGCTCAAAACAACCAAGAAATTTTGAAGCATCTATTCCATCAAAAAGATTATATTCATGCAATATATTTCCAGTTAGTTTTGCAAGCAACCTTGATCATCAAATTCTTACTTGATGAAGATTGGCCAACCAAAATGTACATCCAACCTTGACCCATACATTGTGTCACAACTTGCATGGAGTTAGCAAGCCTAGGAAGAAGTTGAAGCTTAATACTTATATCTTGACAATGAGAAGTGCTATTACGTGGGACAACAAGATGTCTCCACACATGCTTTTTCTCCAATCTAGCATTGTCCTTTATCATTATCCTATAAAACTATGGTCCTTTCTTGCTTTTGGATTGTGGACTAGGTGATCCCACATAAGTGGGTTACAATTGTATTCACAAAGAAAAATTCTTGGACACTAAAAAAAAGGAATTTAAGGGGTTTGCTCAAAGGGGGGTGTTTGAGTGAACCCAAAAAAGGGTTCAATCGAACACCTCCTTCAAGCGAACCCAAAAAAGGGTTCTCTTGAACACTCCCCTTTGAGCGAACCTTTTTTTGAATGCATGTTCGAGCAAACTTAGTTAGGCAGTATTTTCTTAATGAAATAAAGGGGAGAAGGGAAAATAAAGGGGGTTCAAGCGAACCCCCCTTCTAGCGAACCCCCTTTGCTCGAAGGGGTCCAGGGGTTTGGCTAGAAGGGGGTTCACTCAAACCCCTCTTTTTTTCCCTTCTCCCCCTCCATGTGTAATTTTTTGCAAAATTTTGTCTTTCGAAGCTTAGGTTGAAGATGAAAATGGAATCTTCACAAACCCAACTGGAGGATTATAGTCCTTGAAACGAGATATCCATCAAATATAATTTTAATATATTTTAGTTTTATTATGTATTTTTTTTAGTTTAATTAACCATAGTTTTTTCACCGAAAATCAATCTCTTTGTTATGCACATGTGGAAAAATAGTAGATTATAAAAAAATTCTAAAAAATATGTACGTGTTATGTATTGATGTCCTTGATCCAACAAAAAAGAAATTTGAATTTTGATACATACAAAAAAAGTTGTGTTATACAATCCGCCTATGTCTAAATTGTAATTGGTTTGACTTCAAAACTTAATTAAGAAAAAAAATGAATAAAACACTATGAAACCAAATGAACGTGCTAGGTATGATAGTTACAAATATAAATTCAAAAAAAAAAGAATTTTATCCTTCATAGAAAAAAAGTTGTGTTATACGGTGAACATCACTCTTTAAAAATGGTGTTTATTATTAAAAACTAGTTTTTGAAGGAGATAAAAAAGAAACGCAATTTGATTCCAATTTTTTTAAAATATATATATTTAGAATCTACAGAAAAAATTTCACAAATCACTAGTTTGCATCATCTTCAAATTCCTCATGGTTTAGTAGCTATAGGTGCTTGAAAGTGAAGATTTAGTTAAAAAATTCAGTTCAATGCCAATTTTGGCCAAAAAGTGTAACCCACTATTATGGGATCACTCGAGTGTCATTTAAAACCATATTCTCAATGCACTAATTAGTTTTTTAGGGTTTCAATACATATTTTCCAAGAGTCACAAGAAAATATCACCACTTATGGAATATTTTGTTGTTGAGTTGAGTCTTTGTAATGCAATTTTCACATGCCAAAAACCTGTATGTATTTATGAGCACACTAAGGCAGCTCCTTAGACTTGAAATGTAACCATTGGTGGTCTTGCATGGTTTCCATACAAGGCTTTCCTTTGCAAACATGATGAGAAACCCTAATTGCTGCGTTTGAGAAGAAGAGGAAAACTTTTGTTTGGAGACTTAACCTAGAATGGATTGACACATTAAAGATGACTTGTCATCCCAAAATACAACTCCTTTTATCTTTTCCCATGCTCCATTTGATAGACATGAGAGAAAAAACAATGTGGGAATTCATTCTTTTATCCTTTTCTAAAGTATTAAAACTCATCATAAATATTTGAACTTTAGACTATAATTATGACAAAAACTTATGAATAAAGGGTATGCAACAATTCCCTCAACAAATTTTAAAATTCCACAAACCATTTGGGATTTTTGTAGAAGTATGAGTAGAGATTGTGAACTATATTTTCAAATTTTGACACTGAAGGAAACTTGCTTATAAATGCTAAATTCATTCTATGGGCCATATAGTGAATGAAAATCATGCATAGTGAAGAAGTAGGTTGTAACTTTACACAAATATTGTTCCTCTGACCTTGCAATACTGAATCTCCATCAATTTTTTTTGGCAATTGTGAAGTCATCCATACCTCTGATTTCATTCAAATATTTCTTAAGTAGTTGAAATAGATTTTGTAATATCGAATTCTCCTTCATTTTATAAACACAAAGTAGATGAGGCTGTCATACATGTTTTTTACAATATAAACATGCATACATACCTAAAAATTATTGTCTACTACAATAACTTCATCTAAAGATAATGCAATAAAGGTTGACTCTTTTATTTTTCCCTGTAAATCTTATTTTTCAACATCAACAAGATAACTTGCCTATTCCTATCCACTGTTTATTGACCAATGTGTGCTAGGAAAATTAGGAATTCCCAAAAAAGATAAAAAACTATTATACTATGCATAGTCTATCATAGGATTCCCTTTGGTCAAAATATGAAAAACAACACTCAACTGAACAATTTTTCCATTTGTGCTCATGTGATTATCTTTCTAAATTAAGCTTGAATTGAACCTCTAGATTTAGCAAGTTTCATATTTCTTTGCATATGAACATCATATTTGAGGGCACACTTAACATGAAGACATTCTTCCTATGATTTCCATCTTATTACTATTTTTCTTTTATATTTATGAATTTTTTTCATAAAATTTACTAATATGCTTTACTATAGTGTCAAGTTTTAGCTGCAACTTCTTGTTCCTTTTATATTTCTAACTACAAATCTTACACTTGAATTCTATTGGAGGTTCATCTTTGTTTTCATTCTGCACTAGTTCAATGAATGGGTACTTTTACACCCAATCAATCCAAAAAATTCTTGTCACATCCTACTCGCACTTTTTTTATTTGGATTTTCTTTTCCCCTTCCATGCAACAATATCATTTGTGGCACTAACATTATCATCCAAGTCAATTAACTCATCATAACTACCTTGGGTATCCCTTGGAACATCTTCTACGACATTGCCATCTGAATCAATCAAATTATTCCAATCTTCCTTTGAGGTATTGCCTTCTTTATTAGTATTTGGTGCAAGTGTTGATGTAGTTTCATGTTGATCTGATGGACCGTAAACATTGCCAAAGTATGACATTATGGTTTTGTGTTTTTTTGGCCTCCCTTCACCACCTTCAGAAGGACCTTAATCTTGTTCTTGCACAACATCTATCAAAAAATAAAAACTACCAAAAATGTCTTTTTTAAGAAGGAATAATAGAATATAGATGTGTGGGTCTTAGATGTATCCCTATTCAATATCATCTATAAGAATGAAATAAGGATGAAAAAGAAAAATAATTTTATAATGTGCTATAAATAAATGATCACTTCTATCTAAGTTTTCACTAACTTTCTATTCCCTAATGTAACTATAGCGTAGTAAATTATTACCCCTAACAATTTCACACTAGATTGGGCACCCTATTTTGCATGTACAATAAATTCTATTAATAATTTGTTCATTTTGGGTCTAACTTGGAAAACATATTTAATTCCCCAACATCCCTACCTTTTTTAGCCAAGAAGTCCCGGGCATGGGTGTTGGGCACCCTAGTCCTAGAAATATGCTTTCAAATTATTACCACCTTTAGTGTTAGCCTTTGGTGATTTAAAAATGATCCTAGGTCGGCCTACGTAAAAAAATTCAATTGGGATCCATATATAAACAAGTTTTCCCTCTCATTTGAACTTTAGAAGGATCTATTATTATGAACTATGAGAAATTATTAAATGTAAATTGAAATACAACCTATTCTCTACTTGATTGCTACAACTTTCTATTATTTAATTTGGACTAACCCCTTACAGGTTTTCAAGGAAATTCAATCATTCTTTATCAACTCTAAGTTGTGGAAACTCGTGGTGTGACATCACATCAACAAGGGTCTCATATCCAAGGTAAAATTATCTTATGTTATTCATTTATTACATCATTATTGTTTAATTTGTCTTTTCCCCACTGAGGGCACGCAATTTATACCATCATTATCATTATTTTTTGTGAGATGGAAACACCAAAATTGGGGTTTTACTTAGGCAAGCCCCTATACAACACAAATTTTTCCCTCTTTTTGTGTGTACATGTCATATCTGGAACTTTTGTAAAAAAAAAATTTGTAGAAGAGAAGAGAGCAAACTGTACTAGAGTGATTTGACTGTTGAACAACCCAAAACACCTAGAATAGATCTCCCAACACCCTTGTCCCTATATTTTAGGATCATATTTCAACCATAGGTGTCTCTTTGTCTACATTTTCCAATCTATACCCATTTTTTGCAATTTTTGATTTTCATTTGTGTGATCATTCATATTTATAGATCTAGGGTTTAAGTCAATTAGGTTAATTGAGTCACACATCAAATCTACCCTCTTTACAATAAAGGAACAAAAACCTAGCAAATTGGCTCTCCTTTGAGGTAGTTAGCCAATCACATAAGCCTAGTCGGTTTGTGTTCAAATGTTAGGCATAGAAAAAGCTAGATCCAGGCTAATTTTCTAGTTAGATCTAGGATCACTTTTCCCACTTAACAACAATATTTCCTATAGTTGTAACTTGCCTATGATATGAATTGAGAGCTCAAAATTTTAGAACTAAACAAAATGTGTAAAAGTTTTTTTTTTTTTTTTTTGTTTTTTATAAAAAAAGGGGTAAAAAATTTATTGAATATCAGAAAAGAGCATTACAACCATAACCAAGGAGCCAAGCCCTAGAAACAAAACAAGCAACAAAACAAGCACTGAAACAATATCAACTATCTTCTTGAATCCTTTGATCCTCCTCAATGAACTGATCCAAATCCTGACATAACTTAGGAGAAACCTGCATCCAGTCCTCAATCTTCCAGCCACCATCATGCTCAGAAGCCCATTTGGCCAAGCAATCTGCAACCCGATTCCACTCCCTCAAGATATGAACAAATGAAATCTCCTCCATCCTAGAACCAACCTGAAGAAATCGCTGAACCATCGAAGCTAACTGCCAATTAATATCAAAAGATTTCCTCTCATTCAAAAAATTAATCAAGATCTACGAGTCAGCTTCACAAATAACCCTTTTCCATCCCAAAGCAAGGGCCCGCTCCACAACATAAAGAATCTCCAAACCCTCCATGAGATTAACAGGCTTCTCCCCCTCATGAATAGAAAAAATAAATATCACCGAACCCCCCGAGTCTCTACCAACCCCACCAATTCCAGTAGGCCTAGGATTTCCTCTAGAGGATCCATCAGTATGGATCTTCAAAACACTAGCCGAAGGAGGTAACCACCTCCCTATCCATTGCATTCTCTTGTTCCCCTGCTAGTATCTCCTATAACCACTAGAAGAATAATGTATCCCCTGAAGTCCTAATCTATCCACCAACTCAGCATCCCCTTTCCCTAGAGGGAAAACCACTCCAATCTTAGCCACAACCAACTCCTATATCATTCCTAACATACGCATCCACACTTGCTGATCCATCAATTTCACACCATAGAATATTCTTCGATTTTGCTCCAGCCAGATCTGCCAAAGAAGAAAATTAGGTCCTACATACCACACATCTTGCAAAAAGGAAGCCATCGAGGTGAGTCTTCCCATAATATCCCAGAACTCCACCAAAGAGGAATCATGAACACAAGGTTGCTTCCAAACCTCCCACCACAAATTCCAAAGCTGCACAACAAAGGGATAATAGAAGAACAAGTGCAAGGAATCCTCCTCCTCTTTCCCATAGAGAACACAAACAAAAGGCCCCTAAAAACCACGTTTACAAATGTTATCCCATGTCAAGCAACTATTCTATGCTAGAGTCCAAACAAAACAATTACATTTTGGCCACGAGAGCTTATTCCACACCCTTTTCCACCAATGAACCTCCACCCTAGCCAACTTCTGAACCAATAACACCTGATAACCACAAGCAATAGATTAAGTCCCATTAGGATTATGGGCCCAAGCAAGAATATCCTCTTCAAGAAGAGAGCTATAACGCCTACTGCAAAGAATCATGTGAAGCTCAACACTTCCTTCCTCCATTCCCATATCCGGCCACTCCATGGGATCCTTCCAACCAATCCTCTCCAATTGACCATAAAAAGAGAAGGACTTGAAATCACTCACCCTAGACCAAACAGACACAAGAAATCTCTGGCACACAGGAAGCAGGTGAGGAAACTGAGAAGTAAGGGGAGGGAAACCATCCCAAGATTTTGACCAAAAATGAGCTTCAAAACCCTGTCTACAGATAAAAAATAAACCATCCTTGATGAGCTTCGCACCCTTTTGAAGAGTATTCCAGATCACCAAACCTTTCCCCTCAAGAGGGTACTTAGGGAGATTGTGTTGAGGAACTCCCAAAAAATAATTATGAAATAGAATGTAGGCCCACAACTGATCCTGCTCCACACACCATCTCCAAAATAGCATAGCAACCACAACCACTCCAAACAACATTGATTTTTGAAGACCCAAACCACCATATTACTTTGGACTACACACATCTTCCCACCTGACTAGGCTCCACTTGGAAGACGACAAGCATCCAACCCATAAAAACTACCTCTCAAGAGCATCCAACTCCTTAAGAAACCCCACCGAAGCCACCTGAAGCATACACCTGTAAGTAAGGAAAGCCTACACTACTGACTTAAGAAGCTAAACCCGCTCAACAAAAGATGACCATCTATGTGTCTAATGATTGAACTTCTCCTAGAGCTTATCAATAATATTCTACGAAGAACCCTTGGGAAGATGACCAACAAAAATTGGAATACCCAAATACGTAAAAGGGAGCACCCCTATCTGAAACCTCAAGATATTAGCAATTCTTCTCTGAATGGGGACAAGTGTATTGAAGAAGAAAATGGAGGATTTATCCTCATTAATCAATTGCCCCGAAGCTGCAAGGTAAAAGTCCAACAACTGCCTCAAAAAAGTAGCTTCCATAATAGTAGCCATCCCCATCAAGGCACTATCATCAACAAACTAGAAGTGAGACTACTGAGGAAAATCCCCACCCCAACGCCAACCTTGAATGATGTCTAACTCAACATTTCTTTTCAATAAATGACCAAGACCTTCAAGAAGAAGCAAAAATAGGTTCGGGGAGAGAGGGTCCCCTTGGCATAAACCCCTAGAAGCCCCCAAAATTTTAGAATGATCTCTATTTATCAGCACCGAGAAGGACACTAGCATAACACAACTCATGACCCATTGGATCCACTCTTCACAAAACCCAAAGGCAACAAGGATCTTTCACAGGAAGGACCACCTAACCCTATCATAGGCCTTAGCCATATCCAGCTTAATGAACATTGTCTTCTCATGGGAACTAGCCATGGAGTGGATGGTCTCCATAGCGATAACAACCCCATCCAAAATCTGTCGACCAACAACAAATCCAATTTGTTCCTTTGGAATCAACACTTTAAGCCACTTCTTCAACCTCTCAGCCATTGACTTTGAAATAATTGTATATGCCACATTGCAAAGGGAGATAGGTTGAAACTGAGATAACCTATCCGCCCCTTCACACTTGGGAATGAGAGCAATGAAGGTGGAATTAAGATCTTGCAACATCTGCTTGTTCCTCTAGGACTCTTGGATAACCACAAGAAGATCAAACTTTATGATATCCCATAATTCTTGAAAAAACTCAATTGGGAAGCCATCAGGGCCAGGATATTTTCCTCTTTTTATCTAAAACACAATCCCATCTAGCTCCTCAAGAGAAATATCTCTCATCAGATACTCATTCGTCGCCTTGGAAACTAATTGAGGGATACAAGAAAGAACCTGTGCCTCCTCAACCGAACCCCCTTGCAAGCCCTCTCTGAATAGAGTAGCAAAATACTATGACGCCTGAACCACTATCTCCTAAAATGAAGCAAGACAACCCCCCTTGTCATTTACCAAAATAGAGATGGAATTACCATGCCTCCTAGCCTTCACAAAATTAGAAAAAAAGCAATGTTTTTGTCCCCTTCCTACAACCATTCAACCCAGGCCTTTTTCTTCCAATATACCTCTTTGTGTAATTCACACTCCTCCACCACCTTCAAAGTACTAGCCTCCTCTCTCAAAATATCCTAAGAAACCCCGTTCTCCTGAATCAACCGTGTAATATGATTTAACTCTTCTTGAGCAACAACCTTATCATGAAAAATATTACCAAAACATTGTTGATTCCACCTTGATACTTGATAAACTGAAGAAGCTTGGCAAGAGTGTACATTGTTGTACCAAAAATAGGTCTACCAATCCTCCACCACACAACCACATGGTCAAAATGAGTAGAATCTCGTAACCACATAAGCTGGAATTTGAAGGAAGGAGAGAGAGGTGCCTGAGCAGAGATCATACTAAGCTTGATAGGTCAGTGATCCAAACCCCTCCAATCTAGAATTTCAGAGGAAGTAGACAAAAAATCTCCAACCCAATAACAAGAGACCAAGAACTGATCCAGCCGTTTAGCGACACAGTCCTCACCAATCCTCCTATTATTCCAAGTAAAATGACCATTACTGGGCTGAACATCAATAAGATTTAAATTTGAAATGCTATCCCTAAGAAGTAGCACAAAAGGCTCCAACTTAGCAATTCCACCCCTTTTCTCAGACAACTCCACGATAGCATTAAAATCCCCAACCAGAAACCACAGATGGAAAGGAGCCAAGATGCGAACAAATCAAAGATGGGACCATAAAAGCTGCTTACCCTGATACTCAGTAGGCACATACACATTAGAGAGGAGAATACACTCCCTTGTCACAAAACATGAGACCACCAGGGAAATAGAAGATCTAGAAGACATCCACTAGAGAGGGAAAATCCTCTAGGGATTCCATAAGCAAGCCACCCCCCACCCCCCCCCTCTTTGATGCACCGTGAATTCCAATACACTAATTCTCACCATACTTCCATAGTTTAGGTACAAATTCAACATATTTTCCACAAATAATTTAGTCTCCTGAAGAAAAAGAACATCCAGAGATTGATTCCCAACCAAATCATGAACAAGTTTTTGTCGAGGGCCACTATTCAAGCCCCTTACATTCCATGATAGAAAAATCATTTCTGGGGACATGAGAAATGCGAATCCAGGGTCTTGACTGCCCCTGACTCCACTAGAGTTTCCCTAGTTGATTAAATCTTTTCCATACCCTTTTTCCTACCTAGCTTGGGACTCTTCTCACCAACCCCTTTCTTTGGTTCCTTTTGTTGAATACCCATGTGAGAAGAGCACAAAGATCTCTTTCCAACTTCCACACCATTCTTCAAGGGCAAATGATAACCCCCTCCCCCATTCTTCAAAACTCCAATAATAGGATCAAGCTCAACCTGGACAATCAACTGTTGATCCGTATCCATCTGCCCAACACCCATATCTTGCTCAACTTGCAAAGCCTCCAAAGGAGGCCCATCCTTTCCTGTACCCAAAGTTCCTTGATCCAAATTCATCAATCCCAGATTCACTTCCTGTTAGCTGAGATCATCCAGCACCTCAAACCTATTAAAAGTTTCATCATCCTACTGCTCCCTCAAGGTCTGCTTCTGCCCCCGGTTCCTATTGCGAGCTTTGACAGGGACAAATCCATCCTCTCCAGTACCATCACCTAGAATAGGCTCCTTCCTCTTATCAACCCTAGATGGATTGCAAAAAGGTTGGGAAGGATGGGGTGCCACAGGCTTAACCCTAGGGCACCAATGCTGCAAGTGTCCATATTCATGACAAAGTCGGCATCGAAAAGGTAGAGTTTCATAGTTTAACTGTTACACCCATGTATATGATCTTGCACTCACTTCCATAGAATTTGGAAATGGCTTGCTTAAATCAATTTCCACATAGATACATGAAAAATTCATTACCTTTTTAAACTATGTCTACTGTGAAAAACCAACAAGTTTACCAAGCATTAAAGCCACCAAATGCAAAACATCCTCTCACCAGCATTCAATTGAGAACCACGACAGCCGAACCCAAACTGGAACCCTACTCAAGAGCTCTTTATTCGAATTGAAGCTCGCATGCCACGACTTAATAAACAAGCCCACTTGGTTATAGAAATAGGGGCCTCCCTCGAAAATCCTATTTCAATCAACCATGCAATCAAAGGAAACCATAAAGTAATTATTTTCTGGGAGGCTAATCTCTATCTCTCCTTCTGGCAGCCAGGACCTCTGAGCCCAAGCTTCCAAAAATTACAGTGAGACTCTCAAACCCTTAAAATTGCAATAAAAGGAGTGCTTCAAATAATATTCAATATCATCAACCAAAATCTCCATCGGGATAACCAATTTCGACCTCTCTTTATATCTTTCCACACATCCATTGATCTTTGTGATCTTAGATCCTCTAGATGACCCAAAACCATTCATCTCCTGATCCTGCACAAACATATTATTATCAAGAACCTTCGCACCTTGTGTCGATGGCTTCGACCCAAACATTGAGCAAAAATCCATCATGGGGCTAGCCTCAGATGATTCCCATCGGGACATGAGCACAAAACGAGACCCTAAGCAGGCATGCAAGCCCCCGAGTCAAGTGGATAGAAGGAGATGCCCACACGAGGGTTACTACAATACCCCTTCGGTTCCACCCACAACCCACCAAAATATAAATTTGTTAGCTCTAAATAAAATAACCCTGCACCCAAGCAGGACAACATGTAGCCCAAGGAGAATGGCCGTGTCACACACCCCACACCAATTCCCACCAAATGGTCTCATCCCCACATGGTCCTTATGATTTGACAAAGCCTCATCAAGAGGTTACACACCAACCCACTCCCGATTGCCACCTCCCACTGCACAAACACAGGCCCAAACCCTACAGGAAAGAACCAAACACCATCCACTGCGCGCCAAGGAAATCCAACATAGTAAAAAATAACCGCAATGAACTCTTCACCCTGAACGCAAAAAGAACCCCCCCACGATGCACCAACAAGCAACAATGGAGAGCGAGCTAGGGCACAACCGCCCTAGCTAGACCAACAGAGCTCAAAATCACCATCGTTGCATCCAATTCAACAAATTTTCAACAATATGTGTAAAAGTAAATTAAAGTTTCAATTGTATTTATATCGATCAATATTTGACAAATTTTAAGGGATTTTTAAATAGTATAGTAAAAATTTGGCGAATCTCATGTGATTATGAAATGATACATGTAAATTTTGGGCAAATCGAACCTTGACAACTATAATTTTCAAGGCAATTATAAACCTAATATTAGAATGGAGTTATCACAATATTGGCAAAATGGATAAGCATACATAATTAATTTTTGATTTTATTGGCGAAATGGGTCCTCAACACAATGCACATTTAATTTTATTGGTGATTTGGGTCCTTATAGATAATGTAGTTTTAATGTTATTAGAAAATATGTTGGTGAATTAATACATGCATGTGAAATTCTAGGCAAAAATATTAATTAGACCATTAGAAACACGTAGTTTGTTATATAGAAACTATTAATTACATATGCCTCATAAAATAAATTGATGGCGAATTAAAATGCATTGGACATATAATTCATAAAATTTGAGAAATTTTTCCACCTCATTGGTTACAATGTATTCACTAATTTTGAATTGGCCAATATGAATTGTTCACCAATTAGTGAAGATTCACCACTAAAAAATTCCTTGGTCTATGATATCTTACCATAGTGGTGCAAATTCCTATTAGGTTTGTAACTTCGTACCTAGACTTGAGGCCCACCCACAATCTGGTGGGCTCCATGTCCACCTTGTGTGCGACCTCCAATACTTTTGGTGGGATAAAAAAACTCACCCTTAAAGACTATGGTGATCATTCTCACTACTAGGTTGATCTTTTGGTATAGTGGCATGTCACATGTCCCTAAACCTTGGAAAGATATAATAGCATTGCAATGTACTACATATGTAATACATGTAAGATTGGTACAAAGTGAGATATAAGTGACATATGAGATATAGAGAATAGATGGATACATGTAAGATAGGTACAACATGAGATATAATTTAAATATGATATACAAATTAGAGGTGGATACATGCATGATAGGCATTGTAGAGAAGGGGGATTCACTACTCATGAGTTCTCTTCATTTAGAGAGCCTCATGGGGCAAACTGCCCTGAACTACCTCAAGGAACATCGTGAGAGTTCTAGAATTAGAAAGAGCAAGTCACAAAGATTCTCTGGACAAACTGACAAACTTTCAACCAAAGGACGATAGTGTGGGATAAAAATGACAACACAAAATGCTAGCATCCCAGAGGCACACTAGCATCTTGTACGGACCAGAGAGTGATTTTATCACAAAAAATGATAGAGTGGCTACTTCTACTCTAATTTTCGAGAACTTCCAGAATGTGGGAAAATGGTAGAATGTAATAGAACTGAAGTAAAGTAAAGAGTAAATAATAAATATAAAGAGTAGAAATAGAAAGGAAATTCTCACAACCACGTAAGTGATGAAGCCTCCAACACAAAAATGTCTTCAATACCTGCATGCATAATATCTAGAGAAAGTGTTGGGGCTGTATAGGGTTTTGCCTCAGTCAAACCCCCGTTTTGGTGTTCCCACCTCCATGAATAGCTAGATAGAAAAGGATAAAGCATGTGGTGAAAGAAAAACTCACTTAGAAGTAGAACCTTCACCACAAAGTATGAGATAAAAGAAATCCCTCCTCAAGGAGGAGAACCCGCATCACGAAGTAGAGATGCAATAGATAGGGAATATGGAATCCCAAGATGCTCACAAGCATAAGGCAAGGGAGGTAGAGTTGAAAAGCTTAAGGAATCCAAATGGAGAGAGCTATAGAGCTACAAGAGCCAAGAATGTTGTTGTAATGAGCTTGTGAAAGCTTGAGAGTGTTGCAAAGGGTGGTGCCAAGAAGCAAAAGAGGAAGCTAGAAGTTGGAATGAAGCTAGAAAAACTTAGAAGAAGCAATGGAATTAAAAATATAGCATTTAAGGAGAGAAAGGAAGTAAAAAGAAGCTTCTCGAGCGATTACAAGGCATCTCAAGCCATTACCATCAACCAAAGGAGGTGACAAGTGGAAAACATGCATGAAAATAGTCGTTTGAATGTTGAAATGTCATAGGATGCTAGTGCGGCACACATATGTCCATGCGGCGCGCTAGTGTCCAGACACATCATGCTAACGAACGGGAAAAGCCCAAGGTTTGATGCAAAGCTGATGCGCGATGGTACGTGCTGAGCATCCTGAGAGGGAAAAGGGATGATGCAAGGGCTAAAATGAGCCTACAAAAGTGCTAAGGGAGTGGAAACTAAAGCGGATACAAGAATGTATGTGAAATTGCGAGGGGTGCAATCTTACGACTATAAAGGCATATAGGAGATACAAGTGAAGTATGATACATAGAAAAAAAATGGATATATGTAAATTAAAGAGATAATATGTAATCACCCAAGAATATGTGATGTGTATATCTATTCTTAAGGTATGACAGGTTGAATATAAGGAATTATGGTATGAATAACAAACAAATAGTTCTATATCTCAATATGATATGTGAATAATAGCATAATTTATTTTTCTTTAAAATTTCAATTTACTATAGATGTTATGTTTCTTTTATTTGCATCATAATGGTAACAACAAGGATAGACAAATTCAAACCTTATGGTCTAAATTTTATTTAAGTACATATCAACCCAACTTTAGTGTACTTTTGGATCCATTTTAAGCATGTATGCTAAAGTAATATACAATAACAAGTAAAGTAAAACATATGTTTCTAAAGGATACATTTTTTAATAAGAATACATGTTGGAAGATGATCCTCATTTTCTCCATGTTCTTTGTGAGGTTGCATCAAAATATATACATGTGGTCACAATAAATCCTTAGTATCCCCCACACTAACATTATTATAAAAATCACAATATATAGAATTTGCATGTACTTGAATCCACTATAATGTCATTGTAACAAACAACATAAGGAATGAATCATAGAGTTATGATCGAGTTGACCCTCATGAAACCATGTGTAAAGGATGTAGAAGAAGAATACATCAAGTTATTAGGATTTTTGAGGATTCATAACCAAGGTATCTTGCCCAATCCATACAACTTGAGCCTAAAAGGAAAGGTTACATGTGTAGGGTTATCAATGAGTAGTAATTGAGTGAACCCTTCAATGAAGGAACCAACAAAGAAAAACAAAATGAAATACTCTTCAAAAATTATATAATTCTAAGAAAATAAAGATTGATTATCACACAAATAACCCCCCTAGAATAATATAAATGAGTTGAGATATTAACACAATAAATGTTTTATCAAAATAAAAATTTAGACATTTCTTAGCTCTTTGATGATAGCAATGTGTAGATATGATGGGATCAAATAGTTGATATGATGCTTGATTGTTTCATGACTACAAAAATTAGATCTCATGTGCTACCACCAAATCAAATTTCTTTGAAACCTATTAATATAGTTGGTTGTGATCACTTGTGTGATCTCAAAATTATCTATTACATTTTTTTTCCCTTGTTGTGATCATCTCTTTGACAATCACCTACTCCCAAATTCTTCAGCTTTGATGTGTTGGATGAAATAAGACCCAGAAGGTGTTAAAGAGCACCTTTCGGAGATTGTTATCTAAGGATTGAAGTGCTAAGCTTCATTTAGCCTAAGCTAGATCCCTTGTTTGTTGATGCTCATAATTTATATGAGAATAATTCAAACACCAAAATATAGGATGCATGATCCAATGAATCTTATTATTAAATGAGAGGTTGTTGCTTTGATCTAAATGCTCTTAAAATTATCTAAGATCATTCAAATTAATGTTTTAGGATGCCCACAAATGCCATAGGATATTTTTGTTAAATTTATAATCCTAAGAGTAAATTTGAAAGATTTTGCATGCAAGTTGATGGGCAATAATTAAAATTTTGAATTATGTTTACTAAAAAATACAAAAGAAAATTAAAATATGGTCAAAGATCACATAAATAATTTTTTTCATGAGACATAATAATAATTGTAATTCTAATCAATATAAAAGATAAATTTAATATAAATTAAATTTGAGCTCAAAGTTAGGTTTTTTACATGGATCCAAGGGGTGAAGGAGAGTAACCTCATCCCATGATTGTATGTGGGGTTTGCACTAATGGGGTTTTCTTATATGAAAATAAGGGTTTTTGGGCACTATTGAGTCATTGACCCAAAAAATGTTTTCACAATTAATTGACACTTGTTGATGAAAATATCAACTAAAGATAAGTATGTTTTAGGAAAAGGGGTAGATCTATTGGAATTATTACTTCCCAATTGGTACAAAATTCACTAACAACATCACTTAGAGCTCATGTGTCAGCCTTGTTTGAATGTTTTGAATGAAGTAATTCAAGGGGTTATCGACCATCCATTGGGTCAAATAATGAAAGATTCAGGTCTATTGTCACCATGTGTCAACAATTATTCCATTCCTATAAATTCACACAATAACATAAAAGTCTCAGAACAAGGGAACCTGATTCAGAATGCTCACAAAAATTTCCAAGAAAATTTAGGGACCTACACGAGACATCAAAACTTTATATATACCCTTTAGAAGAACAATATGAAAATGTCATAATTGATTATCTCAATAATTTTGAAAAAGAAAGGGTTCAATTGGATGAACATCCACACATGCAAGTGTTTGTTTGTCAAAAAATCCAAAAGGAGAAAAGATCATCAAAAAATTGGTTGTAGACATTACGATTTGACTGGTCAAAGTCGAAATGAGGAAGTGGAGTTGGAGTAGAGTTAATCACTCCAAAAGGGAAAACTTAATCTACTTCTTACAAGTTACAACTCAGATGTACCAACAACATGGTAGAATATGAAGCATTGACTAGGGGAATCTTGTTTACAAACTAGAAAAAGGCACAATGAGTACACGGTGATTTAGAATTAGTGATCAAACAACTAAGGAGATAGTATACTTGCCATGACACAAGACTTATGACTTATCGTAATAAAATATGGAGTCTAATCAAATATTTTGATGTATTTGACATAAAGTTAATCCCAAGAGAGAGAAATTAAATTGTAGTTGCATTAGTTGTTGCTACTAGCACTTTGGAACCTATGAAGCATTCCAAGATAAAGAGGTTTTTTTAGAACTGGTATTCATCCCAAAAATTGTAGATAATGTCAAAAAAAATAAAAGTATTTAATGATGACCAACATATTTTGAGTTTTCTCACAAGCTTAGGGATCTTCGATGGACAAATTATCAATGAATCTGAAAGAGACTCCAATGAGTGGGATCAAGAGGGCATCGTCAACCTTAAAAAAAAAATCCCAAAATGAATGGTAGCATTAGAAAGGATATTTGACTTAGAACCTAGGGTTAGAGACATAATACATGTTGAGATTGATGGGGGTAAATATGAAACACTAAATTTAACGAATATAAGCCCATAGAAGAATGTCTTTATAAGAAAGACTTGTCTAAAAAAATGAGGAGGAGATCAATAAAGCACTAAAAGAACATATTGATATAATAACTTGGGGGTATTAATATCTCAAGACTTTTGACACTTCCATTATAACTCATACTATCCTCCTAAAGCCTGAAGTTAAGCCTTTCTATTAGAAACAAAGACCTGTTAATGATTTAATAGAACCATTGATCTTCAAGGAAGTGTAGAAGCTATTATCAAATAAAATAATCTTCCCAGTTAGGCATTCCACATGGTTGGCCAATTTGGTCCCTATGAGAAAGAAAAATAGCGAAATCAAGTTGTACGTTGACTTTAGGAACCTGAACAAAACCTCTAAGAAATATACTTACCCTCTTCCATCACTAGATGAAGTGCTGTAAATCGTGAATGATTCACAAATGATGTCCTTTTTGGATGGATAATTAGGATACAATCAAGTGCTGCTAAAATACGAAGACAATGAAAACAATTTTCATGACCTAATGTGGAAAATTTTCTTACAAGAGGATACCATTTAGATTAATCAATGTTGGAGCCATATTTCAACGAGAAATTCATATAGCATTCAAAGAAATAATTGGGAAATACATAATTATATATATGGATGATCTCATCATCTTTTCAAAGGACAAAAGTGATCACCCTACAAACTTTAGAACATTCTTTTAAAGGTGCAAAAAATATGGTGTCACTAAATTACAAAGAAGTGTGTTTTCAGAGTTTCTGAAGGCATATAGTTAGGACATATAATCTTCAAAAAGGGAATATCTATTGATCCCGAAAGGGTTGAGTCTATTTTACAATTGCCTACATGTCAAAAAACAAAAAAGAGATAGATGGTATTTTATGAGTTATACTTCAATCTTAATGAATGGACAATGGTTATGATTTTTAAATAATGCCCTAAAATTTAGCATTGAAAATAAATTAGATTGTGTGTGTATCACACATTTGTTTATTTACAGTTTATGCCAAATATCTCTTTGATTAAATAGATAAATTAGATAAATTGGAATAAATGTCTTTGCATTTTTTTGTATCCCTTGGTATATCTTTTGAATTTTCTTTGAGCTCTTGTTATTTAGGATCAAAATTATAATATATTTGCATAGTTTGAGTCAAATACTAGTAATCCCCTTGAACATTACAACCATATTGACCACTTAGTAAGAGAGTGTAATTGTGACCCAAATCTTATGACCTTGGAAGGTGATTGGTCTTACAATTAGTCTCTTTTTTAGGAGAGGTAAGGTAATCCATACATTGCTTATGTTGCATGTGTTAAATTGTCCATTGACATGACCAACCATCGATTCTAAGGTTAAAAAACCCCTTGCCCACTTGTTAATGATGGAGTGGCGAGCAAGAGGTAGGGGTCGGCTAACAATTAGTTGCTACTATAGGCAGTCAATAGGTCATCACCCAACAACTAGCAGGTTGTTGCAGTGGCTCTTGTAGACACTACCTCTTGTGACATAGTCAACAAATTGTTGCTTAGTGACCAGTGCTCAGTCATGGCCAAGCATTGCTACTAGTGCTCTTTTTTTTTGAAATTCTATATGGTATGACCATATAGGGGTTGTATAGGCTCCTATACAAAAAAATTGCCTCAAAAGCTCCTGAAAATGAGATAGGACTTGAATTTATAGTTAAAATTCATCAATTTGGTCCCTTGAACGCAATGGTAAAGTTATTTTTGTACCAAAATGTACCAAAAAATTTCCCAACTCCAAAACCTACAAAAATATGAAGATTCCAAATTTGAAGCTCCTGTAACTCTAGTTGAAGAAAACCCTCAAAAATTGAGAAAGGGTTCACTGAAGGGTGATCCCACAAAACTGGTTTACAATTAGTTTGAGGAAGGGAAAATGCATTTTCAGAGGGAAAACACTTTAGGGGGTTCGCTAGAAGGGGAGGGGGTTCACTTTAATGGGTTTTCTTTTTTAATTGTATTTAAAGGGGGGTTCTAGCAAACCCCCCCTTCTAGCAAAGGTGGGTTCGCTAGAACCTCCCCTTTTTTCCCTTCTCCCCCTCTTCTACCAAATTTCTACAAAATTTTGCCTTTCGAAGCTCGGGTTGAGGATGAAAATGAAGGAAACTTCACAGAACCAATTGGATGATGGTAGTCCTTGGAACGAGCTATCCATCAAATATAATTTTAATATATTTTGGTTTTATTATTTATTTATTTTAGTTTAATTAAGCATAGGTTTTTCACTGAAAATCAAGCTCTCTATTCTGCACATGTGGAAAAATAGTAGATTGTATAAAAAAATTTGAAAAATATGTTTGTGCTAGGTATTGATGCCCTTGATCCAACAAAAAAAAGAATTTTGATACATACAAAAAAAGTTATCTTGTATATTGTTCGCCTATTTCTAAATTACAATTGGTTTGACTTCAAAACTTAATTAAGAAAAAAATTCAATAAAACAATATGAAACCAAATGAACATGCTAGATATCGTAGTTACAAAGCTAAATTCAAAAACATTGTAATTTTATCCTTCATAGAATAAAATTTATGTTGTTTACGGTGAACATCAATCTTTAAAAATGGTGTTTAGTTCTAAAAATTAGTTTTTGAAGGAGATGGAAAAAGAAATGTAATCTGATTCCAAGTTTAAAATAAAATAAAATTAGAATCTACAGATAAAATGTCACAAATCACTACTTTGCATCATCTCCAAATTCCTCATGGTTTAGCAGCTATAGGTGCCCTAAAGTGAAGATTTAGTTAAAAAAAATCAATCAAATGTCCAGTTTGGCCAAAAATTATAAACAAGTATTGTGGGATCACCCTGAATCCATGCTCTGGTACCATGTTAGAATTATGAAAAAATGAGACACATAATCAAACAAAAATGATTTGCTATTCCTCATCAAGAAAGAAGTTACAAAATGAAAAAAAATTCTTAGTTACAATGAAGGAGAGTGCTTTGCAAGAGAAAACCCTAAATGATAAAGGGATTAGATCATGACAAGTCTCATCATCCTATGTGATGAGACATAACGATCTAATAATAACTCACTCTAGTTAATAGAAAAAAACAATCCTAATTTTAGCTTAAGTGCATGAAACGAAATTAGCTTAATAATCAATTAAAAATTAATTAATTATTAGCTAATGCATGATTACTCTAATTCCTTTCAGTACAATTATATTATGATCATGTTATGATGGATTATGTTATTTTATTTTGATGATCATGCACATGTATTCTTGGATGATTGTCTTATGATTATATTGTATAATATACACAGGTGCGCTTGATGTGTGTTGAGTGGATACAAGTACAAGGAGTTTTCCACCTGGCTTCACAAGTCCGAGTTATTCCTCAAAAATGGTTATATGTGATTTCTTATTTTGGTGATTAGGGGAGCAATTAGATAGGGAGTTGAGTGAGATTGATTGTATTAGAATAGGAATTGAGAGGGGAGCATGCTTGTGCATGGATTCAAGCATTCGTTTGGTGTGCATGATGCATTCCTCATTTAAAAACTTGATAAAGTTTGAGGTATTTTTCTTATTTCTCTGAATTTAATTAATTTATTTTAATTTTGTATATGGGAATAGGTTTAGGTGAGTGTAGAAGCCTCCCAACATATTTCAATTTATAAAACATCATTGCTCATTTTATTGTTTTAAATATATATATATATATATATATTTTAAAAAACACGTGGTTAATGCCCAAATTTTTGGGAAATGCTAAGAATTTGAAATTGATAGTGTAAATTGGTTGTTGGGAATATTTAGATCAAAAGGGAATCTTTCATTTTTTGAATTAAAAAAAAATCAAGCTATTTTAATGGAGTCTTGGGGAAATTTAATGGTTTTTGGCATGTTGAAATGTTAAGAAAAATTGAAAGTTTCCAATGAAATTTTATGTTTATGTTTGGATGAAGGTGTACTTTGTGAAATGGGAATTAAATGTTGTGAAAAAATGTCATGAAAATTGGATAAATTTGGAAATTATAGATTGGTTTTCATGCCACACTCATTGGAGGGTGTGATGAGCTCAAGAAGTAGGTATTAGAGAGGGTTATGGGCATGGCTCCCAACGTGTCCCCAAACCAAAGTGGCAAGTGGGCTGATCAAGAGTGAGGATTCATCTAATCAAGTGATAATTAATAAAATATGGGTAATCAATTAACTAAGATAATGGATACCTCTCTCATGCCTTGAGTGCTTGTAAAGGCTAAGGATATTTGGGAAGACGTGTTAGCTCGAGTAGCTTGGGTCTTGTAAGGTCAAATATCTTCATTCATACGAGAGGAGTATTAGATTCCACATGATTCCATATCGGTGAGCACTGTGATGACACTCCCTAACTGGCTCTCTGACATCTAGTCCTAGAGAGTTTTGAGTAGCACCAAAAAAGAAGCTGTGATTCCTTTTATGTTTAGTGTTGACTCTATTGCATTATTGGATGTCGTGTATTCTTTGTGTCCTATATGAGTGTATACCCTTCTCTAATGTGTATTGCATGTGTGTGATTGGTCCTTGTGATTATCTCCTAGCATGGCGGGGTGAGCCATATGGGTATCACATGGTCAGGTGGTGTGATAACCACCATTGGGGATTGAAGGTTCGTGGATCAAAATGCACTATTGTAACATACTCTACTTAGGTTTTACTTATTTTTATATAGGAAAAAGGTGATCCTTAAGTTTAATGCCTAAAACTCAGATTGCTTTTACTCCTTTTTCAAAGGTACATTAGGATGAAAATCAACAAGGTGTCTAGATTGAATTTCAACCATGAAGGTGAATCAATTGGATCTGATCCTTTTGAGCCTTATAAATGGATTGAAATTAATTTTCTATAATTAACCTAATTCAACTATGCACCTAGGTAATATGAAAAATGCAATAACCCAATGATTAACAAACTAAAACAATAGCTTACAGGTAGGTTTGGGAGGTTCTAAGTGATGCGTACCTATCACCAAAAGTTGGATCTAGCATGAAATCGAGGACAAAGTCACCCAGGGGCATATGGGTCCTTATAGGCCTTTTTTGAAACTTCAAATTTGATCTTGTAGCTCTTTGTTTTCTCTCTGATGTCTACCCTGTAAACCTTCATCTTCCGATTCAAACTTGTAATAAATCTACAAAAGAGATGGGAGGTCGCTATATAGGAGTTTTCCTTAGTTAAACTCCTATTTTGGTATTTCTACCTCCACAATAGCTAATAAAATTGATTGATAACAATGTGTGTTCCCTAACCTTAAGTGTATCTAAGGTTGTTATGAGATAAAATGCATAAAACCCTACTCAAGTGTGTTAGGGAAGGATTCCTACATGAACATGACAAGATCTACCTAAGAGGAAGTCAATACACCCTTAGGAAATCTGAAACATAATGATACCTTGCTTTAGGCTACAAATAGGATGAAGCTTGAAGATGAGAACACTAGAAAATAAGTTATTAGGTTGAAGGAAATGGCTAGATGCATCTCCGAAACCTAGAATCCATCATGCTCTTCTATTGGCATCAAACTTCAATCATGGCATAAGGCTTGATAAAATCTACAAATGAGCTTAAAAACTTGCAAATTGGAATGTAGTGATCTCTTGTTTCTCTCTTTGTCTCTTATTTCTTTCTAATTTCAAATGGTGAAAAGACTAGGTATTTATAGGCATTTCTCTAATTTCTCAAAGATTAGATCCGAATAGCTGACATTTACAATTTGAATTTTGAATGTTAAAATACTGACACTGACATATCCAAAATTGGTCCCAAGAGAATAGGGGGACTCACATGCCCTAGGGTGAATGGGTCTTGACCCTATTTTCTAGGGCATTAAGTGTCAGGGAAAAAATAATAATTGGATGCATTTGTTCAATGCTTGGAATTTATCGAAAAATGATAAAATAGGAATCAAAATACCTAATTCAAGGGATTAGGACCTAGTTAGGAGGTGTTGAAAATGCATAAATGCAAGAATCACTAAAATAGGTTTAAACTAAGCATGAAATTATACTCACCTACAAGGGAGTACAATTTTTCATACTACATTTAGCCCTCACTTTAGTTACCTTACAACACTACGTACATTTGCAATCTAAAGTACTGAAAGTAAATCATGTTGTCTAAAAAGGATACTCATATGGATATTATGAATCATTCATGAATGATAGAATGAAGCCCCTAGTGTAGTCATCTGTAAAACCACAATGTTAGGAAACACATCCTACAAAATTGATTTGTTAGGTATTCAAAAATCATCTTGAACAAACATGTCAACTTCTAAGGAAACCAAATTCAAGGGTAGATGTATTCCCCCTGATTCTGTTCGCTTTATGGAGAAAAATTCAGGGTAGCAATCTAATCACATCAAATTGATAAACTTGGTGATGGAAATGATTATGATATTGTCATGAGATCACAAAACCAACTATCAGAAAATATTGGATATGGCCGGGGACAAAAATACAAATCCAATGCAACATACGACATCAAAATTAAAGTTCGCTAGGCCCCACTATGGTTATTTGAATGAGATATGCTAATACTAAATTTGACTATATGTTAGTGCAAAATCAACTTTTTGACTATCATTTTCACTTTTACTTTTTGAAGGTTTAGAGAGAATTACCATTGCACTGAGGAGTGAGGATGTTGAACCGACAACCATACCAACCCTTGAGACTTGAGGTCCTATGAGTGGATGTTGCACGAAGCAACGTGACACCAGTGGTGAGTTTCCTATTCCTTTTCCCTATATTTTATTTTACTATTTTGCATGTTTTTCAATGTTTTCTTAAAAGTCATGGTGTCCCTATCCAAACTAGGTGATAGTGTCCACTTTGGGCATCCCAATCCCAAACTGGTGCCCCTATCCTAGGATGGCGCCTTTGTCCCAGAATGACACCTTTGTCTTGCTTTATAGTTGCTTTACTTTTGATTGCTTTGTTATCGACTTTGTTGTATGACTGATGATTCCTCTTACTTCTTATAGGTCCTTCCATGTGCTCGACAACATTTAGGAGGACACTTGTTTTTGTTTCTCTGAGAGTAGGTTACCTAGTTGTCAAAGAAGGATGAGAAAAATTTACACACTAGTGGACTATTTTGGGTGTATATCATGTCGCCGATGAGATGCCATGATGCTATGTTGATGGCCCTTGTTAAGTAGTGGAGCATAGATACTTCCACTTTCATCTCCCAATAAGGTAGATGACAATTATGCTCTAGGACATACACCATATCTTCAAATTTCCTATGTGAGGTGAGGCTATACAGTTTAATGAGATGCAAACCCCATGAGAGATGAGGAGAGATATACACTACTATACCATCTACTATATAAATTTTGACTCTAGGGGTCGTGTCGAGCTTAGGTAGCTTTTGCATGCTACCGTTCCAATGATTTAGTGCATTATGTGTGTTATTGTCGCCTTAGCTTTAGTGCCTGATGGATGAGGCACACACCTTGATGGAGGCCTCATTCATATGATACAAGATATAAAGCAACATCAGATAGTTTATTCTTGGGGATGGAGTATGTTGGTGCACATATTATGATCTTGGTTGCTCATCTATCTAGAGGGTCAGAGAATTATCCTTTGCACTCTACTTCAGGTGTGGGCATTTGAGCACATCACATGCACTAGGCCTATTGGATTTCTCGGGCCTGTGCCTTATAGTTATCCATGGGTCTTTTTTTATACCCTCAGGCAACCTTGGCAGTGTGGATATCTGTTATACTAGAGAGTCAAATTCAATTGTCTAGAGGATGATGAAATCATATGGAGACCATATAGGACTCTACAAAAGTGATCAAGTGTTGCACAAAAACTATCTAGGATGCAGTGAGATAGGCTATTGGTTGGGCGACATGACTATATCATCATGTCATTTTACTATGATTGCATGATGAGACAGTTTGGTTAGACACAAATGACACTGAGCCCATGGCCTACATATCTGAGATTTGCACATAGTGATGCTAGGCCACAAGACATCCATTGTCCCACACTTGCATATGTCACCTATAGTGACTCGAAGGATGAGGGGTGAGATGTATGTCTAACATCTAACGAGGATGATGTTGGCACATTGATTGCATATGACCACTAACTCATTTGACTGCAAAATCCAATAAAAATTTCCGACGAAAGATGTATAATTAAATGTATTGTCGGGTACTTGTGATATTTAATGTGTAATTTTCATTTTTTTAAATTTTATCCCCGACGTTCGTCGAAATTTCGACGAACCTGGGTTTTCCTCAAAATTTTGACGAAAATAAATAAAAGTGAGTTCGACAAAAATAAATAAAAGTGAGTTCGATGAAAATAAATAAAGTGATTTCGACTATTTATTGCAACAGTGTTTTGCTATTATCGCCAGGTTGAGGGTAGTCATTTTCTTTTTCCAAAATTCATTTGTGAAGCTAGATTTGTACTTCCAGGTTTGAAAATCATATTTTAAAGCAACATCTCATCAGATTTCATTTTAGACTTGTGCATTTTTAGGATAATTGCCATCAAAACACAAGTAACCTATCCTAGTCAGGACTTTGTAAATGAGGTAAAGTGATTTCTTATTTTCTAAACATTTCTCTATTGGTAGTGTGGTGTGCATTTGTTTCTTTGTAGCTCATTCTATTTTTTAATTGGAAGCTACAAAAAAAACATAACTTAACATATTACAAAAGCTTTAGTTGTCTGTAGCATCTAGCTATGAATTTCAATCCTAGGGAGCTCAATTTTTTTGGAGAAATGGTAACAACCATAAAACACTTGATTGAAGATTAATTTATAGACTCAATAGTTGAAGGCTTATTATATAAGCAAGTTGCTTTTGTGGGTTTGGATATGGTATGTGTAAATCCTGGGGTTTCTTATTGAGTTAATTATGTTATAAAAAGAAGGTGATAAAATTCTTCCATGAGATCTTTTACTGTTTATCTAAACAATAATGTTGGTGATACTTCAAAAATTAAAAACCAAAGGGATAATTCTACTAGTGATTGTCAATCTCTGGCTTTTGAATTCCAAAGGTCTTAAATAGATTTCATGATGTCTACAACCAAAATCTAGGAGGCCTTTAAAGGCTTGGTTTTAGATCAAAATCTTCTCTAGCAGATAATGTGGTAACGAATACACATGAATGAACAAATTCAAATTGTAGTATAAAAATTTAAAAACATTTCATTTGAAGCAGAAGCAGAAGCATTTTCAGAATTTCATTTCCAGATTTTGTTGTACAAGTTCAACATTATGATTTTAGGAGTCTAATGGTTGGAAATCATAGTAAAATCAGAATTTAATAAGTTCTAGAATTAGCATTTTAAACTATTTTTTGGGGTCATTAACTTTAGACTATCTTCTCTTTTGCAGGGGTGGTTGCATGCCAAATTTTTTTGGTGTAAAATATTAGAATTATTAGATTTTGTTACCTGTCTATGATTAAAAATTATTGGAGTGTGAGTTTGATATTTTTTGAAGATCTAAATATTCAAGCTTAGTAAAGAAAAATCATGTCAGATAATATTAGTCCAGAACAAAATGAAGAGTCACTTGATAGATTGTGGGCTAGATTGAAAAGAAAGGGTGATGGGAAATGTTATTATCCTTGCAATAATTGCAAGGGCTTAAAGACGAGAAGACTTTAAATTACAACAGCTAAGAAACATTATAGGCATCATGGTCACATTGAAGGGGGGCATGATTATCGTCCATTGGTAAGTTGTTCATTATATGTGTTTATATTGATTGAGTTTGTAAATGTTTATATCATTTTAACATTTTATATATATATAATCACTTGATCATGATCATGGTTTATTTGTGTCTATCATTATTATAAAGGTGGGGCACCCTAGGGCACATGATATGGATTATCAAGGCCCAAAGAATGTGGTTTTGCAAGCGGAGGAACATGGAGCTGTGAATATCGAAGATGAAGTTAATGATCCTATGAAAGAAGATGATCATGCTCTAGAAAACACAGTTGAAGATGATGGTACAAATACATTGATCCATGACACATTTAGTGGCACAACTGATCATGTTGATTGAGATGACTTTGATGATGTTCATGATTTACCTGTACTTGAGAAGGCATATGAGCCCCTTTATGAAGGCTCCCAAACAACTCTTCTCTGTGCTATATTGTTGCTGGTGAACTTGAAGGTTATGACTAGTTTATCCAACATAGCAATCTCACGGATGTTAAGGTATGTCATATATGTCATCTTTTTTCATCTATTTTAATTGTTGTTAGTTCATCACTAGTAAATAAAGGATGAAATATGTACCATTAATATTATTTATATTAACAAATTATTTTTTGGTGTAGATTGATTGGTGAATTTTTGTTACCACCATCAAATATTTACGTTGCTCATATCGAGATTTATCTAGCATATGAAAGATATTGGAATGGAGTATCAAGCAATAGATGCATGTCTCAATGATCATATTATATATCATAAACAACATGAATTTGCAACAGAATACCCGAAATTCCATATCAATAGATATCGAACAGATCAACTAACAAAAAAGGTGCTTCACAAGGTTCTTCGTTATATTCCCATTATTCCACGTATGCAACGATTATTTAGGTGTGAAAGATTAGCACAATTTATGGATTACCATGCACGAAATAGAAGTGGCGATGACATTCTTTGAATGCCTGTGGATGGTTATGCATTTAGGGACATGGAGGAAAAATGGCCACACTTTAAAGAAGAACCTCGTAATCTCAGGCTTTCATTGGCATTAGATAGTGTCAATCCATTTGAAGAGCTGAGATCTATTTACTCAGTGTGACCTATTTTTGTTATCAACAATAACATTCCTCCATGGATGCCAATAAAGAGGGAGCACATAATGTTGGAAATGATTGTTCCAGGTATTTGTTTATCAATTTTCTTTAACGTAGTAGCATCTCATTTGTCTTATTTGTTGCATAATGACATATTTTTTTCATTTAATAGTCATGTACATTAATTTATATATATTACAGTAAAATGGTTATAATAATTATGTAATGTTTATGTTCATTCAACTAGGTAAGTACCAAGTTAAAGATATGAATATATATATCGAGCCTCTTATCGACGAGTTACTAAAGTTATGGAATGGCGTCACTATGTATGACGTATCCAGACCAATAGGACAAAGACAATTTAAATTCCATGCAATGCTTGTATGGACAATTCATGATGCCCCAAGGCTAACACATTTTTGTGGTATGTTATAACGTTTGACTACACTTTAACGATATTTAATTTTATGAAGTAGATATCATGCATTTTTTAAAATAATCTATTCATTATATATAATTATAAAAATTGACATATTTAATCCAATTATATATGATCTTGCAGGTCTTCAAACAAAGGGAAAATTTGCATGTCCAATTTTTGGTCCAAAGATGAAATCTCGTTGTTCAACAAGTTTAGGAAAGCAGGTGTTTGATGAGTATAGGTACTTCCTACACATAAATCATAAGTATCGAATTACTGAAAAATATATTTTCAATGGGAAAGAAGAGACTACATCAAAATCATGAAGAATGACACCTCGCCTATGAAAGTTGGAATATAAAAGAATTAATCGTCAAGGTTATACATTGGATCAAATTGTTTATCTATCATATATGATATGTTTGGAATTTATATTTTATATGTGTTGTGTTTACTCATGCTGTAATTGACAATGATTATTGTTGTTAATTTGTTTAACTTATATGCTTCATGAAGGTCGTCAAGACATTAATGGCTGGCTTCCACAGGGACTGAAAAGTTATCCCAGACAATTTAGTAGTTTGCCCTACTATGAGCAGCTACAAATTGTGCATTTGTTTGATACAATGCATATCGGAAAGAATATAACAAATGTTATGGAAAATATTGGATGGAAGGCATGACAAAGAAAAAAATGTCAAAATTTGTAGTGACATTTAGGAAGCCAATCATGCAATGAAAAATTTCATTCAATTAAATAGCGATGGAAACCAAATTAATATAAGTTCCCTTCCTTGGTTATTAACGGAGCAGCAAAGCAATGCTATAAAAGAAGTCATATGAAAAATTCGATTTCCCCCAGGATTTGCTACGAACATAAACAATATCATAACAAAGAAAGGTGAATTTGGGTTAGGGATGAAAACGCATGATTGGCATACCTTCATTAAGGTAATTATTCTAGTATATTATATATATTTGTATATTGCATGTACTTTTCAGTGTATTATGTTTACTACTTTTGGAAAAATAATGAAAATATCATTTTATAATTGTTGCAGTACATTCTACCTCTATCTCTCCCAGACAACTTCGACAACAATGTCAAGAAAGTTATATATGATCTTGGAAAATACATGAGGTAAGTAGCGATATTTTTGCAATTCGTTGTATAGATCTTATAATTTCCATTTGTTTTACTTGTTATGTAATATATTGTATATTTTTGTTAAATCTCGTTAATATATTTGTGCATTGAATCACTTGTAGATGGATGTCATCTAAAAAAATCCATAAAGAAGATATAAATTATTGGAAGAGAAAAATTCCTCATCTAATGTGTGAAATGCAAAAGTGTCTACCTTTGACATTTTCAATGCACAAGAACACTACCTCATACACCAAGTTGAGGAGATTGAATTATGTACCTATACACACAAGGTCAATGTGGATGGTTGAGAGACACTTGAAAGTTTTGAAGGCTTTGGTTAGACAAAGAGCACATCCTGAGGGTTCTATGGTGGAGGGATATATGGTATACCAGGCCATGGTGTACATTACTGAATATCTTCCTAAGTTTGCAACAAAGATCCATGTAGATCGCATTTGGGATCCCAACTCCATTAACAAATTCAAAGGGTAGTACCTGATGGGGAAAGGTAGACTGTGGAAAGTGAGAGGTAATTATAATATGGTCATGGAGATTAATTAGAATACATTATACATTTGGTTTTTATGTATAATGTACTTATTTAATTATTAATATTCAATATACATCAATTATAAATTAAGTTCGTATACAGTGGTAATTAACTAATTATACGTCGTTTGTGAATTTCAATTGTTTTTGATACAATTGGTCGAGAGTGGGATGCACTAAATTTGTTCGTCGCAAACAATCTTGATTGGATGACGGTATGGATTGAACAATGTCAACAATCTAGTCATGTGTTAACATGGGAAGGTGTGGCTTCATTGGTTAAAGAAGCTCATCATAATGGAGATTCTAATGTTACACCAAGGGAAATTGATTTAGCATATGGTTTAAGAGATAAACAGGTACGTATAAATATATTAATCACCCATATTATTTAATTATTTTCAATTATATTGATGTATATATATGTTGAGATTTTTTCTTTGCATACATTCGGCCAAGAATAAATGTTTATCAATTGAAAATATTGCAATAATTTATACATGTTTGACATATTGCAGGTGAAACATCTCAAGGCTATGTGGTGCAATGGTCATAAATTTCGAATCAAAAATTTGGATGACACGAAGAAAACTTGTGATTCTGGGATAACTGCAGTCTTTCAGGTGACTAATATTTCATCTAGAAGTGACATACATCCAGAAGTCTCAAAAAATTGATACTATGGGATATTGGATGATATAATTGAGTGTGACTTTAAGTCCTTCAATTTAGTTATGTTCGTCATCCTATGGTACATGCTACGATTGAATGAAAATGATCCCGAGAGAACTGTTATTGAACATGATAATGGATTTACCATGGTTAATACAAGGTCGATCGATCGAGCTGGAAATGAGCCCTATGTTCTTCCAAGCCAATGTGAGTAGGTATTTTACTTAGAGGTTCCAGGTAAACCGGGTTGGTCATTTGTTGTTAGACATGATCAAGAGGAAGGCCGGTAAAGTATAATGTGGTGGAAGAAGAAGATACCAAAGAACTAGAAGATGATGTAGATGATGATCAGGATCAACAGTTAATTGATGATGTGCCTGATGAAGATGTCGGAGAGGAGGAACTAGATCATGATGATGTAGGAGTTAATGTTCATGAAGATGATATCCGTGTGGATGATGACATTATCGAAATTGATATCAATGACGATAAAGATGATATGACCAATCCTTACAATGTCGAATCTGGATCGAATGATACAGATAAAGAGTTGGATGAAGAAGAAGATCAATGACATTGAAATGTATGAGTTATGTGATTGTATTATCTATTTGATATTAATTTCTTGATATAATTATATTTGACTTATGTGGTTACATAATTAATTCATGATGTTTTTAATTTTTATGCCATTACATAATTAATTCATGATGTATTTTTTAATGTTTAATTTTAATTCATGATGCTACAACTATTGTAGCTCTCCTAGAAATTTCCATATGATCGTAATGAATAGTGTTTTGGAAAATTTCATGAAAGATGACACATTGATCATAGTAGTGAAATAATTGCAAAGTCGTTTAGATTTTTTAGACCAATCAGCCTTCACAATGTCATTTTTAGGATCATATCCAATTTGATTACTAGGACACATAAGGTAGGATTTGATTGGATTATCTCGGAGGAACATTGTAGCTTTGTGTAATGTGAGAAAAATTTGGATGGGGTAGTGGTACAGGAGCACCTACACCTCATCTTCTATGCTTAATCATGTGATGATAATTAGGGAGCTCAGTAGGTTGGTTTAGGAATTTTAAGAATTTTTTATTGTGAATAAGGTCACTCAAGACCATTAGTCATGTTCTAGGTGAAGTTTTGAGTTATGAGTTTGAGTCTTGCACTAAAGAGTTTTGTAGCCTTTTTAAGGAAAAATGAAAAATTTACATGTAAAAGGGTGCAAGGTTAGTTTCATGTCAATAATAAGGCTATTATCAAGCCACTAGCATGGTCTTAGAGGTGTCCTAGGAGTTTCAATACATTTGAAAGGTCAAAAAATTAAAACATTTCAATAGTGATGTTAACAACCTTTGAAATTAGTGTGTTTTATGTTTCATGTGATCATAAAAGATTAAAAAGTCAGTTGTAGAAGTGGTTGTTTAGTGGTTTAGGTGTAAAGGAATTTAAAAGGGATAAAGTGATCATTGTAAAGGTTTTTGATGGTTGAGGATTTAAAATAAAAGCTCTTGACATTCCAAAATCTGTGTTTTTCTTCAAAGTTTCTGTATTTTTCCTGTTTTGCAGCACTATACGGTCACATATAGCCATATTTTGATGTGAAATCAATTCCATGTCATGAATATATGTCTTATATTTTATTTTAATCTGATTTGAGGGTTTAAGGCATTGATTTGAGTTAGAAAGCTTCATTCCTTTGCATACAACCCGGTTACCCTGTTTTTGAGGGTTTTGTAGTCCAAACATGATATAAAGGGGCTCTTACACTTTTTGTGATTATTGAAGCTTGTGTAAGAGGCCCCATGGATACTTTTTTTAATTTTAGGATGCATGAATATGGCATAGGATGAGAAATAAAGAAGGTATAGCTGCTGTCCTCAAGAGTTTTGTGAAGAAAAGCATGTGAAATGAGAGGTTCAAGCCTAGGTTTCAACAAAATATGTATGGGATATCTGATTTTATGAATTTTTATCCATGTGCAAACCTAATGGGTTGTGTTTGAGTTGGTTTTGAGGTCTGGGAGGTTGTGGAAGTAGGAGATTCAATAAACCCTCATTATTTTGGCCTAAAACAAGGGTTTTTAGGTTTGGCAAGAATTCAGCCGTACAAGTGGAATCTTTTTGTGGATTTGGAGGTTTGGAGGTTGTTAGCTCTCAAAAACGTAGGTAAGAATACCTCAAGAGTTTTCCAATCTCTTGATACTTTTTAGGGTAACAAACAAGGCCAAATGATTTGAACCTTCTTCTCTTTAGGTGCTACCAAACCTAGGTGGGTCTACCTTTGCAAACTGAGCAGACTTAAGTGATGTGATTTTGTTTACAACAATCTATTCACAATGAAAATCTTATAGTGAAGAGATATAATCCTAATAAAGTGTATCTGTAATATTATAATATATTCAGTTAATAGATGTAAAAATAAAATGGACAAACAACTTTGCCAATTTAACTATATGTTTATATAACTTTTAAGTTATTTTTATTTTAACTAGAAGTACTGAAGTTACAACATACAAATTAAATGATATCTATGATTGTAAAATTTATGATTAAATATATCTCTTAGAATCCTTTTTGTCCCAATTTGAAAATAATTCTATATTATAGAATACATTTTTTTAAATTTTAAGATGAAAATAGCAAGGAAAAATCAAACAAATATCTTTATAAAAGAAGTATATTGGCGTGAAATTAAATATGATTTGTATTCCAATGTAAAAAATACAAAGAATGGAAACAATTCTTTCAACACATAAACTATTATGTAGTAGTCAATTAAAATGATCTAAATAGTCTAATAATTTGACTATTAGCATATAGCAATTTCTATAGAGTTGTAGATCTCTTCCATTTCAAAAACACAAAACAATATTAGGTAGATAATCAAACATCTTTCATTTCTACAGTGACTTATTTATCCTAGAGGAACTAAGTATATAGTATACAAAGAAAACCAACAAATCCACAACTACCCCTATTTTGAAGGAGTTTAGTTTTCTCCCCTTCCTGATCTCCCTAATATTGTCTAATTATTTTAAAGAGACCAAGGGTCATAACACAAATTTACTCAACCCACTAAATAGATTGGTTAATGAAACTTGACAAAAGAAACAAAACAATTGCTACATTTGGTATTGAAACTGGATTTAGTTTACAACAATCTATTCACAATGGCAATCTTACAGTGAACATATATAATCCTAATAAAGTGTATGTGTAATATTAGAATATGTTCAGTTAATAGATGTAAAAAATAAAATGGATAAACTAAAAGATGAAATGTGTGAGACCAGTGCCTTGTTGGGTGTATGGAGTCTAATGAAGATCTAGAAAAGTGTAATCTATGATGGCAATAATTCAATCTGTTTGGCAGACATATGTAGTTTATAATTTGTACAAATGTGCAAGTAAATGACTAAAAAACTCTACTTGAGATAGAATGATAATCCTAGTTATGTGATTCTTCTTATTGATCCAATTAATATTCTTTAGTTACTGTGATTGACTAGAAGGGTTTAATCTTTATTTGAAAGAACCAAATAATCACATCACACAAATACAACAAATGTGTATTGGTAAACTGAATATATGCTTGATATATCAATTTAAACAACAAAAAAGCATCAAAATGGAGACAACCAGATAATTGTATAATTCCACAAATATCTGATACCAAGATTAAGCCACAAGTTCAGACATCTTCATTAACTTCATCGAAATTCATACATGCATCCGAGTCTTTTAAAGGAAAGTTCCATTGCAAACTATCTACTGTATCTTTCTCCTATCCACCTATATTTGTTTTACATTATGAAACAAATATAAATATATCAAAATTGTGAAAGGACGCTTCCTTTCAGAAATGTCTTTTGCTTAACAACAATAACAAACTAGAAATTATGCTCTATTAAGCCATAAATAGATGTTTGACATATAATCTCGGTAAGCTTGCTGCTCGTGTGTATCAGCATCCTCCAGCGCATTCCTTATGGCTATCTCCATTTCGAACATCTTCTCATTCTGTTCACATGCCCCATCCATTGTTAAATAGTTTCCTATGGCTATCTCTAGAATTGTTTGCATCATCATCTCACATTCCTTGATCCATCTGTATTTTCCCTTTAATTCCCCTTCATCTTCTAACAACATTGGTACTCCATTTTTTGTGACAATGATCATCCCCCGCTCATCACCTTGCAATTCTTCATGGAATTCTTTATATTTTATCATAAAATGGTTTGCAGTATCAATAGCTATGTTATCAAGAGCATCCCTTTGGTTTATTTCCTAGAACTTCTCTCGGATCCTGCCATCTATCCTCTTATGTTCTTGTATTGCAGTAAAATTGTGTGAATGTGTTCCCTAGAGCTTACTCAACCAAGTCATTAAATTGGTCTACCTCTTCCTTATTATTGCAGTGAGTGCATCACATTTACCTTGTGAATATGCATTTGATTCTTCCCACTGGTCTCTTTCCTGGGAGCTTTCATCACGAGTCAATTGCTTTGTGGATCTCAATGTGATTCCCATCATGTCCTTGAAGCGATCATTTTATTTGAGTAGTCTCTCATTATTAATCTTATACATTTCTTTTTCCTTGATTAGCTTTTAGATTTGGGCTTTATTTAATTTGGCCACATTAATGCCAATTTCTATTGTAGCTATTGGATCAACCACACCAAATTTTAACGTCATTACATGTCCAAAAGCCTTTTCAGTATCGATTACAACAGATTTCTTGTGTGGAGGATACACGGCCCATATCATAAGTGATCCCTCATCTGGGTTATACTTAGATCCTGTATAAATCTCTGTTACCCCCTCAGGAGTGAGTTTATGTGTGGCGTTACTATTCTTCAAAAAACTATCAAAAACCAAAGCAGAGTTCAAATGCAACCCAGGAAAGATCATGACACCTGCACCTTCTAATAATTTCCTTCCTTTCTCAGGGGTCATGCTCTTCATTTCTTCTTCCACACTTGATTTTAAGTTATTCAAAAAAATTTCTTCATTACTTGGTGGAATATTCTCCACTGATTCCCTTATCGATTTTCATTTTAATTTGTACAAAAAGGTTTTAAATTTGGAGGTTTTAATGAATTCATCATCAACCACAAATGATTTATATGCTATCTGCCTTGTGTCAGTATCTGCACTCTCTTCAACATCTGGTTCCCTGGGAACATACTTGTAGTATTGAGCTCTCAATTTGGAAATTTTATCAATTGTACTGCTAGGCCTACCATCACCAGATGCCTCTTTATCAAAAGATAATAGTTTTGTATCTTGCAATCCCCTGTTATACTCATCAACAAATTTTCCTCCTTCCTCTTCTTCCAACTTCCCGATCAAGTCATCATATAGATAGGGTATGTGATTGTATCCTCCCAAGTTCATTTTATTTTTGGAAAAATCAATATACCCTTCTAGATCAAATCCTTTTCATGGTGGACCCTTCTTCATGTTGTATTGCATCAATTTTTTGATAACCATATCATATCCATCCCTTGCTAATATAATTAAATCACCGAAGCATAATGTACTAGGTATAAATGCCTGCTTTCCAAAAGAACTCAGATTCATAACATCTAAAAAGTCCAATTTCCTAACAATCTCCAAATATGCAATCCTATCAGGCACCATCTTGGGTAGAATGAAGGGTGCATCTTCAAATTCATATACTCTTATCATGGTTGCATCTTCTAGACAATACCAGTCTCCCCAATTTTGGTTGAGAGGTCCATTGAAATCCTTAGGCCTTAAAAACCTTTTTATTTCATCAGACAATGAGTATTCACAATGATGATTGTAAAATCTGTACAGTGGTTTCACAAAAACCTCTTCAAAATGTAGATAACAAGAATTAGCAAATCTGCAATCCCAGGTGGCAGTCCAGAGTTGTACTGGTAATAACCTTCCTTATCAAATTGTAAAACCCTAAATTTTTTAGGCCACATCTACAATTCTTGTCCATAATAAAGTATCATATGCATTAGGATTGAATAAGCATCCAATTGCAAGATAGGAGCTCCACTTTTTATTGCCATCAGTCCTGAATCAAGTACTTTAAAGATGTGTGAAGCATAATAAAAAAACCTTGAATTGTGACATTGGATGTCCGCTGCAATTACCATGGGTACAACTGACATATGCTCAGGGGCCTCCATTCCCAACACTTGACACATTGAAAAATATGTGTACCTCATGTAGGGTTCAAACAAATCAACATGGAACAAAGGACCATCACTGTCATTCAGTGGAACTAAAACACCATCTTTCTTAGACCTATGTAGTGGCAACCTCCAACCCTTGTACAAAGTATCCATCCTCCATAATTCCTTTTCCAGTTGTTCAAGTAAAAAAATTTCACCACACACTCCCTCTAGGTTAAAAACCTCACAGATGGCAACTTCAGATACATGTATAAACGGTTTTCCTAATGGATCACAAATAGCTTTGCATTTTGGATTATAATAGGCAGCTAGCATCTTCACCAATTCTACATTTACAAATACATTGGGGCAGACTAGTTTTCCTAGGTTTAACTTCCAAGGATTACACAATGATTCGTATTGGTTCCTTTGTTGGTAATGAAAAATAAACAACTCATATCCCCTAATTGGAGTCCATATGTGTCGTATATGCTTGCATTTATCCTCTAACTTTTCCACTTCTGCAATAAGTTGTGTAGATCGTCTGGCCTTAGGTCCCGAGTTGAGCAATTGATCAATTAGGTCCTCATTTAACTTCCTCTCAGCTACCCCCGGTTCCTACTCTGCTTCAATTTTTTGATTTTTCCTCTAGGGTTATTACTCTCACTCTATTTCCTACCTTTTTCTTTTCCTCAACTAGTGCTTTCCATTTTATGAATCACAAAACCAAAAATTTAATTATAGGGAACTTACAAGTTTATTTAGAATTCTTTGACCAGAAGATCCTTTGGCCCTTCGTCCATTCCTCTACTACTAACTTTGCAAAATTCTCCTTCAATTACTTTTCTCAATTCAGGAAATCATCGACACATTTGGTAGTAATACTGCCATTAATGTCCTAGCTTTGAACATGAGCATAGCTGATCTTCAAATTTACCCACTGTCACATCAAATGTTCTATTAGAAAGATAATTGAAACTTTGGACAATCCTCTTATTCAGGCTTGACTAACGTTCATTAAACATTCTTTTTTTCGGGATACATTACGTCGATATCACATAATCTATCCATCTAATTCATATAAATGTCGCCAAGAGTCACCCCGATGACTATCTTGATCTATTTGTGTCTTCATTGACAAGACATGGTGTATCGCTAAGACATTTAGTAATTTTGCCAATGTTATAAGTCTCCCCGATGATTATTCCTTCGATCTCAAGTATGTCGCCAAGACTCCTACTGATGTAATCTTATCAACATGACATAGTGGGCCGGGATGACATTTTGAACTCATTTTGATAGCATTTGTCTTGGCGATAGTATGTTTCTTTGTTTTTTCAGCAAGACAAGATGAGTGTTTCGGTGATGATATTTCATCAGCGAGACAAATGCACTCGGGCTGACTCAGGGATCTTACTTTGATGGCGTTGGTGTTGGGAAAATTGTGTCTCAGCTTCTCGTTTGAAGCCTCAAATTTCAGAGGGCAAAAAATATTTCTTTCTTCCTTTACTGCCATACCGCGCCTAGCTTATTTATGCCTTTACCGCAATGGTTTGACTGGACCCTGGCGGTACCACGGTGATGGGCTTGGCAGTTACCGCCTTACCACACGTGGTGAGTTTACTCACCGCAGTGGTCATGGTAGGTGGCTTGCAACCTGCCTCGCTAGTCACCGCCTTACTGCGGTCAGTGAAGGCCTTCATCACGGTGGCCGCGGTGAAGTTGCTAGCAGTGGCCTAGCAGTTATCGCTCCACCGTGGGTGGTGAGTTGACTCACCATGGTGGCCGCGGTGAGCTTGGTGGTTACCGCCCCACCGCAGACGGTGAGTTGGCTCACTGTGGTGGCCACAGTGTGACTGCCAATGGTGAGCCTGGCGGTTACTGCTCCACCACGGATGGTGAGATTGCTCACCACGGTGGCTGTGGTAAGACCGCCAGGGGTTTGGCCGACGGTCACTGCCCTACCGCGGGGTGGTCTGGCGGCCTCCGTGGTAGTGTGGTTTGACTGCCAACGGTCCCCCAGATAGTTTACTGCTATACCGCGGTCGGGTCGATCAGACTCAGCGGTAGTACGGTAGATGGCAAGGTGAGCTTGGATGAGCTCACCACCATACCATAGCAGGATGAAGTGGACTCGGCGGTGGCACGGTGGAAACAAGGAGAGCTCAGATGAGCTCAGACTGGGTTTGACCAAGTTGGACTCGGAGTCAAAGAGCACCCAACAAATAGTAAATGGACACTTGGCAGTTTGACAACAGTTTGATTGGCTAAAGGCCAATGTAGTAAAAGCAGTTATTGCGTGACTTGTGCGACTAGTAGAATGAACCTAATCATGGAAAGGAATTAATGCCTAGGTGGCTCGATGCAAAAGAGATCTACAGATAAGATCGATTGCATGATTGGGAAATCAGTGCATGAACCTGATGTCTGTGATTGGTTGGAATATTAATGAAATGTATGACCTTGACAGTAAAATACATTATTATATTTGTAAACCAAAAGGTGATGGTTAAGAAGGCAAGTCGATGTAAGTCTGATTGTGAGATTTCTTTGTATACTTTGAGAGAAGTTTTGTAACAAAGAGTTTTAACTTGAGAGCTGCTGTGAGCTGATCAAAGAGTAAGGGATGATATTGTATGTAATTGATTATTACTGTAATATAATTGTTCTTGCTTGGTGTGGTGGGTTTTTTACCTGAAAAGGTTTTCCCATGTAAATACTGTGTCAAATCTATGAATGCTTATTTTTTGTTATCTCATTTATGCTGTTTGTATTCATCTCAGTAGTTTTAGAAGCTATTAGAACTCATTTTTGCTCTTCTCCTCTGTTGTATTAGTGTTAAGGGAATGTATTCCACACCATTGGGTCATTAGATCCATCCCTATTTTCCCTTCAAGTGGTATCAGATCCTGGCCAGTTGTGTTATCCTTCTTGGAAAAAGGTTAGTTTTTTGTGCTAATACTATTTCAATGGGAGTCTTGCATTGTTGAAACTTATTTATGTTTGAGATGGTGAGTACATCAGGTAGAGTAGAGATTGAAAAATTCAATGGCAACAACTTTGAGTTATGGAAACTCAAAATGGAAGACTTGCTGGTGGATAGAGACCTCTGGATAGCAGTGTCTGGAACTATGCCACAAGGTATGACGCAAGGGGATTAGAACCTTGCTGATAGAAAAGCGAGAGGTCTGGTAAGACTGAGTCTGACCAATTCTGTACTCTTGAACGTCCATGAGGAGACGTCTGTAGCTTCATTATGGAAGAAGCTTGTTGATATTTATTAGGGAAAGTCTCTGGTAAATAAGTTATTCCCGAGGAAGAAGTTGTACTCCTTGAAAATGGAAGATGGTGCATCTGTTGCAGACCATCTGAACTCATTTAATATGAGTGTTACTTAGCTGGCGTCTATAGGTGTAAAGACTGAGGAGGAGGATCATTGCATGCTCCTGTTGTGTTCGTTACCTAATAGTTGGGATCATTTGGTGATGGCTATTGGAAGCACGACCACTGCATTCAAGATGGATGACATGGTTGCTTCGCTTCTATCTGAAGAAATGCAAAGGAAGTCTTCTAAGATGACCAAAGAGGCTCTTGTTGTTCGAGGTAGACCAAAGGAGAAAGGAAAGAAAAAGGATAAGAAGTCAAAATCTAAATCTGCAGGGAGATCAAAGTCTCCTGGTAAAAAGTTCAAGGTGAGATGTTGGAAGTGTGGGCAACCTGGTCACATTCGAAAGGATTGCAAGGAGAAGAAGAAGAAGAATGATTCAAACAATGAATCTTCTCAAAGTAATGCAGACACCTTCATTGTAGCAGCCTTGACAACTCAGGCATCAGATAATGCCTGGCTGGTTGACTCAGGCGCGTCCTTTCACATGACGTCCAATAGAGAATGGTTCTCTAAATATGAGAAGTATGACAGTGGAAAGGTGTACTTGGCAAGTGATTCAACACTGGAGATAGTTGGCAGAGGAAGAGTCAGAATTTAATTTCCTAACGAGAGAGTCAAAGGGATTGGTGGTGTACTGCACATACCAAGTCTGGCTCAAAATCTTTTTTCTGTCAGTAAGTTAAATGATGCTGGTGTAGAAGTTTCTTTCTCAAGTAGAGGATGTAAAATGGCTAGAGGTGCATTGGTTCTGGCTAAGGGTGTTCGTACTAGCACTCTATATAAGTTGGATGCACGTCCTGTTCAATGTAACAATGCCTCTGTAGAGTCATGTAAATAAATCCCTGTAGAGAAAGATGAAGACACTTCTCGGTCTGCAAATTCTTTGGAGGTAAAACTTCTAGTTGAGAAAACTATGTTGTGGCATCATAGACTAGGTCACATAGGTGAGAAAGGTTTAAAAACCTTGAAGAATGAAAATCTTGTAGAAGGGCTTGATGATTGTAACCTTGAGTTCAATTTTTTTGAACATTGTATCTATGGAAAACAACACCGTGTTTCATTTTACTCTAGTCCTCATAAATCTTCTAGCATACTGGATTATGTTCATTCTGATGTGTTTGGTCCAGTTAATGTTTCTTCGTTATCGAAGTCTAGATATTATGTTTCTTTTATTGATGACTGTTCGAGAAGGGAATTTGTATATATTCTTAAAAGTAAATCAAAAGTGTTAAGTCGGTTTAAAGAATTTAAATCTTTGGTAGAGAATCAGACTAGAAGGAAAATTAAATGTTTGAGGACAAACAATGGCGGTGAGTTTTGTTCTACAGATTTTGAAAGGCATTGTACAGATCATGGAATTGCAAGGCATAAGACAATTCCTTACACTCCACAACAGAATGGAGTTTCTAAAAGGTTGAACAAGACGTCGATGGAAAAGGCAAGGAGTATGTTGAGGAGTGCTGGTTTGGAGCAGAAGTTTTGGGCTAAGGTTGTGGCTACAACATGTTATCTGGTAAATCGTTCTTCCTGCTCTGCTCTTGTTGATAAGACGCCTTTGGAAGCATGGTCTAGTAAGAAGCCCTCTCTGAAGCATGTCTGTGTCTTTGGCTGTGAGGCATATGTTTATGTGCCAAATGAAAAAAGATCAAAATCGGATAACAAGGCTGTCAAGTGTATTCTCATCGGCTATGGAGTTGGTGTGAAGGGATACAAGCTTTGGAACCCTATTACTGAGAAGGTTCTATACAACAAAAGCATGATATTTTGTGAGTTGAAACCTTCAATAAGTGATCAACATCTTGAGACAGATCAGAGTGACAAGAAGAAGGATGCAGTTGAGATTCCCCAAACTCTAGAAAGGGAAGAGCTACATGGTGTACCTGAGACTGAGGAGAGCTCAAGCAGCTCTAGAAGTTCTGATGATGAAAAACCACAACCTCAGGTTGTAAGAAGGTCTACACGAGAAAAATGACAACCCAGGAGGTATGGTTTCTCACTGTTAAATTCAAACTATGCTATGTCTTAATTACTAGCACTGATGAGCCTAGGACTGTAAAAGAAGCAATTAGCATGTTTGATTCAAATTCTTGGCTGGAATCCATGAATGAAGAAATGGATTCATTGAAGAAGAATGAAGCCTGGGATTTGGTACCACTACCTAAAGGGCGAAAGCCTATTGGCTGTAAGTGGATATTCAAAAAGAAGACATGCCTTGATGGAAATGTTGAGAAGTATAAGGCACGAATGGTTGCAAAGGGATTTTCCCAAATTGAGGGAATTGATTATGGAGAGATTTTTTCCCTTTTAGCAAAGTTGACATCCATCAGATTTTTGTTATCATTGGTAGTTGTGTATGACTTTGAAATTGAGCAGATGGATGTGAAGACAACGTTTCTCCATGGTGAGGTGAAAGAAGAAATTTATATGTCCTAGCCTGAGCATTTCGTTGTGAAAGGTAAACGAAATCTGGTTTGTAAGTTAAATAAATTTCTGTACGGTTTGAAGTAGTCTCCTAGAAAGTGGTACCAAAAATTTGACACATTTGTGTTGTCTATAGGATTTGTAAGATCAAAATCTGATCATTGTGTTTATCATAAATCTGAGAATGATCGTGTGCTTGTTATTACACTGCACGTGGATGATATGTTATTCATAGGAAATAGCAAGACTATGATTTATGATCTTAAATCTCAGTTGTTTGCAAAGTTTGAAATGAAAGATCTTGGTGCAGCAAGGTACATTCTGGGAATGGAGATAACTAGGGACAAAACAAGCATAAAGCTTTGGGTAAGTCAGAGTAAGTATGTGAACACTGTTCTGGAGATATTTGGGATGAACGATTGCAAGCATCTAGTTGTTCCAGTCATGTAGGGAATGAAACTATCTATTGAAGACTGTCCAAAATCTGCTACTGAGATGGAGGACATGACCAGTGTGCTATATGCAAGTGTTGTTGGCAGTTTAATGTATGCGATGGTCTGTACAAGACCAAACATTTCCCAAGCAGTGGGAGTTCTAAGCCATTTTATGGAAAATCCAGGAAGATCACATTGGGATGATGTGAAGAGAGTGTTCAGGTATTTGAAAGGGACTTCAGATTATGCTCTGTGTTACCATGGTAGTTTGGTTGCATCATAGAGGACTCTCAGCATTCAGGGATATGTTGATTCTGATTGGGTAGGGGACATTGACAGCAGAAGATCCACCAGTGGATACACATTCATGTTTAATGGTGGAGCAATCAGTTGGATGAGCAAGCAACAATTTGTAGTTGCTTTATCCATGATAGAGGTAGAGTACATGGTAGCAACTCACGCCTGCAAGGAAGCAGTTTGGTTGAGGCGTTTGTGTTCAGACATTGGTTATAATGCAGTGTAGATTACAATCTGTTGTGATAGTCAGAGTGCCATTTGTTTGGCAAAGAACCCAACTTTCCATGCCAGGATGAAGCACATTGATGTGCAGTTTCACTTCGTGAGGGACATGGTGGAAGATGGAAGAGTCTGTCTTGAAAAGGTTGACACTTTGAAGAATGTTGTAGATTCTTGCACAAAATCGATGGGCCTTGGGGCCTATGACTATTAGTGATTTTTTCTAAATCTGGAGGGAGTTGGAAGTCTTCGCCAAGTGGGAGCTTGTTGGGAAAATTGTGTCTCAACTTCTAGTTTGAAGCCTCAGATTTCAGACTTGGCAAAAAATCTTTCTTTTTGCCTTTACCGCCATACCGCGCTTGGATTATTTCTGCCTTTACCACTTTACCGTGACGGTTTGACTGGACCCAGGCAGTACCATAGTGATAGGCTTGGTAGTTACCGCCTTACCACGTGCAGTGAGTTTACTCACCGTGATGGTCATGGTAGGCGGCTTGCAGCTTGCCTCGCCAGTCACTGCCTTACCATGGTCGACGAAGGCCTTCACTGTGGTGGCCGTGGTGAAGCCGCCAGCAGTGGCCTGGTGGTTACCGCTCCACCACGGGCGGTGAGTTGACTCACCATGGTGGCCGCGGTGAGCCTGGCGGTTACCACCCCACCGCGGACGATGAGTTGGCTCACCACAGTGGTTGCGGTGTGATCACCAGTGGTGAGCCTGGCAGTTATCGCTCCATCGTGGACGGTGAGCTTACTCACCATGGTGGCTGCGATAAGACCGCCAATGGTTTGGCTGGTAGTCACCACCCTACTGTGTGGTGGCCTAGCAGCCTTCGTGGTAGCGCGGTTTGACCGCCAGCGGTCCCCCAGACAGTTTATCGCTATACTACGGTCGGGTCGATCGAACTCGATAGTAGTGCGGTAGATGGCGAGGTGAGCTCAGATGAGCTCACCGCCATACCGCAGTAGGATGAAGTGGAATCAGTGATGGCATGGTGGAGATAAGGAGAGCTCAGATGAGCTTGGACTGGGTTTGACCGAGTTGGACTTGGAGTCAAAGAGCGCCCAGTGAATGGCAGATGGATACGTGGCAGTTTGACAACAGCTTGATTGGCTAAAGGCCAACATAGTAAAAGCAGTTATTGCATGACTTGTGGAACTGGTAGAATGAACCCGATTATGGCAAGGAATTAATGCCTGGGTGGCTCAATGCAAAAGAGATCTACAAATCGGATCGATTGCGTGATTGGGCGATCAATGCATGAACCTGATGTTTGTGATTGGTTGGAATATTAATGAGATGTATGACTTTGACTTTAAGATACATTATTATATTTGTAAACCAAAAGGTGATGGTTAAGAAGGCAAGTCGATGTAAGTCTGATTGTGAGATTTCTTTGTATACTTTGAGAGAAGTATTGTAATAGAGAGTTTTAACTTGAGAGCTGTTGTGAGCTGATCAAAGAGTAAGGGCTGATATTGTATGTAATTGATTATTACTATAATACAATTGTTCTTGCTTGGTGTGGTGGGTTTTTTACCTGAAAAGGTTTTCCCACATAAATACTGTGTCAAATATGTGAATGCTTTTTTTCTGTTATCTCATTTATGTTGTTTGTATTCATCTCAGTAGTTTTAGAAGCTATTACAACTCGTCTTTGCTCTTCTCCTCTGTTGTATTAGTGTTAAGGGAATGTATTTTGCATTGTTGGGTCATTAGATCCATCCCTATGTTCCCTTCAGTTGGTCGGGCCGATACAACTCCTTGTGCTTTGATTGGTGAGCTAAGACAAGTTTCTTGCTGATGGAACTTGATCGGTGAGACCTATATGCTCGGTATGACCTTTTCATTTCACCTCGATGGAACTTGTCTTGCCGATGATATGGGTTATTTGAATACTAGATTTTGGAGATTTGTCATGATATCAAATGGTCAAGAATGATGTGATCATATGTGACTATGATGGATTATACTCAAGATAAGGTTTTCTTTAGGGAATCAATGAGTACAAAATCATCGTAAAGGCTAGTTGCTTTGTAAAATAAGCCTAATCAGCCTAATCAACACAACCTAGAAAGGGTGATTTTGGTGATTTGGTACAAAGGACTTATAATTTCCCTTGAAGTATGTTTAATAACTCCAAAATTTGTGTCTAAAATCATCAAGTTTTTCTCTGGTGTTTTGGGAAAGTTTTGAGTTATTGGGCAAAAACTAGGTTTGCACTGTTACAAGGATTCAAGGAGTCAAAGTGTGAAATCTGACTTCAGTTGTTTGTCAGGATTTGAGAGTTGTTTGGATTGTTTAAATTGGTCATTATAAACTTGTTGGAAGAATCTTAAAGGCAGGTTGAGTTGATCCTCCTAGGTCTACATCAGGTAGTTGCTATTGCTAAGGTGGATCACTCCTTTTTGTGAAGGTCGTACACTTATGATTGGGTCAAGTGTTCTTTTCTTTAGAAAATTCCTATTGCCTTTTTGATAGGTTATGATTTGATTAGATGGGTTATGAAGCACTTATTTCAAGTAATTTATGTCTATTTTAATTTGTAATTTATTAAATTCAAACACATCCAAAATTATGTCCCTGCTTTAATTGATTATTACGTTATTTAATTATTAACTCAAATGACACCTCCAATTTAACTATATCTAATTGAATTTATCTAAAGTGTTGAACATTTTTAGATCAAATTTAGTAATTAACTCAAACAACTTTTCCAATTTAACTATATGTATATATAACTTTAAGTTTTTTTTATTGTAACTAAAAGTACTAAAGTTACAACATACAAATTAAATGATATTTATTATTGTAAAATTTATGATTAAATATATCTCTTAAAATCCTTTTTGTCCCAATTTGAAAATAATTCTATATTATAGAATACATTTTTTTAAATTTTAAGATGAAAATAGCAAGGAAAAATCAAACAAATATCTTTATGAAAGAAGTATATTGGCGTGAAATTAAATATGATTTGTATTCCAATGTAAAAAATACAAATAATGGAAACAATTCTTTCAACACATAAACTATTATGTAGTAGTCAATTAAAATGATCTAAATAGTCTAATAATTTGACCATTAACATATAGCAATTTCTATAGAGTTCTAGATCTTTTCCATTTCAAAAATAAAAAACAATATTAGGTAGATAATCAAACATCTTTCATTTCTACAGTGACTTATTTATCCTAGAGGAACTAAGTATATAGTATACAAAGAAAACCAACAAACCCACAAATACCCCTATTTTGAAGGAGTTTAGTTTTCTCCCCTTCCTGATATCCCTAATATTGTCTAATTATTTTAAAGAGACCAAGGGTCATAACACAACTTTATTCAACCCACTAAATAGCTTGGTTAATAAAACTTGATAAAAGCAACAAAACAATTGCTACATTTGGCATTTCATGTGGAATGAAGAGTGGTGACAATAATATACTTATAGTTTAATAAAACACTATTTTAATAAGAAGGCTTGACATTAGAAAGATAAGTGTTACATATAGTTTAATAAAACACTATTATATTTTTACCAACATATACTATTGTATGCTTGCATGGATTTCTTAGTTAATATATGGGGAGATAGAGATAGATGGGGAGAGAAAGAGAGAGAGATAGAGATATATGGGAAGAGAAAGAGAGATGGAGATATAGGGGAAGAGAAAGGAAGAGAGGTGGAGATAGAGAGTCGATGGATAGGGGGATAGGGAGGGAGAGATGGTGAGAGATAGAGAGGGGGGGATAGAGAGGGGGAGGGAGAGAAAGGGATATAGATAGGTAGAGGAGGAGAGATAGAGAATAGGGGGAGAGAGGGAGAGATAGTTTGAAGAGTAAGAGAGAGAACAAAGGGAGAGATAGGTTGAAGAGAAAGAGAGAGAAGAGAGGGAGATAGATAGGTAGAAAAGGGAGAGAAAGAAGAGGGGGAGAGGGAGAGCGATATGTAGAAAGGGAGAGAGAGAGAAGAAGATAGGGGAGAGAGGGAGAGATAGCTCATTATATATAGAGGGAGAGGGAGAGACATAGAAAGGGGGTGATATAGAGAGATAGAGCTAGGGGGATGCTGAAAGAGATAGAGAGATCGTGATAGAGGTAGAGAAAGATATGGATAGAAAGAGATAGAGAGAGGAGTGAGAGGGAGATAAAAAGATCAAAAATAGAGATAGAGATATAGAGTAAGAGAGATCGAGGGAGAGATGGAGTGAATGAGAGAGAAAGGGAGGAGAGGGAGAGATAGCTCAATAGATAGAGGGGGGAAGAGGGAGTGGCATAGATAGTGGGAGATATAGAGAGATAGAGAGCGGCAAGGATAGATATATCAATCACCCTCCCTATAACTTTATCTATTCATCCTTATATCCTTATATCTTTATCTCTCTACCTCTCTCTATCTATTATTCTCCCTTTCTATTTGTATTTTTCTCATTATCTCGCTCTCTCTTTATATTTTCTTCCCTATATTTATCTTTGTCTCCTTAAGTATGCAATGGGTACATTGAAGAGGTCTTAAAGGAGAATTATCATATCTTTAATCAAATGGCATGCTACCCTGAGCATAACTCCCCAAGGACACATGCCATCCTTGGATTGTTGACATGAAACAACCAATCAAAATTTAGTTTCTCTTTTCCCTCTCTCTCTTTTCCTTTGTATCTCTTATATTTATCTGTCTCATGCTCTCTCTCTCTCTCTCCCTATCTATCTAAGTTCATCTCTTTCTCTCATTCTCTATCTTTTTAGTTTCTATCTCTCTTTGTATTAGCTATTAGGCTACATATATTGTGAGATTTGAGCTTGAAACAAATCTCATGCCTGGAAACCACTATTGTGTCGTTGGAAAACAAGTTTCAACTACCATTTAATGGTAAACCATCTATAGTGTAATGGTAGAATCCTCTAAAATATCAAGTAAAATCCTATATATACTATGATATAATAATAAATATAATTATATTATATATAATTTAATCTAATATTACTATTATATTAAATATATATTATATTAATTATAATAATTTTATATGTATTTAATAATTTTGTTAAAGAATATAATATAATTATAATAAGTTGAATAATTATATTATTTATTATGTAAAATATAGCTAATATATACTTAACTATAATGTAGAATATTAAAACCTAGCTAAATGGTGCCATAATTTTCAATTTAATTAACATACTCTAAAACCTAACGAAACCAGGTTGTAGCTTGTCAAATTGGAGAAGTGAAAGGTCAATACCAGAGCCGAGGAAGAGTTTGAAGGAGTGAAAACAAGGTCAATACCAGCGTCGAGGAAGAGTTTGTAGTTAAAACAAGGTCAATACCAACGCCGGAAAAGAGTTTGGAGGAGTGAAAACAAGGTCAATACTAGCGCCGAGGAAGTGTATGGAGGAGTGAAAACAAGGTCAATACCAACACCGAGGATGAGGTTGAGGGCACTCAGGGAAAATCGACAAGCAAGGGAGAATGAGTACTCTAAGTTTGGCACGCCCATTCTCTTTAACTTGCAATTTTCATGCCTAGTTTCCAAAGATCTTCTCGTACATTGGCACCCCCATTCTCGTAAAATGGTATAAGATAAGACAAAAAAAAAATAGCTTAGTCTTTCACATTTTTATCAACCAGCCTTAGGTCTTGGAAAAACTCCCATAATCTACCCACATCTTGGTTGTTGGTGGGAACATGTTATTCTTTGTTGTATGACCTACCTCAAATCTTATGTCCACAAAGTTGCTAAAAACATAAAACAATAAGAAAAAAAGTGAAGGTACAACTAAAAAGGGGTTATTTCCTTTTGGCCTCCTCCACCTCTTATATATCAACATAGCATGGAATTACGCTTACATAACATAAACTCAAACAAATGGAAGTTTATAGGGGCAAAGGAGCCCAAGTATATGCTAGGCTAAGCTAGTTCTAATGAATGGAAATAGAGGTATACAATTCTTCTTTAATACCTCCACCACAAACATATGAAAGGAAAGGTCTCCTCTCTTCTTGGTAGTGATAACCTCCTCCACACACAACCCTTAAAAATTATGAATAGAGGAATATAATATATGAAGAACTCAAAGTTGATTCTCTCCTACCTGATGCAATTAGTCATTTAATCCTTACAAACATTTATAGTGATTACTAGAGGGACATAGACCAATTCTTCATAATAGAAGAATTTGATCATACTTTTCCAATGATGACATTATGAGAAAACCTTAGGTTAAATGAATAATTCCTAGCTAAGTTCTTTAAATCATGTCCAACCGTATAAGAGAAGACCACTGCTATGTGTACTTGGATTCCATGGAGAAAGGCTCTTTGGGATCTTTCATCAATCAAGGTATTGTTAAATTTTAACACCTAAAAGTGAGAATGAAGAATCTTTCGTAGGATGGTAGCCAATTATGCTTCTCAAGACCTAGATTACAAAATATTTGTCAATATCATTGCAATCACAATTAAACCTATTGCTTGAGATATAGTCATATAGGTAAACAAATTGGTTTTCTTGATAGTAGATACATTCTAGACAATTCAATCCTTGCATAAGAGATTGTTGAATGGGCCCAACAAACTACTCATGATGCCCTTACTATTAAGTTAAAACTTTGATAAGGCATATGATTGCATCAAATGTCCTTTCATTTATAAAAGTCTCAAATGGATTTATTTTTAACCCTAAATTATTATCACACATTCATCTCTTTGTTAATGAGTGATTGCACAATAGTGTGTCCCACTTGTGAGATGAGGCAAAAAAATAATCCCAAAATTTCAAAATTACAAAATACCAGTTGAATGAAGAACCTTCATTTGAAGGTGATGTCATCATGACCTTTGAATGAAGAACCTTCATTCAAAAATGATGCCATGTCAAGACTTTCAAATGAAGGTATTTTTTATTTTAAATATTTCATGTCCAAAATGCTTTATAAAAGGAACCTTGGCATGAAGGACCTTCAAATGAAGACCTTAATTCAAAGGTCCTTCATTAGAAGATCCTTCATATGAAGGTTCCTTTAATGCCATCCCATTATAGCTCTTAGAGTTGTTAGAGATATTTTTGTTTTGAAGTAGAGATTGGATCATCAAATAGTGTCACCATGGCTCTACCAAGATATCCATAAAATTGATAAACCCTGACTTAACTGTTGATGTTTCTAGGTAGCTTAGGGCTGCTTCTATTAGCGCACCTATTCCAAGAAGACTTATAAATTAAATGATAGCCTAAATGGCTATTTAATTTATACTCCTTAAGATTATTATTGTTTACTTATTTGGGCCGACCTATCTTGGCATTTTATTTGTAAATTAATTATTCTCCTTGGGGGCCAACCTACTTGAGAAGTCACCTCAGTTTTGTATATATACAAGGTCATCCTTGCTCATTAATCATCAAGTTCATTAAGCATATTTGCATCTAGAGGAGGAGTTCGCACTACTTGCAGCAGCAGACCTTCATACTGCAGTAGCAGACCGAATTCAAGGAGAAACATATTCATTTGTATCTTTGCATCTAGGAGAGGTGCGATTGTTCACTGTATTAATTTTGGCCATTGCTGGGCCTGAGTTGTAAGCATATTTCTACTCTTATTCCTATATTATACAAGAGAAATATTTGTTGGGTTTTTTCTCCCTCAGGAGGAGGGTTTTCCTAGGGTATCTTGCTGTGTTTATTGTCTTATTTTTGCAATCTTATGAGTGCTTTCAGTTGTGTCATCTGATCTATAAAAACACTAACATGGTATCAGAGCGGGTTTGAAAAAGATCATGATCAGATTTGTTTTGCAACACTCACTTTAATCTTTTTTAGTCTATCTCTATTTTTGAATTTCAAGATGGTGAATGGTCTGAAAATCGAGGATAGACTCGAAGGAGCTTCTAACTACACATCATGGAGGTTCAGTATCATGCTCACATTGGAAGAGAATGATTTGGCTGAGTTTGTGAAAACAAAAGTTCCCGAACCTGAGGAGGAAGAAGAGAAGTTGCAGTGGAGGAAGAAAGATACTAGGGCAAAGAAAGTGTTGGTTGATTCCATCAAAAATCATGTTGTTCTGATTGTCTTCAAGTTGGATACCGCAAGGGAGATGTTCACTACCTTGGAAGAGATGTACGAAATCAACAACACCAGTTGGGAACTTGCACTGAAGCAACAACTACTTCAAATTAAGATGGCAGAAGGATAGTTTTTCATCACCTACTTCATGAAGATTTCAGAATTAAGAGATCAACTCTCTACCATTGGCCATATTGTTGATGATAAGGATTTGACCATGTTAGCTCTTAATGGTCTTCCTTCATCTTGGGAGTCTTACATTCAAGGAATCAGTGCGAGATCGAAACTTCCCAAGTTTGATTGATTGAGGGCCGACTGTATTCAAGAAGATTCGAGGTTGGTAGCTAGAGGCATGGGTCAAAGTTCAAAGAATGAAGATATACATGTTCTCGCCTCTCATTTGTCGAAGAAATGAAAAGTTTAGAAGAAAGGATTCTTCAAGAGGAATCCAGATAATGGGTCAGATGGTGCTCCTACATTCAAGAAGAAGTGGGACCTCTCTCTTGTTCAATGCTTTAGATGTGACAAATTTGGTCACTATGCGAAGGATTGTCCTACCAGGCCTAATCAACATGCTTCATTTGTAGGTGTGATTGAGATCTCTCCCCAAAATGATTCTAGTGAATTTCTACTCTAGTCATGGGCCTATGTTCAAGTTTTGAAGGTTGTGTACTGATTTGAGTGCAAGAGCAGCGTATCGTACTGTGTCCACCCTTTAGAATATTTAAAAGATAAGTATTTTTTTGTTTTTGATTGCAATTACCCTTCTAGGTTAAAATTGAGTTTGCTGAGTTGTGCAAGTCTAACTTTGATTATTTGAATCATGTGTGTTTAGTCAAAATCATGGTTCTCTAGTAAATAGTGATCACTCTGATAAGATTCCTTAGATTTATTCATTGAAAGTTGTATCATGCTAATTTGTGAAGATTGTCTTTTGTTATGCTCAGATCAGCTCTTCCAAGAAATTGAAAGAAAGACATGTCATGATTGATGAATTAATTATCTATTACTTAGGAGATTTTGAATTCTATGAGATAAGTATTGCATGATTGAATAATGTTCATGATTTGTTTTTTAGTTACTAATTCATGCTACAACATTGAGATAGTCAATCATGTATGCTCCTAGTTATGGTGCGTCTATTTGAGATAGTTGAGTTCCATGAACTTTTAGTAATCTCTTCTTAATAATTTCAGGATAAATCAAGAAGCGTAATAGATTGCTTTCAAGAAGAGCTTGATGCATCCTATAGGTTGAAGGATGGAGACTCTACTTGTAGCGATGAGACTAAGTGATTAGTTGAAGTCATCTTTTGAAGAGGAAAAATTAACCTTAAGAGGGAGTTCTATGACTCACTGAGAATAAGTAAGGCTTGCAGTGTTGCAAGGTTGAATGCTAAATTGTTGAAGTACCTCTTCAACAATTGGGTTCTAAATTTCTCAAGTCAGGTCAACTTGGATTGGTAGCTCTGCAAACCTATTCAGAATAGAGTGATCTAGGATGTGGTCGAAGAGGAAAACCCTGAATCTCTATAGTGGTGTGCATTGGAAACCATTTCTCTAAGGCAAGAGTTGCAGGCAATGAGGTAAAGAGGTTGATGCAAGTGATTGAAGATTCAGAGGGAGCCTACTGAACCTAAAGATGATGGTTTTGTTGCTTTGGATGCTATTTCAGTGGAGTTTTGCAATGATATCCTAGTATAGAAGAAAGCAGTCTTCTGTGGCACTGAGTATAGCGAAGGCTGAGTACATTACAACTTGTGTGGTAGATCGAGAAGCAGTGTGGCTTCAAAAGATCCTTGCAGGATTGGTTGAATAGGCATTGAAGCTAGCTAACATCCCTTGTGTTAATCAAAGCTTCAAGAAGCTTTTTGTCTTTCCATGGGTTTCATGATAAAACTAAGCATACCACTATATCAGAGATATGATATTGAGAAAAGATATTCAGTTGAGGTATATTAGCATTGATGAGAAGATAGCAGTCATTCTCATCAAGCAATCTCTTTAGGATAATGCTTGTGTACCTTTGAGACAAGCTTGATATGTTGGAGAATGAAGTCCTAGCTGAGAGGGAGTCTCGGTATCAGTGATATTCAGATTTGTTAATGCATTTCTCTATTGAGAGAGATTTGAGGTGCAAGCCCTTGATAATGCATTTCTCTATTGAGAGAGATTTGAGGTGCAAGCCCTTGTTAATGCATTTCTCTTTGAGATTTGAGGTGAAAGCCCTTGTTTCCACCCTCTGGGAGAGCCATGGTGGATGTCATGTGTGTGACTCCATGACAACATTTTTTTTGTACTTGTGTTTTCACCCTCTAGGAGAGCCATGGTAAAAGTCATGTTGAGGTGACAACATCACATTGAGTGATGAACACTTATACATACCATCTATGGAGGTAGCCATGACGTTGATATCATGATGAGGTGATATCTGATGTCACGATGAGGTGATATCTTATTTGCTTTTTCACATTGAGGTGATAAGCTACTGTATCACTATGAGGAGATATATTTTGCGTAGCTGAAAGTATCATCCCTAGCTGAGAGGGAGTGTTGATGTTTCTAGGTAGCTTAGGGCTGCTTCTTTCAGCGCACCTATTCCAAGAAGACATAAATTAAATGATAGCCTAACCGGATATTTAATTTATACTCCTTAAGATTATTATTGTTTATTTATTTGGGCCAACCTATCTTGGAATTTTATTTGTAAATTAATTATTCTCCTTGGGGGCCGACCTAATTGAGAAGTCACCTCAGTTTTGTATATATACAAGGTCATCCTTGCTCATTAATCATCAAGTTCATTAAGCATATTCGCATCTAGAGGAGGAGTTCACACTACTTGCAACAGATCATTTTCTTGTAGCAATCGACCTTCATACTGCAACAACAGATTGAATTCAAGGAGAAACATATTCATTTGTATCTTTGCATCTAGGAGAGGTGTGATTGTTCACTGTATTAATTTCGGCCATTGCTGGGCCTGAGTTGTAAGCATATTTCTGCTCTTATTCCTATATTATACAAGAGAAATATTTGCTGGGTTTTTCCTCCCTCAGGAGGAGGGTTTTCCCAGGGTATCTTGCTGTGTTTATTGTCTTATGTTTGCAATCTTATGAGTGCTTTCAATTGTGTTATCTGATCTATAAAAACACTAACATTAACAACCACAAATTCACAAGAAAATTGCCTCTGTCAGCCCTAGGGCATCAATTCAATGCCAAGTTTCTTGCTTTAACAGACCCCTAAGTGAAATGAACCTCTATCATACCATGTTGCACAAAAATCCACCGAGTTACAGTTCAAAGACAATGGGTGGATTGGTGGATGTCATTTCTATTTAACCCTCAAACCCTTACATAGGCAAAACAAGGCAATCCCTGTATTTGATTATTTTCCCCCACAAAACAGTGATTTAGCACTTCAAAACAAATGCAAATGAAAGGGAACACATATAATTATCTACACCAATGATCTCAAAGAATTTAAAGCTTGTATGGATCCATACAACACAAAAGAACTTCAGAAAAATAGTAAAAACACAAAAATCTGCTTCAAGAAAGTGGTATTTGATATGAAATTTTGGTATCAACTCCTCCAACAATTGCAACAATTGAAATGGGATGGGAATACAATATGATAGAAGTGGGATAATAAATGCATTGTTTGAACCATCAAACCAATATGCAAAGATGAAAGAAAGTGAATTGAAAAAGTTTCTTTTAACTTTAAGTTTGTTGGGTAGCCAATTCTTTTAAGTTATCAAATCCGACCATCATACATAATAAAAATGTTGTTTCAAATGACTATGAGCACTAACTTTCACTATTTGAAGATGTTGAAACCTTGTCATAGAGAACTAGAACATTGATGCAACTACTCATCCTACCTTAAAACATACCAAAAGTCTCCTAGCAATTAGACATAGGAAGATTTATGATGACTTAACTAGGCCTAGTACACACTCCCTCCCCATTAACCACTTAGACATATGGAAATTAAATGTAAATTTTTTGCTATTTTTAGTCATGTAGGTGTCCAATAAACCACTTGGTGGTGTTTCCCTTCAAGTTTATTTACTTGAATGAAGAGAAAAAGTCATTTGATTACAATTAGAGAATACATTTGAGGCCTTGGTTGTGTAACTGGTGGACGATAGTCACATTTAACACTTGTTACAAAGTTTGGGAGCTAAAACATTAAGTAGATTTGATTTGTGATGGACACATTTGGATGGTAGTAAAAATAACTTGCAATCTATCAAGACTTGATTACCTTATAACCTGTCAAATTCTAGCAATGAAATGATAGATTAATCATAATGTCACCTTGGGATCACATCACCATGAAAGAACTTCATCCAACATCCTTATGAGTGCAGGTACCACCAAATAGGTATTTGTCAAATCTATCTTCTTCGAGTGAGGGAAATTCAGGAAGAGAAGAGGAAAGCAAGACATGTAGTAGGTCTAAAAGAGGGAGATCAACTAGGGGTCAAAAGATTAGAAGAAAATTTCGTAAACGGAATTTTTTTTTTCTTGTTGAAGGGGGGTCATGTTCTTATGATGATGAGAGCATAGGTGACATCGAGGTGCCCTTGAGGTACAAACATCTACGAAAACTATGGGTACCCAAGGAACTTCCTCCAATAAACACTGATTTTTGTGTCAACGAGAGGATATATCGCATAGCATCATCGTCATTACATGGTTTGGGCCTATTTTGCATGGACGGCATAAAGGTCTGTTATGACAAAGTTACTGAATTGATGGAGTATGTCGGACCCTGTTACAGTTACAAAGATTGGATGTAGCTGGTTCGATATACATGAAGTATGCGTAGGTATGCATTGTCAGCAAATTATATACAGCTAAAAGATAAGGATCAAAATAATGGAGTGGCTATGTACATTGACGGAAGGCCAAAAGCATCAGGGAATATTATAGGGTTTATAAATAGAACACAATATGGGTCAACAAATAAGAAACCCAATTGCATATTCGAGGCACGTGAGGGAAACCATGTATTCGTATGTGCCTAAAATCAATAACTGCAGGGGAAGAGTTTTTAATCGATTACAATTTGAATCACTTAGATAAAAACACAATTACTATGGGGGTGGTATGTACTATATACCATTTTACCCAACCTCCAATTAATGACTCCAATATACCATTTTATTATTATGTTTTTTTTTGTAAGTCTATTGGTTTCATTTCGATAATGTTTTTTTATATTTAATTTTTGTCACAGCGAGACATTGATCATACGGGGAAGGCTTCGACCCAGAGCTTAGATCACGATGCATCTTCAAGCGCTTCTACCCAACAGGTTTACCTCATTGTAATTGTACAAATTAGATATGAGCAAAATGTTTTATTATTATGTTTTTTTCATGAGTTTATTGGGTTAATTTTGATAATGTTTTTAATATTCTTGTTGCAGTCGGTTGATTGAGGAAAGGCACCGGTAGTAGAGGAGAGCATCCATAGGGAGGTGTAGTCACTATTATGTGATGATGACATCGCATATTCAACAAACCTTCTCGATGTGATAAGGAAGACCCAAAAAAAAGGCAATGAAGAAATCCTTCAATTATTATTCATAGTGCCTCAAATAGATGAGATAAGAGAGTGTTAAAATATTGACTGAGAGAGCACAAAACTTGCAAGTAAGCTATCATGAGGTCTTTAATTATAACATAAGTTCATTCATGGTTTTATATTTTGTACTCTTTTATGTCATGAACTAAAATATGTGTTGTTTTTACAAGATTTTTTGCATCCTCATGATGCTACTGATCATGATCAGGGTACTGCAGGTGTTGCCCGAGGAGTAGGGGTTGGTACAAGTGTCCATCCTGACCTTCCTGTGCATACATCACATCATCCGATCCCATCATCCGTACCTATATTATCGACTGAAATTTTGGCAACACATACCATGCAGGCATCCGGTAGTGCATCCTCTGGCAGCGAACACATGCCAAAACATGCGTCAGGACATGTACCTAGGGATGCAGAGGCCACTAGTTTTGGTAATGTTTTAGCAGCATTTCCTGGATCTTCCCGTATTACGTGTATGAGAACATTTCCGGTCACATTTGTAGTGACCGAGGATTTTGTTCCCATAAAGATAGAGAAGGTCTCAGGTACTTTAAAATGTTTTAATTATTATTATATAAAATCCAATTTAAATTTACTTATTGATCACTCTTTTTAGACTAATGGTCCCTTGATCATTTTGCAGGAAATGATGTTTTTTATAAACATCTAAGTGGTATTACATTGGAGCTCTTTGGGCCCACCATACGTACACGATGAAATTCCCAAAATCAAGATTTAAAAGTTGAGCTCATTAATCGATTAGTTGTGCTATTCGGTGATAAAAAATTCAACCGAACCAAGGTCCTTAAGAAAGCTGGTACCTATCTAAATTATGTGAGGGACCAATATAGGTCACATTTAGAGAAGAACATAAAGTATGAGCGTCCCCCCATTATTTCAGAGAGGGAGTGGAAGGACCTGGTGTCAGATGGAAAGGAGAAGGCTGAAAATAAAAAAAAGAAAGACACCACCAGGCCAAGGAAAGTATGTGATACTATAAAAAATGTAATTATATACTGATCACTCTTTCTTTTTACATAATCTAACGTATTTCAAACTTTTCATAGGCTGCTCGACACATTGAAGGCAACAAAGGCAAGACTAGAAAAACATGGGCATCACAAACTTGGCTCTGGTGGTTATATAAAATTAGCCGCACGAATTGTAAGTATCAATAAATGAAATATTGCATCCAAATAATAAATTGCAAACAATTTTGGTTTTATCACACCATAGAAGCAAAATTCATGATCTTATGCAAAAATACAAGGCTTTGAATTCAACTGAGTGCCCACAGAAGAGGACCTAAAGATTGCCTTCTAGCAAGGCTATGGAGCCCTGACTGAATGCTTAAGAGTCTTGACTGGGAAAACACAATATTCCACTGCATCCGAAACATAGGTAAATAAACTCAATAAAGTTTATTTAAAATTGAATACTTGTGAAATCTATTCAATATTAATTTCACCATAAAGTAATTATGTGCCTATTTTTTTTAAATAGACAAGCAATGATAATACTGCACATGACATTGGAATTTAGCCTGGTGAGGGTGGAGCACAACCTACAGATGAAGGTCATAGTGTGCATCCTGGTACTGGATGTATTCATGTGCTATAAAAAACGTAGTATGGATTAATACAATTAAACATCTTTAATTACATTTGGTGTATTAATTAATGTAACCTTTCGTGTTTCAATTTTAGACCATGTAGAGCGTGATCAACATATGTTGAGCATGATCAGGCTAGACAAGATCAAGAGCATGATTTGGCCCCATCAGGTAAAGAGGACCACGCTAATGTTTTTTTAAACATATTTAATTGCAATTGGTGTATTAATTAATGTAGCCTTTCGTGTGTCAACTCTAGATCAGGGTTTAGAGGGTGTTGAGCATGTTGAGCATGAGGCTATAAGACAAGATTAGGAACATGATGTGGCCCCATCAGGTAAAGAGCACCACTCTAATGTTATTTTGATTAATGAAATACTTGTAACAATAATAATAAAATATATCAATTTAACATTTCTTTGCTATTGGAGAGACCCCCCTTGCAGCAACGTCCACGTCGTGAGTACATGACTAGTCATACATTAAAATCACGGGCATAGCTCAGAGCAACTAAAGGGGGGACAGATGATTTAGAAAACGATACTCCAATTCAGCTTTTTTTAGATGAAAAAAAGAAAAAAAAAGTGATTGTAATCATATTATGACAACCATATTTTTGATAATATGTAAAAACTGAAAGAATGAATGTTATATGTTAATGAATGAATGTTATATGTTATTAATGGATGAATGAATGAATGAATGTTATATGTTATTAATGGATGAATGAATGAATGTGAATATATTAATGAATGAATGTTATATGTTAATGAATGAATGTTATATGTTATTAATCCAAGATGAATGAATGAATGTTAAATGTTATGAATGGATGTGTATACACCTAAAATTGGTCTGGAGATTTCTGATTAATTAAATACAAATTATTTAATTGATTATCATAATTTCCTCTACTGTTTAAATAAATAGAAATATTTATTTATATAGTTCACATTTAAATTCTTCTAAATTAAATAAATAAAATTAAATACTTTGTTTGATTTAATTATCATTTTCCTATTTTATTCTATCACATCAATCTTAAATTAATTAAATAAAGATTAAACACTTTATTTATTAATTGTCATATTCTTCTGTTTAATTTAATAAACAACTTCTATAGTTCGTTTTATTAAATTATTTATCCCTCTGTTGCTAATTTAAATAAATCAAAAATATTTAAATCAAGGCATAAGGAATATTCCTCTATATTTCCTCAAAATCAAATTAGATATCCTATGTCTAATTTATGTCAAAATCATGTAAAAATTAATTGATTGAAACTTCACGGGAAGAATTGGAGACAAATTGTAAATTTATCTCTCAATCCTCCTCTATCAATCTTTCCTCTTCTCTTGTCTGGTGTTTTCATGGGTAGAGACAGTCTCCAAAATTCTCTCAATCTCCTCCATCTTTCACCATTCAATCCTCTAGATTGAATTCAAGCCTCTCTTTGTCATCCCTGTGCATTTCTACAGCTAGAAAATCTATAAATAAAGCCTCATTGAACCAAGAAAATATCCCAAGTTATCAAGTTTACTCTGCAGAAATTTATCAAGCATCCAACATCCAGCATCCAAGCATCAAGCATCAAGTTTTCATATCATGGCTGCCTCCTGTAGCTGCATTTCTCATTTTTCATGTCAATTCATATTGCATTAGTTTCTTTTGATTATATACATATTATCAACATCTTTCTCGTTCTCTAAATTGTAATTTTAACAATCATAGTGCTCACACGATCTGAGAGTCATTATGATTTAATAAATCTTTGGAGATAGAGAGCAATATGACGCTTTCAGTAGATTATTGTTTTGAATTAGTTCAATTTTCTTTGTCTTTGATATAATGTCGTATTAAGAAGTGTTTTATTACTTTACACCTTATTCACACTTACAATTTGGCGCCCACTGTGGGGCATTAACCCCAAGTTTATCAATTTTTTTGAAAAGTGTCGCACAGGTTTTCGACGTGTTCTGTTTCAGCACTTTCGTCAAGTACTATAGCACATCCATGGAAAACTATAGTGCTTTTGTGCTCTATTTTGACGCTTTCATGATACTATAGCGCATTCATCAAAACTTTCAACGCTTTCAAATCTAGCACTTCCATGACTTGTTTCGGCGCATCGGTGATCCATCTCCAAAAAAGTTGATTTAGCGCTTCCGTGGCAAAATCTGGCGCTTCGGTTCTCTGTTTCGGCGCATTCGATTTTAGCACATCAGGTAAAAGTTATAGCGCTTTGGTGGACTATTTTAGTGCTTTTGTAAATTCAATCAAGATCCGACATGACTGCGGCTAGATTTTTTATTTTTTATTTTCACAGTTAGACTAAAATTTATCAATCCTAGGATAGTCACTTCTGGTTTCTAAAATTTATCAATCCTAGGGTAGTCACTTCTAGTTTCTAAAATGTATCAATCCTAGGGTAGCCACTTTCTGTTTTTTTTAAAGCAAATTTATCAATCCTAGGGTAGTCACTGCACTTTTTACAGTATTAGTTAAAAAGAACAAAACATGATTTTTGTGAAGCAAAATATTTACATAGATTAGAAAATTGTCTTTTTGGGCTTAAAACAAAACAACTTATATGCTGTGCTTGTTGTGGTGATTAGGCTTATGCTCTCCCCTTAACTGGGTGATCAAAGTGCCAGATTCATCTTTATTTCATGCTATTTACGCTTTATTTAAATCCTTTAGAAGGCCTGCCGTAGTGGGAAAAAGTACTCACCCTATGGGAACGACCTAAGTGGGAACGCCTAAAGCCAAGGATTCCAACCCATTATAATCAAAATGCAAGTTGTTGATGAAAGTCCAACTTGACGGTAGTGAGCAAGATAACCATCCCCAAAATATTTGTTCTAAAGATTGGGAGGTCTCCTGAGGGAGTTTATCAATTGCCGCATCGCACAAAAGCCCTATCTACGAACCATAGAGTAGTATCCCGGTGAGTCAGTATCCAAACATTGTCATACTCACGGTGCAAGGGGAGGGAAGAATCTGCCCCCAAGACACTCACCATATAATTGCCAAGGACCGTTTGCTCAGAGGACGAGAAATCCAACTCTGAGTACGCACCTGGAAACGACAAAAACACAGGCGCTCTCTAGGGGGTGACACGACTATGTGCGTCAACGCAATTCAAGATGTGGGTTGTGCGTATAACGATGACCTATTTGTCCTTAAGTGTGAGTCTATTTGATTTGTGTACTTTTGTCAAAGCAACCTGTGAAAATCAATAAGGACCATTCGTGGTTCTTGAACATACACGATCTATTCAATTTAAAAAAATTATCTCACAATTGCTTGCTGTGTTTTCACAAAAATCATTAAAATCAGATTAAAGATCATCTTGAAAACAACAAGTCAAATCAGATGAAGAAGTTCATGATTCAAAAGTGGAAGTCCACCACTTTTTTCAAGAGAACAATCAAAATCACCAAACCCAAGAAACCTCTCAGTTATCAGGATAATTTAAGGAGAAGACGTTTTCTATATTAGAATCGGAAGATATTTTTACAACATAGAACCTTCATCCATAGATATCACGATTTTGCTAGAGGTCACACTCTTGATTACGTTGTAGAGCCACTCTATTCACAAGCCTTCTTCCAAAGGAGAGCTCTCACACAGTATCACAACCGTAGTCAATGCATACGTCAGTCTTATTTTCCACAACCCATAATAGAGTATGCCACAAGGCTAGATCAAATTTTATAATAGAGAGTCTCAAAAGTCCTATTTTTAGCGCTCTGGAACTCTGTTTCAGCACTTTGGGTCACTATTTTAGCACTTTCATAAAACAACGCTTCCGAGCACTGTTTTAGCGCTTACAGTCTTTATTTTAGCGCTTTCATCATTTTTTTCAACGCTTTTGGGCACTGTTTCAGCGCATCTGTCAAGATAGCGCTTTCATCACTTTTTCTAGCACTTTTGAGCACTGTTTCAGCGCCTCTGTAAAGATAGCGCTTCCATCGCTTGTTTCAGTGCTTCTGTGAAATAACGCCTCTGTACTCTATTTTAGTGCTTTTAAAATAGAGAGTTCAAAAATCGTACCAGTTAGTCAGTCTTTCATTTATCCATAGTTTTTACCGAAACACAAATTTCTTTTTATCTAAATCACTGTCTAGAAACCGAAATCAGATAGGTTTATACAAATTTCCAATCTTACTAACTGAAACAAGATCTTGCAAATCAAAAGTGTCAAATCAAATACACAATCGATTACAACACTGAAGTTTCATCATCAGGATATCATCATCCTTTATCATGAAACAAAGTATAGTAATCCAATTTTTAACCTAGTCTTATCAATAAGATCAATCATCTTATTCAACTTTGTAAAAATTCAATTCACATTTTTCCAGCATAGAAGATCAACACTTCAAAAGAAAGAGCAAAAAATTGTATGCCAATCTTAACTAGGTCCCAAAAACAGAAACTCTTAGAGCAAGAACTTGAAACATCCCAAACAATGGCAGAAGAAAATCCTTGGAACAGTCTAAACCAAAATGATAAAAATGAAATAACTCCAGAGGATATTCAAACAGCTCAACAAGATCCCAAGTTCCATAAATTTATGGAAAAGATCTTCGAACAAGACATGGAGAAATATCTCTTGATGTTGGTTGAATCGGGTGCTAAACTTCCCAAGGACTTCAATGTAAATCATCTGAAGGAAGCACCTGGAACAAGTGAGACTGAAATACTGCAACCCACACAAACAATAGATCCAGTTGCTGCTTTGACATCCCAAATGCAAATGTTACAACAATAAATACAGGATATTACGAAAGGGAGTACCAAAAGATATGCGATATAGGACATTTGTCCTTATCCTTTCGATGCAACAGTCGACCAGATACCTTTTCCTAGACACTGTGAATTCCCAAAGTACGATAAGTACAATGGAAGAACGGATCCGATAGATCATATCCGGGAATTCAAAACAATGAGCCTTGAGTTTGCCCAAGAGGAAACTTACTTAATGGGATTATTTCCAAGAAGCTTGGGAGGTGCATGCATGGAATGGTTTTCAAAATTACAACCAGGTATCAGGACTTTTGAGGAACTTGTCAACAAGTTCATCTCCCAATATTCTTTTAACATCCAACACGATGTTACAATAAAGGATCTTTATAACCTAAAAAAAAACAAAGGGGAGATGTTCTTGTCTTTTCTACAAAGATGGTGATGACTATTCACCAGATATCCTCGATCCATTCCTGAGGAAGAAAAGATGGAGTTATTCATTGATAACTTGATAGAGGAAATGAGTTATAGGCTTGAATTGCAATGTCCTTCCACATTCAAAAAAGTAATAGAAAATGGTCTTAAAATTGAAGAAGCACTAGTAAAAAGAGGAGTTATCAAGCATTTCAATGATAAGTCAAATAACACAAATAACTCCTCTAATCAATACTCAAGCAGTGATAAATAAAATTTTTGGCAAAAGAATCGAAACACGACTACCAATGAAACAACAAATGATTCCCAAAATGTCAAACTGGTTTTTAACTTGACAGCGTCTACATCAAAGAATCAAAACAATGATCAAATTGTCAAGTCAAATGTCATACAAAGTAACGAGATCGTAAAAACACAGTCATATCAAAAACCATCAAATCGGCGTAGGTTCACACCTTTAGGCCAAACGATAGAATCAACAATGAAAGAATTAGTCACCAGTGGCCTTATCACTGTACAGGAAGCTAGATTATGGGATCGAAAGGTCAAACCACCATGGTGGAATGATGCAGATTACTGCAACTTCCATAATAACAAAGGCCACAAAACCAACAATTGTATGGAGTTGAAACACGCAGTACAATATCTGATCGACAACAACAAAATATATGTGGAGGGACCCCAAAACAATAACAATCATTTAGCCTTCAAAGACCCTTTGCCAAACTATGACAAAGGAGCATCATCATCTTCGAATAACAAAGGAAAGAACATCAATCATGTCTATGACAAAACAATCCTTTGTCTTTCCAAAGTAGAGAGTGAACAAACAATTGGTCATAACATTAACAAACCCAAAACCAACAACACTACCCCTTTGGATTTGCTCCCAAGTATACAAAACTCTGAAAATCAAATCAACATCTTAAAAATCAGACCGTTAGGAACATCAACCAGCAAATGTAATGACTAAGGGGCAATCCAAGGTAGTGTTAAAGGGAATTGGGTCTACGCATGCAGTTCCACCTCCATGTCATTATAACATTGTCGATCAACTACAAAACATTCCTGCACAGATATCAATACTAGAACTCCTTAAATTATCACCATCACATAAGGAGGTTCTAGAACAAGCACTAGTAGCCACTACGGTACCAAAGAATCTAGATGTTTGCCAGTTCCAAGCTATGGTGGGGCATTTGACTACCCCGCATTGTCTATCATTCTCTGAACAGGATGATGTCTCACTAAACCATCCCCATAATATTGCACTCCATATCGAAGTCTTAATCCACAATCATCGCGTCAAGAGAGTCTTAATAGATGGGGGAGCTGGTATGAACATTTGCACTCTCAAGTTAATCCATGCACTAGGGTATTCTGATGATGTTATTGATGCCCAAAGGAAAATGACTATAAAAGCATATGATGAGGAAGAAAGATCGTCTAAGGGATTAATTGTGTTACCCATTCAAGTGGGACCAATGATGAAACATATAGCATGTCAAGTATTGGAAAAAGAGTTAACATACAACATACTCTTAGGACGACCATGGATCCATGAAATGCAGGCCGCACCTTCAACATATCATCAATGTTTAAAGTTCCCAATAAATGGACAGGAGGTGACTATATCTACTGATTATAATTATCCTCAACATTGTGACACACTTAGAATCTCTCAAGATACCTTTGTGCCTCACAACAGGGAAGCATCTAGTTCAAAGTCATCAAATGAAGAAAAACGTCCAAATATCATCACCAAATGGGTAGAGAAGAAGGATAAGGAAAAAGATGCAAATCTTATTGACACTCAAGTAATAGAAAATTCAGATCCCCAAACTTCTTCATCACAAAAATCTCAAGAGAAGGTCTAGTTGACAGATAAGGGAATGGGGCAATATTCTATCGAGCAATCACTTAACCTTTCACAGTTAATGCCATCTCCTAAGACATATGGTCAACCATCTATGATCAAACATAAAACATCATTACCAGTAACAATTCTTGAAGAAAGGTTTGTCAAAACTGGTACCATAGAGGACGAATCAGACAACAAAGCAATCTTGGATTGGTTATACAAGGATGAAGAACCATCAACCTCAAATAGCAATATCAAAAATGTTAATATCAACACCGACAAATATGGAAAAGGCAAAGCTATCCTAGAAAAAATGGGTTATGAGGGACAAGGACCTATTGGATTAAGGAAGGATGGAATCATAGAGCCTATTTAGCCCCTTACTCTCCAATCAAAAGAGAAGACGAGATTGGGATACTCTGAAGAAGAAAAACAAGAACTGACAAGGAAGGCTATAGAAGGAATCCTTCAGCTTAGAGATAGCTCTGAAACAAATTCAAATGAATATGAGTGGGATTTGTGTTCCGATGTATCTTTCACCAATATTCAAGTTGATGTAATCCAACAATATGCACCTACGCGTGAGGAGGGACAAGGTTTTGGGTCTAGACCATTCGTAGCAGGATCACTAATATCGATGACTCAAGTGGTGACGAACAAACCTCGAGTGAACTAGACGATCTTGAAGAGGGTACCATCATTGACCTCGATATTTCAACACACAACTATGATGAAATGGCTGTCCGAACCCTTACATCCATCAACCTAAATGAATCCGATGACCTCATGCCATTAATCCATCCAGGACTTATTGACTGGGAACCTGTTGAACCTCTCACTGTACCAATATTTGCAGATGATGATGCCATCGTAAATTTCCTATGTCATAGCGAACCTGGTATAAGTTCTATCTGTAATACTCATAACAACATGACTCGGTAGGAGGGTGTCAAATCTTCCAGTTGCAAAAGTGAAAACAACGAAAATAGATCTAATGGTGGAAACCATTCTATGGCAGCATTAGATCTGGGAAAAGAAAAAATAAAGAATGCATATAACGGTGAAAACCTTTCTGAGGCACTGAAGGATGAAAGATTTGACACTCTTCCGAAACATTATCATGAGCAGTCATCAGTTCTGAACACAGTATGTGAACGTCGGCACTGAAGAAAAGGAAAAAATCCTACATCTGGCAAAATCCATGATAGATCAAGACAGACCGGAATTCATCAATTTGTTTAAGGAAAGAAGCATCAACTTCACTTGGTCATATTCCGATATGCCAGGCTTAGATCCAAATCTGCTCATGCATCATTTGTCTTTTCCCGCAGGAATCAAGCCTGTCAAGCAAAAATTGAGAAAAATGCATCCCCACATCGCATTGATGGTAAAGACAAAGCTAAAAAAATTGTTAGATGCTGGATTCATAAGGTCTATAGACTACGCCAAGTGGATATCAAACATTGTACCTATTTCAAAGCCAGACAATAGCATCGGGATATGTACGGATTTCAGGGACCTATATAAAGCATGCCTAAAGGATGATTTTCCGTTACCAAATATAGACATCATTGTTGACTTAACGACAAAACATGCCATGTTGTCAATCATGGACGGTTTTTCAGGATATAATCAAATTAAAATAGCTTCAGAAGATCAAGAAAAGACGGCTTTCACATGTCCATGGGGAACCTTTTGCTGGAATGTCATGCCATTTGGTCTGAAAAATGCAGGAGCCACCTATCAAAGAGAAATGATGACAATCTTTCATGATATGATGCACACCTTCATGGAGGATTACGTGGATGATATTATGGAAAATATTGTACAAGGGAAGGACATCTACATATTCTGAGCAAGATCTTCACATGACTAGAGAAATTCAATGTCAGGTTAAACCCCAAGAAGTGTGTCTTTGGGGTCACATCAACAAAACTGTTGGGGTACATTGTCTCAGAAAAAGGCATTGAAGTAGATCCAACGAAAGTCAAAGCAATAATGGAAATTCTGCCTCCTAGAAATATCAGTCAACTCATATCACTACAGGGAAGGCTTCAATCGATCAAAAGATTTATCTTCCAACTGGCGGACAAAAGTCATCCTTTTAATCACCTTTTGCATAAAAATGTAATTTTCAAATGGGATAATGGGTGTGAAACAACGCTCAATCAAATAAAACAATATCTAATGTCACCACCCATTCTCATGTCACCAACAGAAGGAAGACCTTTGATATTGTACATTGCCACGACAAATATCTCTTTGGGGGTACTATTAGTGCAAGAGGATTATGAAGGAGAAGAATGTGCCATCTACTATACCAGTAGAACATTAAATGGTTATGAAATAAATTACACTTTCACAGAGAAATCTTGCTTGGCGGTGGTGTTTGCTACTCAACAGCTGAGACACTATATGCCGACTCATACAATCAAGCTAATAGCAAAGATCGACCCCTTAAAATATCTACTCAGTAAGGCTGCCTTAATAGGTAGACTGGCAAAGTGGGTCATGCTATTAAGTGAATTTGACATTCAATATGTGGAGAGAAAAGCAATCAAGGGTCAAGCAATCATTGAACAGTTAGCCAAGGCTCTTCTACCAGATGATTGACCAATGACAATGAAGTTTTCAGATACAGACATTCTCACAGTGATGCCCCAACAATGGGTATTATATTTTGATGGATCATACACACAGCATGGATCTAGAGTAGGGATTTTGTTCATCTCTCCCCAAGGACACACCATTCCAAAATCATATAGACTGATGTTTCAATGTACAAATAATGTGGTAGAATATGAAGCATTGATAATTGGGGTCAAAATAGCAATTCAATGGAAGATCACAGACTTACAGGTATATGGGGACTCTCAACTAGTCATTTATCAAGTGAATGACAAGTATCAAAAAAAAGATGACAAGTTGATGCCCTACAAGCAACAGATAGATGATCTGAAATAGTTCTTTGTCAGTATAAAGTTTGATCAAATTCCAAGGGCGGATAACAAAGCTGCGGACGCTATGGCCACAATTACTTCATTATTACAATTGCCGAAAAAACGAGGTTGTTATGAGTTTATGGTAGAACAAGTATCATGTCTTTCCCATAATAATTCAGAATCCACTACCATATGCCATCTAGAAACCATTGAAACCTCCATCTATGAAAAAACCTATGCTTACCTAAAAGATGATATCTTTCCTCTTGCTCTTTCCAAGAACCAAAAATGAAACTTTATCTGCCAATCCGCCTGACATACTTTAATCACAGACATACTTTATCGTCGAGGTCTTGATGGTACCTTACTCCGATGTCTAGAAAATGACGAATCTGAAATGGCCCTACAAGAGGTTCACGTGGGTATTTGTGGCACTCATTTGAGTGGGATAACTCTAGTCAAGAAACTCCTCTGTTTGGGATATTATTGGCCATGCATGGAGAAAGAATCCTATCAGTTTTTTAAGAAATGTCAAAAGTGTTAGATTCACACACCGGCTCAAGAACTGCATCCCTTTACATCAATATGGCCTTTTTGTCAATGGAGACTAGATCTGGTAGGAAAGATACATCCCTCTTCATCTAATGGACACAAGTTCATTATCACAACTACAAAATATTTCACAAAATGGATAGAAGCAGTACCTCTTACAACCATCACTGGGAAACAGATCTCCTCTTTCATCTTGAATTACGTAATATGTCGGTATGACATTCCTCAATCCATTATCACTGATAACGGATGACCTTTCAAGAATCAAGATGTCCAAGAACTATGTGAGAACTTCCATATCCAACATCGTTTTTTAACACCGTACTATCCTCAAAGGAATGGCCAAGCAGAGGCCTCGAACAAAACGATTCTAAAAATTCTCAAAAAGACGGTTAACGATGTTGGACGCACTGGTAAATTTTGACCCAATTTTCGACGAAAGGTCATCGAAATTTCGTCGAAAAATCAACAAAATTTGAAACGTCAATTTTCTGACCCAGCCGACGATCGTGGGTCGGAAAATCGATGTTTCAAATTTCATCAATTTTTTGACAAAATATTTTTGACGAACAGTCGTCGAAATTCTGACGAACTTTCATCGAAAATTGGGTCAAAATGTATTAGTAATGTGATTGGCATGTTCAACTCAATCTTGCACTATGGGCCTACAGAACAAGTATCAGAACACCAATAGGAGCTACACCATATGCCTTGGTATATGGATCAAAAGCCATATTTCCCATTGAAGTAGAGATTCCATCCCTTCGTGTATCACTCAGAGGAATCATTTCAGATGAAGACTATAGGGTATCTAGACTGTAGGAACTGGAATTGTTGGATGAGTGTTGTCAACAAGCTATTAATCATCTAACGGCTTATCAATAGAGAATGTCAAGGAGTTACAACCACAGGGTACAATCGAGGGTCTTTCAGGTTGGTGATTTGGTACTAAAGGAAAACCCTAGGAATCAATAGGATAGGGAGAAGAAAGGGAAATTTGAGTCTAACTGGCTTGGTCCTTTTGTCATCATATCAGTATACGGATCAGGAGCATATCAACTATCAACGTCAGAAGGAGACTTGTTTGATGAACCTATCAACAATATCCATCTCAGAAAGTTCTATACTTGAATCTCCTAGTGCATCGGTCAAACTTCTGAAAAATGGTTTCCTTGATGAAAACCTGGCAAACAAGCGTCTTGGCAACATAAAATACAAATAAAAAATATAGAAAATACAAAAAGAAAGAAAAATGAGAAAAATAAACAAAACAAAGAGTGTAATCAAAACATATGGTGAAAACCTGGAAACAGGCGTCATATGTGATTCTAAAGATCAACTTTTCCATCTATTTTGATACATATCGGGATCAATAATTTGGCAGTCAGTGTCGTTTCATATCATGTCATTAGTCTTGCCATCATTGCATCCATATCAAAATCATTTCACATAGTCAAGTCTCAGTCTAAAGCTTGGGGGCAACATCTGGATATCACTAGGGGCAACAAAAACATCGGTTTCACCAAAGGGAAAACAATAGTATGATAAGAAAATGAAAACAATGATAAAAGTGCAACATCAATCATCATCAAAAGGGCATCAAACATCCGTATCATATCAAAAATCCAAAAACATGTCAAAAAGTTAGTCTGGAAGGCAAAAATCCAAAAACATAGGCCTGTGTCAGTCAAACTACATGGTCTCTGCATGTGTAACGTAGGCAAGGCTAATCTTTGATCAGCCCTCGAGACCCCTAAGATAGGTTAGTAGGTTAGGTCTTTGGTCAAAAATCTCGAAAAATCAAAAACATCAAAAAGTCAGGATGGATGATCTAATCTGAATAATGATTTTGAAACACAATAAGTAAAAGGTAGATAAGTTGTATTTTTTATTGATATTATCATTTCTTTGGAGTATCTCAATGATGTATTACACTAGAGAAACAAGGAAGAAGAATGATATTTTTATTTGTCTGCTGTCTGTAAGTTAATCATACGAATGTATGAATTGTCAGTGGATGTGCTATGCAAATGTATCGCCAATGAAATTAAAAATTCACACATTGAAATGATTAATCACTGCTTGTTTATGCAATAAATGCTCAGGTCATCTCGGTTCAATTATATCTAGATGCTTGTGTTCGCTTGCAATATCAAAAATCATGAAAGTAATACTCAGGTCATCATTGGTCTAACACATACCATTGACGCTTGTACTCACTTTCAACATCCAATAAAAGCTCTATGATGATACCAAGCACAAAAATATAGTTAAAATAACAAGGTTTTTGCATATAGTTGCATGATAAAATTAGACTGCATTCATCATAAATTCATTATTTGCAGAGTATTTGTTGCATAAAGGATTCCAATCAGTGATTATCTTATCTACAAATATGACTAAGTATACTTGACATAAATCTAAAAATCATCAAAAACATATAAAAGTTATCATTTCATCATTAAAGTTTTCATCAATTCATCATTCATGCATTTTAAACATTAAATGGTTACAACATAATCATTTTTATTATCATCACATTATATCATAAATAAATACATTATTTTTCATCCATATCATTACATTACATTATTATCATTTGATCAAATACATCCAAGCATTATGTCATGTCATTTATTATCCATACATCATCATTATGTTCATCATCATCACATTTAAAATAAAGTGCATTCATCATTTTGAAAGCTATACATTACATCATACATCCATATATCATATATTCTAGAAATACATTCATCATAATCATCATCACATTGAAATAAAATCATTCATTTAGAACATCACATGATACATCATCACATAATAAATGCATCCATCACATAGAAATCATAAAATATCATAAGATCAAATCAATTGCATCTCGTATATATATCATCGATGTCAAGTATACAATGAAGTCTAAAAATAAAGATACATCATCAAAAATGAGCTAAATCGTAGTATACATCATATCTCAAAAAAAAATGTCTCAAAATCACAAATAGCAATGATCTGCTATTGCCAGAATGTGCGGGTCCAATAGGACCAGTACCACCACCACCCCCAGATGGACCAGGATCTCTGGGATCTCTCCAAGGAGTCTATGTCACACCCTCACTCATTGTCCGAGTATGTGTCCGACCAGATCTCGAGGGGGCATAGCTGACTCTGCGACCAACAGGCACTGCATCATGATACCTACCCCTATAGAACTCTGCCTCTCGGCTAGCCCATAGAACCTCTCTCATATAATCGACCACTCTTTGTAGGGTCTCGGCTATCTCCTGTGCCCTCTCGACAATCTGTTGGGCACTATCTCGTTTGACTGTCAATATTGAAACCTGAGTTTGAACAACAACTAACCATCCCTGTACCTGCGCTAGTGCCTGAGCATGGGCCTGAGCTTGAGCCTACATCTGAGTCTGTGTCTGAACCAGCAAACCCTAGGCTTGTACCAACTGTCCCTGCAATGTATGTACTTGTGTCTGGAGACCTGCAATTTGTCTCTGGTACTCAACTGACAGTACTGCCACTGCTCGCCTCTTGCGAGGCCTACTAGATGAAGGACCAATACTGACTGGTCCAGCCCCTCTGCCACCTTCACCACCACCATCACTATCATCCCCACTGCTACTGTCACCAATGCTGCTCTCAGTACTGCTACCTGATGCAGTATCACCACCACTATCCTCTGAACCCTCCGCAGCATCCTCCTCAACGGGTAACTATGTTGGCTCGTCTGGAATAGTGATGTGTGGATGCAGAGTCAATGCCAAAAATGTAGCATACTCCTCTATAACAGGTCCCTTGGAAATATCCCTGTGCATGTCCTAGGGTGACGGTTGTAGTGCCCTGTACCCCTCTATAATAGTCTCGTATGACAGGCATGGTCCCCAATTAGGCATATCACTCTGTCACCTAGCGTAGTGGGCTACCCCCTGTGGCGTACACTGAATGATGTTATACTGTCTGTACACCCGTCGTAACGAAAACCTCTTGAACACGAAAGGAGTCCTATCGATCAGGTACATTGAATCACAAAGGTATCCGAGAACTGCGTCGTCCTCATCCCACTACTCATAGTCTAAGTATGGTCGCCAAACAATGCTCTCTGTATCATCAAAAAATCATCTCCAATGCTCCAATTTACCCATCCAAGCCTGGGTAAATCTACCTCTATACCGAAACACATAGGTCTACCTGTCAATCTAACCAAAATTGAAAATGGTTGAGCAATGGAAAAATGCTCCCATGCCCACACCTATATCAGGATCATCCCTACTGATAAACTCTATGCCCCCAAGTACACCACTGAATGAAGGTCGTGGTAGAGATGTGCCAACATACACATCCCCCATGCATATATCATACCGTGCATGATCATGCTCTCTAAGATCCGGCCCCAACCCACAAAGAATCCCTTTGACCTGTGATCAGGATGCAGGGCAAAGGAAACCTCCAATGAATCCAACTAGCATTGCTGGTAGTGAAGCGTATGCATCAGCAATCGTCCTCCATCAGACACTCAGACCTGCAATGTGATGATCTTGAAACACTCTTCAGAGAGCATCTCTCCCACCAGCCTCATGAGAATCATATACTGCAATCTCCCCCATGAATGAAATTCATAAAATCCACCACACATCCTCGAGTGTGACTGTCATCTCACCGATGGGTAAGTGAAAGGTGTTATGGTCACTGTGCCACCTCTTAGCCAAAGCGGTAAGGAGACCTCAATTAATCCTAATTTGGAGCATGTCTAGTAAACTCGTGAGACCACATTGATCTATGACCCGAATCTCATTTGGTGTCAGATGCGGTATCAAATTAGTGGTCCAAGGAAAACGCTCTCGCATCTAGAGAGTACCCAGATCCTCCTATCATCACAATTCAAAATCTACAATTAGTACATTATGTTAAGAAATCAAAGGTCATTCTACTATCAGGTCTAATCAAACTTTGGTATGAATTTTCAATCAAAATTCAGGAACAAACATCAACAAACCTCACCTATCATGAGGTTCATCAAACATTATCTAATCTCACCTATCATGAGGTTTATTAGATATTGAATCATTTCCTCGCCTATCATGAGGATCATCACAAATAAGATTTCTTCTCGCTTATCATGAGAGTAAGTCTTATTTGAATCAAACAAAATCACACATCAGGAATTTGGATTAATCAATCATACCAATCCGAAGAATGGACATGATCGAAATTGATGAAATCAAAACTAACTAAGTCAAAATTTGCAATTCTGACATGGATGCGCTACAACAGGCATCCAAAGCGCTAAATCTCAAAAGCGCTACTTTATCAGTCGGATGCGTTAAAATAGGCACCGAAAGCGCTATTTTATCTGAAGTGCTACTTCAGCACTCCGATGCGCTATAACATGCATTTGAAGCGCTATTTCACTCTAAGCGTTGTTTTACTGCATCGAAGCGCTAAAACAGTCCATCAAAGTGCCACTTTACCAGAAGCGCTACAATAGACCATAGATGCACTATTTTAGCAAATCAAAGCGCTCGAACATTCTAGGCACTAAAATCTGGCATCAATCCACTAAAACTAACTACTTAAGCGCTAAATCATGAAAGCGCTACACTATCCTATGGAAGCGCTAGAGAAAATAACGTAAGCGCTAAATCTCAAAGCGCTAAAACAGCTATTGGAAGCGCTACATCGGAGTGTAAAGCGCTACAACGCGACTTGCATGCGCTAAACTAAGCAAAAAATGTAAAAAGCATTAAAAAGCATTAAAAAGCATAAAAAACAAAATTGCACAAAAACGAGGAGGATTATGGATACATACCGGAGGTCTGTACGTGGTCGTCCGTCGGTGAAATCGCACATGCTCGAAATGGTGAGTGTGGTAAGGGATTGGCATCTTGCTCTAGCTGGTTGAAATGTCTCTCTCACTGAAGTTTGAAAGCCAAAAGGGTGTAAATGACTTTGAAAATGACCTTTTAGACTTTATATAACTTTTGAAAAGGGGATTTTTGTGGATTTTATTGTATTTTGATTAAGTTTATCCATGAAATTAATTAAAAGTCATCTACAGGCTATATTTTCTACATCATTGTTGGGAGATAAATTATTTATTCATCAGATCATCATCAAATCATCAAATCATCATGAAATTTTGAAATTTCTCAAAAATCATCAAATCATTAATTTATCTCCCGAGGGGGCATATTATCGGCAATCATTTGAAAATCAATATTTGGGGCATGTTTAGGGCACACTGAATTTTAATGATCACTGAATTTTAATCATCGATCCTGGCAGTAGCAGCAAAATTTTCTTCGAAGCAACGTGTAAACACATCACTTCAAAGAGGGGCAAAATGTATACACCTAAAATTGGTCTGGAGAATTCTGATTAATTAAATACAAATTATTTAATTGATTATCCTAATTTCCTCTACTGTTTAAATAAATAGAAATATTTGTTTATATAGTTCACATTTAAATTCTTCTAAATTAAATAAACAAAATTAAATACTTTGTTTGATTTAATTGTCATTTTCCTATTTTATGCTATCACATCAATCTTAAATTAATTAAATAAAGATTAAACACTTTATTTATTAATTGCCATATTCTTCTGTTTAATTTAATAAAAAACTTCTATAGTTCATTTTATTAAACTATTTATCCCTCTATTGCTAATTTAAATAAATCAAAAATATTTAAATAAAGGCATAAGGAATATTCCTCTATATTTCCTCAAAATCAAATTAGATATCCTATGTCTAATTTATGTCAAAATTAATTGATTGAAACTTCACGAGAAGAATTGGAGATAAATTGCAAATTTATCTCTCAATCCTCCTCCATCAATCTTTCCTCTTCTCTTGCCTGGTGTTTTCATGGGTAGAGACAATCTCCAAAATTCTCTCAATCTCCTCCATCTTTCACCATTCAATCCTCTAGATTGAATCCAAGCCTCTCTTTGTCATCCCTATGCATTTCTATAGCCAGGAAATCTATAAATAAAGCCTCATTGAACCAAGAAAATATCCCAGGTTATCAAGTTTACTCTGCAGAAATTTATCAAGCATCCAACATCCAGCATCCAAGCATCCAAGCATTCAAGCATCAATCATCAAGTTTTCATATCATGGCTACCTCCTGTTGCTACATTTCTCATTTTTCACGTCAATTCATATTGCATTAGTTTCTTTTGATTATATACATATTATTAGCATCTTTCTCGTTCTCTAAATTATCATTTTAACAATCATAGTGCTCACATGATCTGAGAGCCATAGTGATTTAATAAATCTTTGGAGATAGAGAGCAAGATGACACATTCAGTAGATTATTGTTTTGAATTATTTCAATTTGCTTTGTCTTTGATATAATGTCATATTAAGAAGTGTTTTATTAATTTACACCTTATTCACACTTACAAGATGAATGAATAATTAATGTTATCTGATCGGGTATGGGGAATTGACAGTAATGTGAGGGGGGAGGGGCCAAATGAGCTTCCACCTTCACGTGGTTGGCCCTGTTAAGTAGAGAATATTAAACTATTCTCGAAACAAAGAGAAGCTCAATAAGGTAATGCACTTTTCAATATAAGAAATGCATCATTTGAAGCATCAAATCAATATGCAAAGATGAAAGAAAGTGCTAAATTTTCACTATGAACATTGTGTTGTGTGTGGATTTGGTTTCAAAGCTCTGTTTCTTTTGTTTTTAGTGGTGACATAACTCTAAAATTTGACTTTTGTGCATAACAGGTTAGTGGAAAATTTGACAGCTTTGAAGGGTTTAGAGGCTCAATTGAGATAGATACACGAATATTTGGATCTTATTGTTGATGGGAGGCTTCCACTTAACCATGAAATTTTGTACCATCTGCAGGTATGCGGAAATTTCTCTACTTACATTCATTCAACTTACTGTAATATAATATCTGACAAAAATCTCCTTTTCATTATACTTAGATGGATTTTCATGCCTTGTTCCAAAGCACATGTTTTAGAACAGGCAAGAAGGATACTGTCAAGGGTTAAGGAATTTGGATTTACACCTGCCAATTGCATAGTTTACTTCATTCATCCAACATATTGCCAATGCGTTTCACAATTGTTGGAATCATATCCTATAATTACAAAACTAGTAAAATTAAAATATGTAAGTTTCAAATATGGCATTACATATATTTCTATGAATTTTTGAAAGAAAATATCAAAATGAAGAAGTATTCACAAAATAATCTGCATAATTTCTAAGAGATCAGGGGATTTTTTTGTAGAGTTATCTTGAATATATTTAAGACAAAAGTAACTTATAGAGATTGAAGCAGAATATCGGTAGTCTAAAATCACTAGTCACCACATCTTATTAGTATCTCAATTCAAGAGAACTAGGTCCACTATCCATTAGCCAGTAAAATAAATAAAATCAATTCATAAGATTTTTCTGTTCTAATAGGGTTGACTGGTTGCTTGTTTCTTTTTGATTGTCAGGAAGTCATCAATATACACTTGGTTTTCCCACCTTCTCTTGCCTTGTGGCTAGAGAGTTTCTGCAGAAGTCTTAAAAGTAACCTTCAAGATTGACAATGGAAATGAGTACAAGGTCAATATAACTTAATGTTAATTAGGTATGATTTTATTTGTTCAAGACCAATTTAGATTCATTTTCTGCTCACACTACTTTTATTTACATTTATGTTTTGCTAATATCCATTTTCCTTTACATTCATATTCTTCTATACATATTGTGTTTACAATAATTTTTTCCTTAATTTAATCTAGGGGAGAGGACCTAGTACCTGAGCATGTTTCAATAGTTGTGATAGTAGTGGTTTATATAATGCCCAACCCTAATTATTTGATTCTTCTTACTGATCCAATTAATACTTTCCAGTTATTGTGATTGATTATAAGGATTTAATCTTTACTTGAAAGAACCAAACGATCACATCACACAAATACAACACATGTGTATCGACAAACTAATATATACTTGATATACCAATTTGAACAACAAAAAATAATCAAAATGGAGAAAATCAAATAATTGTATAATTCCACAGACAGTTGATACCAAAAACTAAGTCGCAAATTCATATATCTTCATTAACTTCATCAAACTTCATGCATGTATCTAAGTATTTTTGATGAAAACATCATTACATGTCCTTTCAGAAATGTCTTATACATCAAATATCGCTCAGAGTCACCTCGATAATTATTTCGATCCATTTGTATCTTCATCGACAAGAGATTGTGTATCGCTAGGATATTCTGTAGTTTCCCTGACATGGTGAGTCTCCTCGATGATTATTATTTCGATCTCAAGTATGTCGCCAAGACTCCTACCGATGTAATCTTATCGACGTGACATAGCGGGTCGGGTAGACATTCAAAACTTACTCCGATAGTATATGTCTTGCAGATATGCTTCCCTCGTGCTTCATCAATGAGAGAAGATGAGTATCTCGCCAATGAAACTTCATCGTTGAGACCATAGGCCAGTCGTCTCAATATATCTTCTCAGGCAATTTTGATCGCTGTAATAGTCTTGATCTTTCACTGATATGCCTATATTTGAACGAATAATTTTTTAAAAAAAAATTACATTGTTTCGTCAAACTTTCGATGGACCTCCAAAAGCGTCTGACGAAACTTTCATTGTAATGACTTGCCTATTTCGTCACAATTTCAACAAACTTTTGTCATTCTTTCAATCTCAAGTGTGTCGGCAAGACTCCTGTCGATGTAATCTTATTGGCATGACATAGCGGGTTGGGTAGACATTCAAAACTTACTCCAATGGTATATGCCTTGTCGATATGCTTCCCTCGTGCTTCATCGATGAGACAAGATGAGTATCTCATTGATGAAACTTTATTGCTGAGACCATAGGCCAGTGCTCCCGATATATCTTCTCAAGCAATTTTGATTGCTGTAATAGTCTTGATCTTTCACCAATATTCACAATACTTGCCTATTTCGTCGCAATTGCAACGAACTTCTATTGTTGATCCGACGCTTTGGAAAAGGCATGCCACTTGTGTTTTGGCTACTACTCATCGTTGGATTGTTGAAAGTTCTGTTGATATCCTGATGAACACCAAGTCCCCTTTTTTGTGGCAGAAACTGACAAAGTTGAGTCATGATTTCAATGTTTTAAAGCTAGTCAGGAAAGCGACAAAGATTTAGCAACGAAAAATATTTTTGTGGTTCGTCGGTATTCCGACAAGAGATTGTCGATATTCCAACAAACTTCCATCAAAAAATGGAGTCAAATATAGTAGTGGATAGATGGTGGAGGACAACACAACCTACTTGCATCTTCCTTGATGATCATCCCATAGGTAATTACATGCCTTGGCCACATCATTTAGGGGATGAGAGAGAGGACGAGGCTATGGATGGGGATTCAATAGATGATGGTGATGATGATGTAGAGGATTTGGAGGAGGAGGAGGATCAATAACCAACAAGAGAGGATCCTGGGGAACCATTAGAGGACAAAGATGCCCCCGAGGAGAGACCTAGATCTCATCCTCATGTCACACGAGCACATTCTGCAACTACAAAGGGCATCTAGTCTCGTGGGTGTGGAGAGAGCATCCATGCAACTCCTGCCACACCACTAGCCCATTAGAGTAGTCCTGATACAATGCCTATAGTGTCTTATTGAGATTCCGATTGGCGGGTTAGAGATCCAGGTAATTTGATATGCTATTTATCGTTTTGTCATATAATTAACTTTAGTTATGTTTATGCATTATATCTCATTCTGATTTATGTCATGTTTTCTTTGTTATAGTTGGTACACGAGATTGGCTTGAATTCTTCAGTCATCACTACAAATATGGTTCCACCGATGCTCCCACACTAGCTGATATAGGTCGAGCATAGGCCACCACTGAGCCCGAAGCGCCATGTTAATTTTTTCGAGCCCCTATCATGGTGGAGGACATCCTATTATGATGCAATGAGGACCATTTATGAGGTTAGAGCTAGAGAGGAGAAGGCTATAACTGGAGAGGGGTAGGCGAGATTTTCCCATGAGGAGCTTCAAGCTACACACAAGGAGCTTAGAGCTACTCGAGTTCCTACCAAGAGTAGCACACACCATTCTATGGGAGGATGAGCAAGATACGAGTGGAGAGGGATCAGATCAAGTAGGAGCACATCAAAACACTTGTACGTGAGGCTACAATAGTAGTCCAACTATGGGGCCTACAAGAGCATATTAGCTCTAAGGGATATTCTCGATCCATCATTTGACAGCATGCACCATCACCAAGCCTCGAGGAGTTTGGTAGCCATAGGCCGACTTAGATATATTTTGTTATGAAACACCACATTTTTCTACCATGGTGACTTTATGTATATGAATCTTATGATCTATATATGAGGATGTTTTTGTTTTTATGAGTTATGTGTTCTTTTGAATTATATGTTAATGTGATATATTAAACAATCTTGATGAGATTATTTAATAAATGTCTCCATGATATAATTGTTATGTGATCTAATTAAACACTTATGGCCTTTTAGATGGTACATTTTTTAAGTGTAATTATGTTAATTTAGATGTCCTTATGATCTAATTTTTAAAATTAAATCCATGTAATGATCTAATTTAACAAAAATAAAATGATTGAATAGAATTCATAACAAAGTAATAATTCAAGAAATTGAAAAATTACTCATAATAATTGAAGACGCACACAAAATTTTTGTCACGAATGAAGAAATGAGATAAAATAGAAACTCTCTACTTAATCTAACAACATGCTTTAACATACATACTATTCAAAATATTGTTGTGTAGTATTTGTCTAAATGCACAACATTTATAGGTTCTTTGAGAGGTGTACCATCTATTGTCTTAAGTTTATATGTTCCAAACCCATAGTCTTCATCAATGATATAGGGTCCTAACCAGTTCGGGTTAAAATTTCCTTTCCCATCTAGATAAGCATTGGCGTTGCATTGATTTTCATACAAGACCAAATCCCCTTTATTGAAAGAACGAGGAATGATTATTTTGGAATAAGCTTGGAGATGTTTGAGAGCATTTATACTTTGTTCATTGAGAATTTTAAGTTGTTGTAATTATTGTTCTCTATAAGTGTTATCATCAATAAGGCCACTAAGAGAGATTCTCAAGGAGGAAATTTCTAAGTCTAAGGACATTATTGCATCTACATTGTAAACAAGGTTGTCTGGTGTATTTCCTATAGACGTACAAATGCTTATGCAGTTAGCCCATAATGCATAAGAGAGTTGAGTGTGCCAGTCCTTGTTATGTTTGCTAACTATTTCTCACAAGATTTGTTCAATTATTTTGTTCATTACTTCTGGTTGACCATTAGATTGTGGGTAATAAAGTGTATAAAAGTGATTTTGAATATTAAATCTTTCCAAAAAATTCTTCACTTCCTTATTCTTAAATGGTGTCCCATTATCCAAAACTAAGGCTGAAGGTAAGACAAATCATGCGATGATGTTTTCTAAGATAAATGGTAGATTACATTAGCAGTCATAAAATAGAGAGGAATTGCCTCTACCCACTTCATGAAATAATTTGTAGCAGTGATTATAAATGTATGCCCTCAAGAAGAAGGAGAAATATTTCCAATAAGATCCAATCCCCACACCGAAAATGGCCAAATGGAAACTTGAGCATAAAGTTCAGAAGTGGGAGCATCAATCAAATTGTTATGGTCTTGACATTTAGGGCATTCCTTAGCATGATGAAAATGATCCTATTCCATATTTCACCAACAATACCCTATACAAACTAGTTTTTGAACTAATGATCTTCCTTCGAAATGCCCGCGCAAGAACTTGCATGAGCTTCCTCAAGGGCTATAGGGATTTCAAATTGTTTAAGGCACCTAAGGAGAAGGCCATTGAATGATCTCCTATACAACAAATCTACTAGGATTATATATCGAGTTGCTAGTTTCTGAATACGAGCTCTAGTGTTCTTAGTGGTTGGTTTAGGAAAGGTACCTTCTTTTAGATATTTTAATATTGGTACATATTATTCACTAGAAGTTTCAATATTGGCCACTAATATTTCCCTCATCTTTTCATCTATTGATGGTTTTGTGAGAGTGTGAACAACGAATGTAAAATCCATGAAAGAATATTTGAGAGAAACAAGGGAAGCAACACTTACCATTGCATCTGCATGTCAATTGTCCTTTTGTGGAACATTGTCAATAGTGTATGATGCAAAATTTTCTACTAATGATATCATGAGGTCTTTATATTTAGTTAAATTATCATGCTTTGATTGATAGGATCCATTGATTTGTTTAATGATCAATTAAGAATCTCCAAATATAAGAATATGTTGAACACCTAAAGATAAGGCCACATGTAACTTGACAATAAGGGCCTCATAATCTGCAGTGTTGTTAGTACATATTAAATTTAGATAGTAAGATAAGAGAAATGGCTTTTGTAAAGGCATTATTAATACAACCCCTGCTTCGGAGCTAGTTCAACACTTAGAACCATCAAAATATAGCTCTCATATTTCATTATCGTTGATTTTCAACACATTCTCATCAAAAAATGAGTTGTGATTTGGTGATGCTAATGGTGAAGGCACCTCAGCTAAATGGTTGGTTAATTCTTGGCCCTTGATTGGTTTATGAGGGACAAACTTAAGGTCAAATTTAGTTAACAACATAACCCACTTAGCTAGGCATCTTGAAAAATTTGTTTTAGTGAAGAGGTGTTTTAAAGGATCAAATTTTGCAATGATATGCACTTTTTAATTTAACAAATAACGTCTCAATTTGTTAGTCACAAACATAAGAGCCAAAAATTATTTTCTATAGTTGTATAATAGGTCTCATAATCAATCAATATTCGATTGATGTAATAAACTGGATGCTCCTTGCCACCCTCATCTTGTTGTGCCAATAGTACAACAAGAGCATGGGTTGAAGCCAAGATGCAAAGGATAAAAGGTTTTCCTTGTATGGTTGGTTGCAAGATGGGAAGATTAGCTAAGTATTGTTTCATATTTGCAAAATCTTTTTGATAATCCTCAATCCATCTAAATTTTGATTCTTTCTTAAGGATTTGGGTAAAGGGAAGAGTCCAATCTGCCAATGATACAACAAAATGACAAATAGCCTAAATCTTTCCTTATAAGCTACACAATTGCAAAATGCTCTTAGGAGGTGGCATGTTTATTATAGCATCAATTTTCTTTGTTTCCACCTCAATGCCTCTATGTGATATTATAAATCCCAACAATTTTCCACTATCCACACTAAAGACACATTTCTTTGGATTCAACCTCATATTGTACTTAAAAATTCTTTCAAATATATTACAAAGGATTTTGACATGATCTTGATGTGTTATAGATTTAGCCAAAATATCATCAACATAATCTTCCAAGATGTTATGTATGAAATCATGAAATATCAGTGTCATAGCTCTTTGATATGTTGCTTCAACATTTTTCAATCCAAAAGGCATAACAACCCAACAAAACATTCTCCAAGGTGTACTGAAAGTTGTTTTATATTGATCTTGAGGGTTAATGAAGATTTGATTATACCCCAAAAATCCATCCATGAATGATAATAGGGCATGTACTACAATTGAATCCACTATCATGTCGATATTAGGAAGGGGAAATTCATCCTTTAAAGATGCTTTAAGATCACAAAAATCCATACATATCCTAATGCGGTTATCAGGATTTTCCACCACAACAATATTAGATATCCAAGGTGAATAATCAATAGGGAAGATGAAAATAACTTTTAAGAGCTTTTCAATCTCAACCTTAACCAATAAATCTATCTTAGGATTCATCTTGTGTATCTTTGTCTCATAATTTTAGCGTCTTTTTCAAGAAAAATGTTGTGCGTGACTATCTTAGGTTCAATACCCAACATATCCAAATAAGTCCAAGCAAATATTCTAGGAAAACCATGTAATAATGTTGTATGATCTTCTTGTTCATCATCATCAAGACACTTTCCAATTTGAAGGACTTTCTCCTTATTGGATGGATCCATTGGTATGTTTAAGGTGTCTCCTACAAGTAATGCATTTTGATTTGGAATATCAAGAATTGTTTGAGATTCATTTTGTTCATCATCACATGATTTAGTTTCTTCTCCAAAGAATCCCTTAGCATTCAAACAATATGTAAATCTACGATTATGGTGACTTCGCAAAATATTGTTCATTCCCAAAAATTCTACTAGGGACTCATCATTTTGAAAGATGTGCAATGATATATCATTGTTTGTGATATCTATAATTTTAGGATGCGCTAAGTTTAGAGTTGTCTTAGGAGAATCTTGTGTGATAACATTAACATTAAGTGAAGGTATATTTGATGATTTTATTTCTTTTGAAGGGAAATAACCAAGACCTCTTGTTGTTTCTCATGTATTAAGCTTGATAGGAACATGGATACCTTGTTCTTTCACTCCATACCCTTTTCCATTATAGCCAAACTATTTCAAAAGATGGTACCCTCTTCCATTTCTTTTGAGGAGAGTGGTTTCTCATAATCACTCTTATCATATTTAGATGTGTAATTCATGTTTTCATCATTACCAAGAGTTGTGGATTCTTGTTTCTTAGATGTTTCAATGATAAATTGTGTTGATTCTACCGTACCTTCTCTTTCTCTTTTTTTGGTTTTGATTGCGTAATTTTGTATTCCTCAATGAATGTAGGTGTGAAATATAATGAACCTCAATCATCCTCCAACAACTTTGTTACTGATGAAAGACATTCCCCTTTATCTTCAGGTTGTAGAGGCTCTACTTTTGAAGCTGGTATCAATATTCTCAAATGACTTTTCATTCCTTTCTCATTTTGTAAATAGTTTTCAGATTTTGGATCAACTTTTATCGTGTAAACCTTGTTGTTGTAAGTGTATTTCATTAGACAATGAAGTGTTGAAGTCACTCCATTCTGTAAGAGAGGGGGACCAACCATGGCAAGGCCCCAGGTCACAAAAGGCCAAGAGCGGTAAGACTACCCTAACTTACCTCAGTTTAAAGGAAGATTAGGATAGGAGGGATGAGAATAATGAGGTCTATGTGTCCTTCGACAACTCTACAAACTCGAGAGTTGAAAGGAGACTAGATGAGTCACTTTTTAAGGTCAACTCTGCATCTCAGATAACTCTTTGTCAAAGGACAGAAGCACGGTTCCGGGACGACAACACGACGCGCTGGCATCTCATAGGTGCGTTGGCATCCGTATGACCAAAAAACCAGAGAGATGAGGTTTAATCCTCAAGAAAGGACTGCCAACCTAGTTTACAGGTTCCTAGAATGACATAATGAGATTAAGAAGAGTGAAACATAAAGACAAACATGATAAAGAAGATATATTACCGCAAGGGTGACGAAGGTGATTTTGTACAACAATCCTCTCGCTAGTTTGCTTCGAGATCTCTCCACCTGCACACAGAAAAGGGGAAAATGTTGGGGCTATTTAGGGGTCTGCCTCAGTCAAACCCCCATTTTGGTGTTTCCACCTCCACGGATAGCCAAGTTTGCAACGATAGAAGTAATGATAAAGAAGGGAATAGAAGCTACGTAAACAAAAGACACTACAAAACAATATGTGCCTACTCAACCAAAGATGATAGAGAAGATAAGAGGAGCTTACCACCTCTGTCCAAAGTGCTCAAGGCTTGTGGAGGAGAAAATGAGAGGAACTCAAGCCTCTGCTGCAATGGTGTTTGTCCTACACTCTCAATATCGTAGTGATAGAGTGGTAGATTGCTACTATGGAGTGTGAAGTGCTACTACAAAGCTTGAAGTGAGTGAATGGAATGGGGAGAATTCTCAAAACAATCTTTCCCAACTTCTGCTGAAGTGAACAATGGATGAATGGATGAAGAATATGAAGGAAAGGATGAAATTCGACCATATTCGGGTCGGCCAGCCGAAGAGGGGCATTACACTTCGACTTCCAATAGGAAGTGTAACATCTCTACAGACTCTAGCCACAAGAATCGACCAGGGACATCTGTGCACCATGCGGGCATCCTCGACAGAAACGCCCCCACCGACACACAAAGCAGGCACCAAGTGGAATTAAGCCACCGCCTTATGTTTTCTAAAGTGTAAGAGGGTAAAGGGGAATTTGCGTTAGGGGTGCAAATTCACGCATATACCCATTCATTTCATGAATCCATGGTCTACCTAAGAGAAGATTATATGAAAAATCATGGGGCATCATATGGATAGGAGTTTGCAACACAACCTCACCAACTTTAACAGGTAATGTTATCACACCAATTAGTTGTTTACCCACATTATCAAAACCATGAATAGACAAATTACCTGGTTGAATTTTAGTCTTATCCACTTCAATCTTGTCCAAAATATTTACAATACAAACATTAAGCCTCAAACCATTGTCAATAAGGGTACGTCTAATCCCAACCCTATTAATAATAGCCATTATCATCAAAGCATCATTTTGTTTTTTTATTTCCAAAGGAAGTAATTCACTTTGATGGAAGACAATATCCACATTAATTGAATTCATACCCTCAATCAAGGTTACTACATTGTTCAGTTGGGCACTAGAAGGGATCCTAAATTTTTGCAAGGCACTTTAAAGCATGTCGTGGTAAGTTGATGAGGTTGAAATTAGGTCCCACACGGAAATATTAGTAGGAGTGTTACACAATTGTTCTACAAGATCATACTCCTTTCCACTATGCTGAGGTAAACGAGGGGCACTAGGTAAAACAAGGTGTGTAAGTGATATTGACAAAGGAATGGTTTGCGTTTGACTTGGTTGCTTGTTATTCCTTGTGTTATATGTATGAGCGACTATGTGGTAACTTGGTTGTTGTGATACATGATTACTAGTGAGTTGTTTTATAAAATTTAAGATGTGACCTGTAGGTTTGGTTTTGTTTTGAGGTGGTCCTATGATAAGCACGTGTTTGGTTTAGACTTTAGGTTTTTGTGTAGGTGAATAAATGATAAGTTGAGGTGTGATTGCATTGATTATTCTTTGTTGTGTAGGAATGGTGCCTTAGTAGATGAGCTTAGTGAGATGAAGTCCTAAGGGCTTCATCTAACATATAAAAGTCATCACAACTAAAGGGCTTGATAGGTATACAATGCACTTGTAGAAAGAGATCTGACATGATGAGATGACTATGATTTCTCCAAGATTAATCATTAAATATTAATTTTAGTTTATGTTTACACGTGTTAAGCCTAACTAAGTCAAAAATAATAATTATAAACCTAATGCAAGTACATATTTGGAAACTAGGTTCCAGATTGGCAAACCAACAAGTATTAGTCTATTTTGGAAATTTCAAGCAGGTTTATGGAGGACTGGGACACCTTAGGGTGTTTGGGTCCTGGTAGGGCTCTTTCTAAAATTTTAGTTTCAGAGGAACTAGTGACATAAGCTACTTGTGAAATAGCGTGCAAACTCTAATTTTGAATTGATTCTATTGTTGTTTTGTGAGTTTCTAGATTGTGCAATATGTTGTGACAACCTAGGGTTTTAATTTTTTGTAAAAATGAAACTAATCTATCCAAATTATGCAGTGCTTCAAAAAATATAAACAATTATCCTACAGATCTGATAATTTCCAGTACTAAAATTTACAAAATCCTTTCAAATTTTGTAATAAACTAAGCAAAATGACTCATTTCTTTAACATGCAATAACACCGTTTCAGAATCTCAAAATAGACATTTGCAAGCATAAATAGATTGAAAATACAGAGACAGAGTTATGTGAAAAGTTATTTTGAGCCACTTGTAGTAGGATAGAGGTGCCCTAGGGCATCTAAGTCCCTGACAAGGGTTCAAAAAAATGAAAAACTAAATGTTTAGGTTTTTGTTTAAGGATGTTGTTTCTGTCTGCAAATAGGTTTGACAGTGATTATTTTTCCAAAATTTTCCCAATTGAAGACAATGTAACTTAAATGCAAATGTTTGAACAAGAAATGACAATTATGAATGCAAATATGACCTAAGTGCTTGAAACTAACCCTATTGCAACCTATGATACAATATATATGATATGCAATTTTTTTTGAATTTTTGTGACTTTTTATGATGCAAAAAAGAAACCCTGAATGAGAAATGCAAAACCTAGATCTAAGGTTGAATTACTTTAGATGTTAGAAGGTTATTATGTCAAAATGTCAGGTTCACCAAAATGTGACATAAGAAAAAGGTGATCCTTAAGTTTAATGTCTAAACCTAGGATTGCTTTTACTCCTTTTTCAAAGGTACATTAAGATGTAGATCAACAAGGTGTTTAGATTGATTTCAATCGTGAAGGTGTACCAATGAAACCTATATCTAATCCTTTTGAGCCTTATAAATGGATTGAAATTGATTTTCTATAATTAACCTAATTCAACTATTCACCCTAATATGAAAAATGCACTAACCCGATGATTAACAGACTGAAAGAACAACTTGCATGTAGATTTGGGAGCTTCTGAGTGATGTGTACCTGTCACTAAAATTTGGATCTAGCATGAAATGGAGGATAGAGTCGCCTAGGAGCGTATGGGTTCTTGTAGGCCTTTTTTGAGACTTCAAATTTGATCCTGTAGTTCCCTGTCTGCTCTTTGATGTCTACTCTATAAACCTTCATCTTCAGATTTAGACTTACAATAAATCTGTAAAAGAGATGGATGTGGCTATATAGGAGTTTGCCTTAGTCAAACCCTTGTTTTGGTATTTCTACCTCCATAATAGCTAATAAAATTGATTGATAACAATGTGTGTGCCCTAACCTTAAGTGTATCTAAGGTTGTTATGAGCTAAAATGCATAAAACCCTACTCAAGTGTGTTAGAGAAGGAATCCTACATGAACATGACAAGATCTAACTAAGAGGAAGTCAAAACACCCTTAGGAAATTTGAAACATAATGATACCTTGCTTTACGCTGTAAATAGGATCAAGCTTGAAGATGAGAACACTAGGAAACAAGTCATTAGGTTGAAGGAAATGGCCAAATGCATCTCCCAAACCTAGAATCCATCATGTTCTTCTATTGGTATCAACCTTCAATCATGGCATAAGGCTTGATCAAATATGCAAATGAGCTTGAAAACCTGCAAATTGGAATGTAGTGATCTCTTCTTGCTCTTTTTTCTCTTATTGCTTTCTAGTTTCGAATGGTGAAAAGACTAGGTATTTGTAGGCATTTCTCTAATTTCCTGAAGATTAGATCCTGATAGCCAATATTTATAATTTGAATTTTGAATGTTAAAATGCCAACACTAACATATCCAAAATTGATCCTCGACGGAATAGGGGGACCCATGCGCCCTAGGGAAAATGGGTCCTTGCCCTATTTTCCAAGACATTATGTTGGGGGCAAAATAATAACTAGATGCATTTGTTTAATGCTTGTAATTTGTTGGGAAATGATAAAATAGGCCTCAAAATGCACAATTTAGGAGATTAGGACCTAGTTAGGAGGTGTTGAAAATGCATAAATACAAGGGTCACTAAAATAGGTCCGAACTAAGCATGAAATTGAACTATCACCTACAAGGGAGTAAAGTTTTTGATGCTACACTTATGCAATTGTTTAATTTCCTTTTATGCAAAATGTAATAATGTGTTATTGGACCTCTCATTGAGACATAATGTAACATTGAATAATGAAGTGTATGAGTTTAATTATGTGACTTGGTGTTGGAACCGAGCATAGTCATATAATAGATTTTATACTTATGCAATACAAATGGTGAAATGAATAGGAATATTTCATTTGAGTTTAAAATGAACTTAGAAGCTTTCTTTTCTCATTGGTGCAACTTGGTATTGTACCTAGGTTACCTCACCTAGAACCTACCTAGCTTTCCTAGAATTTACCTAAGTCTATTTGGGTGGCCTTGTTGCTAGTGGGACTGCCTGGTAGCACAATGAGATGCCTTGGTTAGCAGTGGGGTGGCCTGGTAAGTAGGTTTGCAAGCAAAATTTGGTGATCTCTATTGGGGCGGCGTGGCCTTGTACTTGGGTAACCTCGTTCCCCATACAAAAAAAATTTAAAATTTGAAGTTTTCGAATGCTTGGGGCATGAACCAAAAGGTCTCATACAATATTGGTTGTGATGCTACAAACATCTAAAAGAACACATGGTCTAAGATTGTCAAAATATCCTATCCACAATGAACAACACAAGCATTAGTGTGGCACTTAGCATCAAAACTATGAAAACCTTATCAAATAAAAAATGTAGGAGACAAAAGTAAGGTCAAACACTTTGCACACTAAAATCTCTCGAAATAAATACTTAACCATAACCATAAGTACAAAACAAATCCACAAGTGGGAAATAAATTATAAGAGACATGGACGTTTTGGTCTAAGAGACAAAATATAAAGAAATACCTAAATTTTATATTATTTTGGTTCGGCATCATCTTCCATGTCGGCGGACCTTCTTGTGTTAATTATGACCCGTTTAATAATTCCGACTTTTGGAGGATATATAATAATATATTAATTATAATAAATGCTGCCCCATAGAATGTTTTTCCCATCCAAGGATTACACACAATATTTATGCCATAAATGCGCATACACTTTGGTTTTCTTTTGGGAATAAATGCACTTAATGTAAAAGACAATATCCTTTTGTGAAGGAATTGGTGATATGACATGGACATGTACCCCACCTATATGTATCTCGCTACTTTCACATTGGCACCAATTATTTATATACATAGAATAATATTAGTTTTTTTCTTACCATTTTTAGATTAGATTATGGGTATGGATATTTCCTTTTTGAATAGATTTTTTTTTTTTAATAAGTGATTTTTAAAAAAAATTAGTTGATATTTGTTTATTCATTTATATATCAAATATTTTGAATTGAGTATTTCAGATTTTGAATTTAACAAAGTTTTAGATCATTAATCATTATTGTAAGAAAGGAAAATTAAGGAGATAATCTAAAAGCATTCATTCAAGGGTAGGGTATGTATATTTCGTATTGTGAAGCATGAGTTAGGTGCGAGTACGAGGTAGTCCTATATACTTAAAGCCATCCATAGACCCAAAAATAGATCGCCGGGTATCGTGGACTATAAAAGGACCTTTCCTTTCCTTTCCTTAATCATATTCATTACAAAATGTCATAAAGCATTGTATCAGTCTCTATAATCAATTTATCATCATAGACACTTGCATCTCTTTATTACGTCGAAGGCGTTTCCTTATTTGAGCTTCATGAGCTCATTTTGTCCATGAACGATGGACATTAGCAGATAAGCCTTGCAATTCAGTTGAATCAAATAGAACCGTTGATTTTTTTCATCATTTTCTTGGTTGTTTTTCGTTGTTTTTTCAACTATTTTTTTCCCTTTTTCTGCTTTCCTATCGCTATTGGTTTCCGCTCCTCCAAACTCTTCCTCACTGGTATTTTTGGCGAGTTGCAACTTGAACATAAGGTTTCGAAGAGGGTTTTAGAGTATGTTTATTAAAATGAAAATTACAACCCTAATAACGAGCACATTTAGGTTTTAACATTACAACATCCTTCCCCTGAAGTATATATTGACATAATTAAAATATATTGTACATTTTATTTAGTAAAAAATAAATTATAAATAATATACTTATTAATTATTATATTTTTATATAGTATAAAATAGAATTAATATATTATATATAATAGATTACATGATATATAATATAATTATATTTATTATTATATATAATAGTATATATAGGTTATATTATTATTATTATATTTTATATTCTATAATAAAAATTTATTACATATAAATATGAAATTATTATAATTAATAATTAATATATTTTTATGTAGAATAAATTAAATTAATATATAAAATATTTGGTAGTTTAATTGATCTTTGAAGAGATTAGGGAAAACAGAGAGATAGAGGGGGAGACAATTCTATATAGAGAGAGGTATATATACTAGCACTTACACCTAAAGGAGGTTCAAGGATTATGCCAATAAAAAACTATATGTATGTTAATATGTTAGAGAGTATGTGTTTGTGAATGGATGCGCTACAAATTATACTTACATGTGGCTAGATTAAATAATTAATTTACTAAGTCAATTTACTAAGTGCTAAATAATGGAATGAAATAAATTAAGACAAATCTATATTTTTCTTTAAAGAAATTAAGTATTATTTGATTATGAAATATTTGCATACAAATGTAAAACATAAACCAATGCAAATGAAAAAAAATAGTTGCCATCAAATCCCTTTATCTCTAGACATGTCTCCCTCTCTCTATCCATCCATCTCTATCCCTCTCTACATATTTATCTCTTCTACCTCTATCTATCCCTCTATGCTCTTTCTCTTTATCTCTCCCTCTCCTCTCCTCTCCATATCCCTCTCCTTCTCCCTCTCTATCTCTATTTTCCTCTCTATCTATATCTCCGTACCACTCTATCTATATCTCTCTTCTCCTATCTCTCCCTCTTTCTATCCCTATCTCTCCCTCTCTCTGTATTGCAAACATAACATGAGCTTGTTGGTAATGGAGCCTAATTATCTTCCCGATTCAAAGGTTTTATTTCAATCATGTTTGGATCCCTATAAGTGGATGTATAGTTGATTTGAAGTTATCACTTCTCCAATGAAACATTTGTTGTACAAACAACGTCATTTGCTAAATGACCTACCAATTGACCTCATGTATTGCATAAATGTATGCAAAAAATAGACCAAAATTTATCGTAATTGACCTTCCACACATCTTTGGCATACCCATTGCACACTAAGGTGTGATTGCTAGTTGTATGTTTTTATCTCTTTATATTGACAAAAAGATTCAACATGTTATCAAGGAAGTTACAAACTTTTCTTCCAAAAATGGAAAACGCCTAGGATGGTTTTCAACACGACCATTGTCTTGCACACATATAAATACAAGCAAACCCATTCAAAAGTAATTTGTAATAGACAGTGATTAGTTTTCCAGAATTTTCCCAATTGAAGACAATGTAACTTAAATGCAAATGTTTGAACAAGAAATGACAATTATGAATGCAAATATGACCTAAGTGCTTGAAACTAACCCTATTGCAACCTATGATACAATATGATATGCAATTTTTTTGATTTTTTGTGACTTTTTATGATGCAAAAAAAAACCTTGAATGGGAAATGCAAAACCTAGATCTAAGGTTGAATTACTTTAGATTTTAGAAGGTTATTGTGTCAAAATGTCAGGTTCACCAAAATGTGACATAAGAAAAAGATGATCCTTAAGTTTAATGCCTAAACCTAGGATTGCTTTTACTCCTTTTTAAAGGTGCATTAAGATGCAGATCAACAAGGTGTTTAGATTGAATTTCAACCATGAAGGTGTGTCAATCAAACCTAGATCTAATCCTTTTGAGCCTTATAAATGGACTGAAATTGATTTTCTTTAAATAACCTAATTCAACTATTCACCCTAATATGAAAAATGGACTAACCCGATGATTAACAGACTGAAACAATAACTTGCATGTAGATTTGGGAGGTTTTGAGTGATGTGTACCTGCCACCAAAAGTTGGATCTAGCATGAAATGGAGGACAACGTCGCCTAGGAGTGTATGGGTTCTTGTAGGCCTTTTTTGAAACTTCAAATTTGATCCTATAATTCTCTATCTGCTCTTTGATGTCTACTCTATAACCTTCATCTTCAAATTCAAACTTACAATAAATCTGTAAAAGAGATGGATGTGGCTATATAGGAGTTTGCCTCAACCAAACCCTTGTTTTGGTATTTCTACCTCCATAATAGCTAATAAAATTGATTGATAACAGTGTGTGTGTCATAAGCTTAAGTGTATCTAAGGTTGTTATGAGCTAAAATGCATAAAACCCTACTCAAGTGTGTTAGAGAAGGATTCCTACATGAACATGAAAAAATCTAACTAAGAGGAAGTCAAAACACCCTTAGGAAATCTGAAACATAATGATACCTTTCTTTACGTTGCAAATAGGATGAAGCTTGAAGATGAGAACACTAGGAAACAAGTCATTAGGTTGAAGGAAATGTCCAAATGCATCTCCCAAACCTAGAATCCATCATGCTCTTCTATTGGTATCAACCTTCAATCATGACATAAGGCTTGATCAAATATGCAAATGAGCTTGAAAACCCACAAATTGGAATGTAGTGATCTCTTGTTGATCTTTTTTCTCTTATTGCTTTCTAGTTTTAAATGGTGAAAAGACTAGGTATTTGTAGGAATTTCTCTAATTTCCCAAAGATTAGATCCTGATAGCCAATATTTTTAATTTGAATTTTGAATGTTAAAATTCCAACACTAACATATCCAAAATTGGTCCCCGATAGAATAGGGGGACCCATACGCCCTAGGGAAAATGGGTCCTAGCCCTATTTTCCAAGACATTATGTTGGGGGAAAAATAATAACTAGATGCATTTGTTCAATGCTTGTAATTTGTTGGAAAATGATAAAATAGGCCTCAAAATGCACACTTTAGGAGATTAGGACCTAGTTAGGAGGTGTTGAAAATGCATAAATACAAGGGTCACTAAAATAGGTCCAAACTAAGTGTGAAATTGTACTATCACCTACAAGGGAGTACAATTTTTGATGCTACACTTATGCAAAATGTAATAATGTGTTATTGGACCTCTCCTCGAGACATAATGTAACATTGAATAATGAAGTGTATGAGTTTAATTATGTGACTTGGTGTTGGAACCAAGCATAGTCATATAATGGATTTTATACTTATGCAATACAAATGTTGAAATGAACTTAGGAATCTTTCATTTGAGTTTAAAATGAACTTATAAGCTTTCTTTTCTCATTGGTGCAACTTGGTATTGTACCTATGTGACCCTATTTCACCTAGAACCTACCTAGCTTTCCTAGAATTTACCTGTCTATTTGGGCAACCTTGTTGCTAGTGGGACTAGTTGGTAGCACAATGAGATGAATTGGTTAGTAGTGGGGTGGCCTAGTAAGTAGGTTTGCAAGCAAAACTTGGTGATCTCTATTAGGGCAGCTTGGTCCTGTGCTTGGGTAACCTCGTTCCCCATACAAAAAATAGAATGTTAATGCTTTCTAACTCAAATAGCTAGTGGTTTTCCTAGTCCAAAGCCATAGACGAATAGATTTTCCACCTCATATCTTTCCTGTTCTGTTTGTTTTAGTCAACTAGACCTTCAAACCTACACAAAACATCTTTCTCTTAGAACAAGAACACTCCTCTAGGTTTTGAGGCCTCGTATAGGAAAACCATGTAAATAAAAGTTTTTCCTCATGGTCTCAAGGGTCTAGTGGTACTTTGAGCGTGTCCTTATGTGTTATCATTAAGGACTTGTGGTATTTATTGCATCATTTTGCATGCCTTCTTTTGAAGTTGTTCGATTATCAAACCTAGTGGTAGGGAGATTGTACACCTAGTCTTGTGAAGACTTAGGAAGGTTGAAATCCTTCATAGTTGGTCTTGTTAGCATTCTCAACATTCCTAATAGGTTGCACGAAGTGTTGTGTGGCCTTAGTCTTTTGCTTGTATGATGTCACGTTGCGACAAGAAGTTATGTGCTGACCTAGTGTGCCTAGTTGCATTATGTTTCGTAGTTGCACTATGTTTCGTAAGTGTTATAACTTGTATTTCAAAAAAAATTATCACGTCTTTGAGCTAATGTTCCATGAGTTCCATGATAGGTCATTACAGAGGAAGTCTGATCAACCTATTTGGAACATAATGGATGTAGGGATGACTCAAGGAGTTTGACCATTTAAAGGAATGCAAAAGGCACTTGTGTATTTCAAGAAACTAAGTGGCCATATGTAGGATAGTATTGGAGTAGTGTTGGGGTAATATTATGTTAACTCAAGGAATTTGACATATTAATATAATGGAAAAATAAATGGAGTTGAGCTTAGGGAGTCCTATCTGATTGTGAATTAAGATACAAATCATGGAGGAGGCAATAGGTTGGGAAATAAAGGAAGAAGGAACACAGGAGTAGGATACAAGCAAATTTGTAGCTTGTTAGAGAAGTCAAGGACTATCTTGAGGAAAAGTGGAAAGGCTTGAGGAGTTAGTTTTAAGTTTGGAGTAGAGTTAGAGTTTTGAAGAGAACATGGTAGGAACATAAGGTGGAAGGACGTGACAACGCCACGAGAGTTAGGCTTGCATGATAGGGCAATAGAACAAAATAGTGTGGTTGGGCCATAATCATAAATTGAGTTAGGGGAATAAGATTATCTCATTTATGTGGAACACAATCTACATCAAAAGGGTGAGGGACATATATTTGAGGTGATTAGATGATTGGTTGGTTTGTGAATCTAGGAGACTTGGTGAATATTGGGTTATGAGGTTAGAATCAAAGTGGACAAGTTAAGGACTTAGAGTTGAATGCATATCTTCAAAAAAAGGGAATTAATAGACTCAAAGATTTTAGAGGACAAGTCATGGTGGAAGGTGAGAATGTATCAAGAGGGGCATTAGACACGTAGGGTGATTGATAAAGGGATATTTTTGTTAGGATTGTGGTGTTGCACATTGAACTAGACTCAAATAATGCTTGTTGATAGGTTTGTATGTAATCAAAGTTATGTAACAAAAAAGTGTTGATAAGATGAAGCTGGGGGATTTGAACTTGGAAGTTAAAGACAAGACTAACTAAGAGATACATGTGATTGCTCATTATTTGATGTAAATTGAAGCCTACACATGTTGGTCTTCCTTCACAAGGTCTCTAAGTTACAAGGAAGATTTAAAACTTGAAGTTTTTGAATACTTGGGACATGAACCAAAAGGTCTCATGCAATGTTGGTTGTGATGCTACAAACACCTACGAGAGCCTGGTCTAAGATTGTCAAAATATCCTATCCCCACTGAAGAACATAAGCATTAGTGCCACACAAAGAGCATAAGAACTATGAAAACCTTATCAAACAAGCGCTCTGCATGAGCTAGAGTCCTGCCTTGAGTAGGTATGGTTGGAGGGAAAATAGTGACGATTAGCAATATTTTTCTGGCAAGAAGGAATTTATACAGATTCAAATGGAGAAGGCGACGCAAAACTAAACATAAAAAATGAGATTTTCCAAATGAAAATTCAGCAACAACTGAATTAGACTTGGAAGAGACTTTTAAGAGGCTTGTTTATCAGCTGGGAAAATCACCCACAGAGGTTTTTGATGATTTGAAGAGGTCATTGCTATATAAACACAACAACACAGCAGACGACTCCAACCATGTTGCTCATTACAATGGAAAAAGTTGAACCAAAAGACCTGAGAAAATCAATCCCATGTCCCCTAGAAGAGAAAGAGCAAGGGGCCATTCAACTACATTCAATTTGATAAGCCTAAAGAAAGAACCTCTAAGTGGTGGATTAATCTTGTTCACATCAGCATTTGAAATCATTTCTAGTCTCCAATTTTCCTCGACTCTCCAGCCTCCATTATGAAGTTCTAGAGAGAGGTGACCAAAACACTTACTAGTTAGTCAGAAAAATAAGGTTTAGGGATAAAATAATACGAGTTCATTAGAACTACAAGTAGTGCTGATCCAATAAACTACAACTTGTAGGTTTATCATAGGAGTCTCATGACATCCGCTATCGATTAAGGAATTTTGTGCAATGGAAGCATCAAGTCAACATGCTTTGCGTTTCAAACATTGTTTCAATCCTCCCTCTTTAGAAAAAGAGAGAATAACAAAAGAAGGATTTCAATTTCTCTTTTAGACTAGATAAATATTGGATTTCATCTGTTAAGTCTATTCTTTAAAGTCTTCTATGGTTTCCTTGTTTAGTTACTAGAACACTTGTGTCCACTAATTTAATTTACCACAAGTGCATATGACTTGGAGGACATCGTAGGGTCCATGTAATGCTCATGTGGTTGACCAAGTTTTTGCAGAGAATGATTTTGCAATTTCTATATGACCCCAAAAAGTGAGCACTGTATCATTAAAATTTAAATCTAAATTTGTTGCTCCGTGGAGAAAAAGAAAATTGCTGAATGTTGTACTGCAGATGCTAAAATTCAATTTGATAAAAAAGTTAACCAAAAAATGTTGAATTACTACTAACCTGCAAAATGTGTAAACATAAACAAGGTGCATGAAGTGTTTGACAGAATGCCTCAAAGAGATGTCATCTCATGGACTGCAATGATTGCAAGTTATGCACAAAATGGATTTATTGAAAAGGCTTTAGAAACTTTCAAGCAAATGCAATCTGCAGGTGTAAAACCAGACTCAACAACATTTGCATGCATCCTCCTTGCCTGTGCCAAAATGGGAGCTTTGTATCAGGGTATGGAGATACATCAAAACATAAAGGATAGAGGAATTTTGTCAGATATTGTAATCATGACTGTCCTGGTAGACATGTATGCAAAATGTGGAAATGTAGACAAGGCACGTGAACTTTTTGACATAATTCTTTAAAGAGATGTGCTCTTGTGGACTACAATGATTGCAGGATATGCACAAAATGGATTTTTGAAAAGGCTTTAGGAATTTCCAAGCAAATGCAATTGGCAGGTGTAAAGCCAAATTCCACAACCTTTGCCAGCATCCTCACTGCCTGTGAAAAACTGGGAGCTTTGGAACAGGGTATTGACATCCATGAAAACATGAAGGGTAGAGAGATTTTGACAGATGTTGTAGTTGCGACTGCCCTAGTAGACATGCCAGATTTAATATCTAGATATTTAAACATACTTTGTGGTTGAACTGTAAAAGCCAAAAAAACCTCAAAACATAGAATTTAAATCAAGAATTGAATACGGAACTATCTAAACATGATTGAGCATTGAAAAAATGATAAGTAAACTACGATGCCAAAACAACACAAAAGTCTCTTTAACTCTAGAATAAATCAGAAGACATTGTTGGAAAACTGTCAATGAAAGAAAGAGATTTTATCATCTAAAAATGAAAGGAAGATGAACAAAGGATGCTTCTTCTCCCTGGTACAGGCACTCAATTGAGCTCAGTTGGGTATGCCTTCAAAACGGCTAAGTAGCTATGTTCAAACATGTAGTAGAGCTCAAAAATGTAATTTTAAGTAAATCTATACCTGCAAACATTAGGGATACAAATTAATTGTTATTTCAGCATTATGTATTTCACGTCTGTCCAGAGTGTTTATATTTTTAGTATTGCATTTCAATACAGGAAATACTTTCTACATTTATCAGTACATACATAGTAGCAACATAAAAACCAAGTGGTATCATCATCTCCCACTCACCAATGCTCAAGCTGCAAAAAGCATATTGTTTGCACCACTAAAACACAATGCTTATAAATAAACATTAAAGAAACAATGCTTTTTACCCATTTTTACTAAATAGAAAGAGAATCAATTGCAAGTAGTGAATCAGGCAAATATGCTGTCAAGAAGACCAGTATTTTGGAACACCAATTCTCTAAACTGTTCATAAAAACATGTTAGCACCATTTGAATTATTTTTAAACTCAGACTCAAGAAAGCCACATAAATTTCCCATCTTATATAACAGAATTGACAACTATCCATAGCATGACACTAGATGCAACAAAGAGCTCGAAAAAGGGCCACAATTCTGAGAAGGCATCTTTGGACAGACCTATCCATGACAACAGACAACCCCCACACTTGGCATAAAGAATTAGGCCAATTGTGGGCATCCACCATGCCAAATTCAATGTAATTACCACACCAATTAACCCCATCTCAAATTTAATAACAAATAGCCAGCTCAGAAAAATGTGGAGCACCAAAGAGGTTGCAGAGGTCCATGCAATGACCATGTTTTCCAACTAGGACTGCAAAAATATCTAAGCGGGATAGAGGAAAATAAATGAGAAATGTTGAGGAATGAACCAGATTCAAAGTGTTCCTGTTAATTCAACAATGTCATCTGGCTGTCCAAGGATCTTCAAGATGGGAGATGCATATATATACATTGGTAAGAGAAGAATTACAACAACACCAAAGAGGACAATCCATGCTCTCTGCATTTACAATCCCAACATCTGATATTGCTGAGCCCCAAAAGCTTGGCCACATAGGGTCTCTAGGGCGCTTCCCATGCTGCACTGCCATGCCCAATTCAAAGTTCAACGAGATCAATAATTGCAAAGATGAGTATCCCATTCTTCAAACTTTATCCTTTATGATTAGAGCTTTGAGGAAAATGAAAAAAATAAAAATCTCATATCTTATCTTCAGATGGTTGATTCTGTCAAACTAATTAGTGCACCAAAGAAAAATCATAACCCGAAATGCTCTTTGATGGAAACATGTATATCAATTTATAATGGACATATGAGTATCTATTCTGAACTTTTTAGCATTACAAACAAAAGTGTAATGTAGTCTATTGTAAAACAGTCCCAAGCCCATTACGAACTCTTCCCAAAATATGATGTAGGTATGTAACATTGTTAGAAATTCAGTAAAACAAGATGCAACATTTGAAGCTAATTAGCTATCACAGCTTAGCTCAGGCTCCCATGAGCAGGTGGCGTTGTTGAATTGCAGGTGAGGTACGTGGTTCTCAAGTAGCAGGTGGCATTGTGCAAGCAAGTTGGCGTGCCTCGTCTCTTGCTACCACATTTTGAATAGAACAAAAATCCCATTCTGTAAATGTCATTTATGGACTCCGGGAGCCTAGCAACTGCCATGCTCGAAGCAAAAGGGAGGGTTTGGTAATGGCGACAGGTAACCAATATTTTTCTGCACAGACTTCAGAGGCAACAGGCAACAGGCAACAAGCGAAACAATGTAGGTAAGAGATTGTGTTGAATCTCCTAGTGAATTTATAAGCTTCCAAGGTGATCCCATTTAAATTCGAATTTGGGGTTAGCTCTCGTCTCTAACATAAAATTTCCTTTTACATTTAGCTTAACACAACTTTTGTTCTGTTTGCTTCTGCCACTTTGTGTGTCACGGGGTGTCTATGCAGTAGCCATTAATCATATTTTGAAAATAGTCCTGAACGGTGCCTCCTTCCCTGCCCTGCCTGGATTATATATGGATGCCCCATTAAAGAATGGACCTTTATTCATCTACCATGAAGATTGCATCAATACCTAGCTTGGAGCATGGAATATTGAGGAATATTGTGTGTCTTCTGAAATTAATTGTGATGTATTTAAGGGTTTTGATTTTTTCGGACTCTGCAAATGCCATCATCAGGGTTAAGAAAGAAGCTTGTGCTTCAGACAAATATAACATATTAATGTGAGAAAAATGAAAATAAGAGGCTTCTGATGCTTACATAATATTATAAAAGTACAATTTTTTTATTGGTGAAAATATTTACTTCGATGATTTGGGGATGCCATAATCTATGATTGCTGGAAAAGAATATGATAGACATGAAAAGTACTTGTTCCCAAGAGTGTGGAAATATAGTTTGCCTTTCATGTTAAAAAATAAATCAATAGGAAACTGCTTAAAACAAAACAAATAGAGAAGTAAACAGAAGAATATGCAAAGAACCAACGCACCAGTAAGAAACCAGAATCCAAAAATCAACATTCAGAAAACACTAAGATATGTGCTTGGGTCTTAAATTTCACAAAAAAAATTAAATTCATATTTTATTTTTTACACTTTTGAAAAAAATTTATGCTGCATACTAAAGAAGTCTTCAAGAGATGTGCATACTGTACTGAGAGGAAAGGTCTACTACAATTTTGTTCCTGTAAAGGATGAGCCATAGGGACGAGGTTTTGGAAAAGTGGCTTATACTGAAACCCATCTCTTTCATGCTTCCACAAATTCTACCCTGACATTATTGCAGTCAACCTCTAGTCTGCCTCATTCTCCCCTATCCAACCGACCAGCCAATGGATAGAAGTACACCAGGACTGAGGATTTAAGCTCTCTACTATTAAATTTGAATAGGCTGAATTCGAATAAACTAAATTTGTATTAATTGAATTAGCTGAACGTAAATTAGCCTGATGACGCCATATATTTCTCTTCCCATCGATCACTGCAAAAATCACCACCATCCATTTCAAACTGCTTCATGTTTGGTCTATATTTTCCGTTAGCCTTTCAATAACCAGACATCGTATAAGGGTAACTGTTCTGTTAGGCATGTATGCCAAATGTGATAGCAGAGAGCATGCATGCAAAATCTGGAAGCAGAGACAAGACACGTGAACTGGTTTGTAAAGTGCCACTCACCCACCAGGCACCCTCGTAGCCCGTTTTTCTTTTAAAAAAATCTGCTTCAAACCAACATTAGGAACTAGCTTATTTTTTTCCTTCCCTCTCTTCTCATTCGCCAAGTCCATAATTTCAAATGGAAAATTTAAAAACCACGGGCAAAACAAACACAGCCAATGAAAAAATGGCAAAATCCACTGGAAAATTATGAAATATGGTAAAAAGCCATCAACCATAGGTTTAGCAAGTATATAATCGACTGACGGGAGTCCCCAGGCAGCTTAATGCAAGAATCCTGCTGCTCGAAAACAATAGTCTCCGCCTGTAGATAGGCGGGACTAACAAAAATTGTAGGAGACAAAAGTAAGGTCAAACACTATGCACACTAAAATCTCTCGAAATAAATAAACCATAAGCACAAAACAAATGAAAACAAAAAGATGAGAAATACTACGTCACTACTACAAAATAGAATTCACAAGTGGGAAATAAATTATAAGAGACATGGACGGTTTGGTCTGATAGACAAAATATAAAGAAATACCTAAATTTTAAATTATTTTGGTTCGGCATCATCTTCCATGTCGGCCGACCTCCTTGTGTTAATTATGATCCGTTTAACAATTCCGACTTTTGGAGGATATATAATTAATATATTAATTATAATAAATGCCGCCCCATAGAATATTTTTCCCATCCAAGGATTGCTTGCAATATTTATGCCATAAATGCGCATACACTTTGGTTTTCTTTTGGGAATAAATGCACTTAATGTAACTGCAGCCAAAGCGTAAAAGACAATATCCTTTTGTGAAGGAATTGGTGATATGACACGGACATGTACCCCACCTATATGTATCTCGCTATTTCACATTGGCACCAATTATTTATATACATAGAATAATATTAGTTTTTTTCTTACCATTTTTAGATTAGATTATGGGTATGGATATTTCCTTTTTGAATAGATTTTTTTTTTTTAATAAGTGATTTTTAAAAAAAATTAGTTGATAATTGTCTATTCATTCATACATCAAATATTTGGATCGAGTATTTCAGATTTTGAATTTAAGATAAGTTTTAGATCATTAATCATTATTGTAAAAAAGGAAAATTAAGGAGATCATCTAAAAGCATTCATTCAGGGGTAGGGTATGTATATCTCGTATTGTGAAGCATGAGTTAGGTGTGAATATGAGGTAGTCCTATATACTTAAAGCCATCCATAGACCCAAAAACAGATTGTCGAGTATCGTGGACTTAAAAAGGACCTTTTCTTTCCTTTCCTTAATCATATTTACTACAAAACGTCATAAAGCATTGTATCGATCTATACCATCAATTTATCATCATAGACACTTGCATCTCCTTATTTGAGCTTCACAAGCTCATTATGTCCATGAATGACGGACATTAGCAGATAAGCCTTGGAAGTTAGTTGAATCAAATAGAACTGTTGAATTTTTTTCACCATTTTCTTGGTTGTTTTTCATTGTTTTTCTAGCTATTTTTTGCTTTCCCTGCCGCTATTGGCTTCTGCTCCTCCAAACTCTTCCTTGCTAGTATTTTCGGCAAGCTGCAACCTGAAAATAAGATTTCGAAGAGGGTTTTAGAGTATGTTTATTAAAATGAAAATTACGGCCCTAATAACAAGCACATTTAGGTTTTAACATTACGACATCCTTCCCCTTAAGTATATATTAGCATAATTAAAATATACTGTACATTTTATTTAGTAAAAAATAAATTATAAATAATATACTTATTAATTATTATATTTTTATATAATATAAAATAAAACTAATATACTATATATATTTTATATAATAGATTACATGATATATAATATAATTATATTTAATAGTATATATATATTATATTCTATAATAAATATTTATTACATATAAATATGAAATTATTATAATTAATAATTAATATATTTTTATATAGAACAAATTAAATTAATATATAAAATATTTGGTAGTTTAATTGATCTTTGAAGAGATTAGGAAAAATAGAGATAGAGGGGGAGACAATTCTATATAGAGAGGTATATATACTAGCACTTGCACTTAAAGGAGGTTCGAGGATTACGTCAATAAAAACTATATGTATGTTAATATGTTAGAGAGTATGTGTTTGTGCATGGATGCGCTACAAATTATAGTTACATGTGGCTAGATTAAACAATTAATTTACTAAGTGCTAAATAATGGAATGAAATAAATTTAGACAAATCTATATTTTTCTTTAAAGTTAAGTATTATTTGATTATGAAATATTTGCATACAAATTTAAAACATAAACTAATGCAAATGAAAAAGAAGAAGTTGCCAGCAAATCCCTTTATCTCTAGACATGTCTCACTCTCTCTATCCATCCATCTCTATCCCTCTTTACATATTTATCTCTTCTATCTCTATCTATTCCTCTCTCCTCTCTCTCTTTATCTCTCCCTCTCCCTCTCTCCTCTCCATATCTCTCTCCTTCTCCTTCTCTATCTTTATCTTCCTCTCTATCTATATCTCCTTACCACACTCTCTCTCTCTCTCTCTCTTCCTCCTATCTCTCCCTCTTTTTATCCCCATCTCTCCCTCTCTCCCTCTCCCTTTCTCTATATTGCAAACATAACATGAGCTTGTTGGTAATGGAGCCTAATTATCTTCCTGATTCAAAGGTTTTATTTCAATCATGTTTGGATCCTTGTAAGTGGATGTATAGTTGATTTGAAGTTATCACTTCTCCATTGAAACATTTGTTGTACAAACAATGCCATTTGCTAAATGGCCTACCAATTGACCTCATGTATTGTATAAATGTATGCAAAAAATAGACCAAAATTTATCCTAGTTGACCTTCCACACATCTTTGGCATACCCATTGCACACTAAGGTGCGACTGCTAGTTGTATGTTTTTATCTCTTTGTATTGACAAAAAGATTCAACATGTTATCAAGGAAGTTACAAAATTTTCTTCTAAAAATGAAAAATGCCTAGGATGTTTTTTAACACCACCATTGTCTTGCACACATATAAATACAAGCAAACCCATCAAAAGTAATTTGTAATAGATGATAAGAATACCCTACTAGGTCTAAACCATGCCAAAAGGATTGTATTGTGTGTGTGGATGTATGGACGTGTCTAGCACACCAACTTTAGCCTTTACTTTTTTTTTAATCATGATATTATAATTGGATTGAGGTTATATCACACTAGTCATGACATATTAGCCAGGTAAAGGGGAAATTTAAGAACCACTAAATGAAATAGTTAAGTACATTCTAACCCCTTCATTTTTAATTATTAATCTCACCTGTTACTTTAAGTTTGATTATTTGTTTATTGATTTCATATATTAGACACTAAATTCATGTAGGGTGTGTTTTATTTCACTATAATATTATGGGTTGAGATTTGACACTAGTACAACTTGTTTTACATGTATATAACTAAGATTGTAAGAATTCATAGTCCATAAATTGATTATAGGTCTAGGAAGAAACATTAAGATTTTTCTACATCCATATTGTAATTCACACTTCATTTAATAAAAAAAAAAAGACATAAATTTTTACATTTATCATTTAATATATACTATTATAGATATCTTAAATACATTTATATGAAAGACACAAAAATAATTATATAAAATAAAAATAAAAATAACATAAATATTGTATTAATTTATAATCAAATAAATAATAGCTTGTAAATTTATATATTAAATTTTTTATAATAAGTTTATTAATATTATTAATTAACATTTATAATTATCAATAATTCCATATATGACCCCATTGTTCCCCACATAATGTAGTATACTAGTTTTTCTCTATTTTTAAAATTTAAGAATGATATAATGCAAAAAATATAACGTATATGTACACATACATACATAATCATAATAATATATTTTTTTTGATGTGTAGGAGAAGTGAGTCTCTTTTCCTTGTATTAATTTTGAAATAAAAATTACATAATTTTTGAATAATCAATCGATTCATGTCAAGGAACCAACTAATTTATAGAACCTTGATAAAAGCTTACAATTAAATACAAACCAAATATAACTATCTAATAAATGCAACCACCCCAAAAAACATTAAAAAAATCCTATTTTTCTTTGAATGAGAATGGAGAACCAACTTGAACTACAAAATCTCTTTTTGAAGGATGATTTATTCTTTGAACTATTACTCAATTGTTAGAAAGGATTATTTAGGGAAGTCTCATTGAAGGAAACTACAATCTAGGAAAATGTCTCTCCAAATCCTTTTCCTTGCAAGAAAGAGGAAACCAACTTCCCTTGCTTAAAGACTTCAAAGGAACTTCCTCATCCTCCAATGCAGCAGAACAAATATTCAAGGAAGTTATCACTTCACATATCACTTTGGTATCCACCAAAGATATTCAAAAGATTGTAACTTAGGGTGAACATGTTAATGTCTCAATTTCAGTCATTGTCACTAATCAACCCATTTTGTTAGACTTCTTAACTATTGAGTAGGATTTCTAAGGGAAAATATTTTCTAAATGCCTAGTAGCACACAACTTGCATTTAAAAGCAATCTCTTCATAATCTTAAGGCTATTTCCATTATCCAACATTAAAACTTAACATAACTTCTTCTACTTGAAGTTAAGAAAGATCCAATTCCATAATAATCCAAGTAGAAGTAAGGTAAGAATATAATTGAGTTTCCTTTGAGGAAGGTTAGGCACTCTAACCTACACCTTAGTGATAAACAAAAACTTAGAGAATGGATTGAAATCTGGGTACTATCTCTTCAAAAATATAAGATAGCTATACCCCATGACTAAGGGTAATAATATTTTAACTCTCTTTATCCTTAATTTATTCATAATAATGGAAAATCCTTTAGCATAAGGACCCATACAAAATCATTCTCCAAAACTAATCTCCAAGTTTTAAAGATCTAGTCATTAAAATCCATTAAACTTAGTCAAAATTTATCAAATTTACAAATCAAGGCATATTCTTTAAGAATATTCATTATCCAAAACTTCCACTCTATTAGCAATTAGAGGGGAAGCTCCTTAGAGAGCTAAACTAAACATAACACAAGGCTAAATTAGCCCTATACTAAGAACTATAAACAAGATATACGAACATGCACACTTAATACTATTCTCTAGGGGGGTTGCATTAATGAATTGATTAATGGTAGTGGGGGACCTTCCTTCTTGCTGATTGAATTGGAGCTAGATTAGTTCACCTCCCTCCCAAGGGGCTCAGGAATCCATCCGATGCATTCCGATACAATAGGCATTAAACCGACTGAACCAACTTCAAGATATAATATAAAATAAAATAGTAGGTGAGATAAAAGCTCTCTTCATATTTAGAGGGGAAGCTCCTTAGAGAGCTAAACTAAACATAACACAAGGCTAAATTAGCCCTATACGAAGAACTATAAACAAGATATACAATCATGCACACTTAATACTATTCTCTAGGGGGGTTGCATAAAGGAAATTACTACTTGGCTATATTTTTTCCTTGTTTACATGCATTAGGTTGATAACCATTATATCTTGTAAACATAATTTTTATATATTGCTATGAAAAAATAATTAATTTGAGTGCATACAAATGACACCTTCTAGTTGGGTTGGCTAACATGTAGACCAACTATGCAATGAAAGTAATAACTGAAAGAATAACAACATACGTGTATAACACAATTTCATAAATAAAAAAGCTGGTTTATACACAATGCTACAATCAACTAGTCAAATACCCTCAATATAAAGCTATGTGGTAAAATCCATTTCCAATTCAATCAACATAATTGTAAACATAAATTCAATAGTAATTTTACCTTGAATAATTATTTTTGTGACATAGGATTTGCATTTACTAACTCTCTCTAGTTTATTTTCTCAACACATTTATTTATAGATTACAAATACCCAATGTTTGGGACTTTAAAATAACCAATATTTAATCCAAATATTTTTCTTCAAAGAAAAACACTTATAGATTGCAAAAAATAATGAAGCTTGAAACAAATATATTTCAAACAACTTATAAATTGAGAATATCTAAAAGTAAGCACTATTCCTTTGTCAAAAATAAAACATGACTAGAATAGACTTCAAAAATATCTCAATGAGTTCCTTACTCACATGTATAGGAGAAAAAATTGAAGTTCTAACACTTTAGATTGTGGTATTTTTCTTTCAAGGTCAACTATTTTCACGGTGGTAGAGATTTATGACATGTTTGATAATTTTAATGATGATAGAACTTTTAGATGTTGTCACCATATTTTTTAATGCTAGGTGGAGTTCATGAGTGGCTTAACCACCTTGGGTGTGCAACACTATGGCTTAAGTCATGCTCACTTGACTTAGGTGGAATAATTATTTGGTTGTGCCATGGTTAAAACACACCAAGGGAGATATGTGTTGATCTTGTTACCTTTTTTTAGTCTTGAATTTGGCATTGTAGTGGCTCAATCATTTTGATTGTGTACCCTATTTATAAGGAAGAAGCCTTAAGTTTTGGTGCCACTTTTTTTCTAAGTAGGGATATGCTTCACTTGATCTAGTTTGAAGTTAGGCAAAAAAAATATCCACTTGTGCCAAGTTCTTATAACCCTAGAAAAAAATTATGTCACTTTTCCAAATGTGATTTTTTTTAATCACTTAAACCACTTTTTGAGCTAGAGTGTGAAAAGTTTAGTGGCTTAGCCACTCCAAAATTTCACCCATCACATATTAAGTAAAAAATTGAAGTGACATTGTTGACTTTAAGTGAAATAGTGGAGCTGTACACCACTTATGCAAAGATAGAGATATTTGCCACTCAAGCCACTTTTCAAATGTTAAGCAAAGTTTTTAGATGGTTGAGTAATCAATGCATAAAGGGGTGAACAAAATAATTGATAAGATTTACAAAAACTAAGATGACTAAAAGACAACAAAAAAATTCCTTAATCACTAGCAATTCTAAAACAAATAATAATTCAAAAAATGCACATAATAACAAAGTAATGACCAATTCAAACTTTCATAAAATCTTTTTCTTTATTAATAATATTAATTTTAAATAATTAATCACTTACATATATTCTTTTAATTTTGACATCACTATGTATTTAAATTTTTGTTGATACGTAAATTTTTAAACACATTATCATTAAAAATTTGACCATTTATTATATTTAAAATTTAATATATCCAATATTTTAATAAATAATTGTAATACTACTCATCTTCAATATAGTCATCATTATTTATCCGTTACTAATTTTGACTTTCATTAAATGATAACTTCAAGAAATCTCAAGTTAAATGATAAAAGACACCTTTGCGAATCCAAAGAGATTGGACCCCCTCTCCTCAACCCCTCGATCCCCGCTTGATCTTTTTCTCTTTTCCGAAAGAAAAAAATCACAAGTAATGTCCAGCGCATTTACTCATATCATTAGGTCTCTTTTTACTATTTAAACAGGATCAGAATGTACAGGTAGACATGAGATATGAACGTTTATATATGTAGACATCTGGAGCCTTCGTCGCCCTTTACGCTACCAAACAAACGCTGTCTCCAATCCAGTCCATTCCTGTGTCCTCACATGCCTGCAAACCACATACAGATGCCCAATGTGAAAGACATCCTATTTCAGTTTTGATAAGCTTAATTTTGAAAAATAACTTCGATCTAATTTTGCCCTGCATTTGAAGTGGGTTTGTAAATTTCAAGGAGTTTTGCCATCTTCATTCCTGCATTTGAATTGGGTTTTCAAATTTCAGAGGTCTCTGACGACTTGGCTCTTTTATCAAGGTGGGTTTGTAAATCTCGGAGTTTTACCATCTTCAGACCTGTTAGTGGATTCAGCTTGCAAGTTGCAGAGTTTTTTCTTTCTTTCTTTCTTTTTGTTATCTTTAGGCTTGTTTAAAAATTCGGTTCAGTTTTCAATGAGTTTTGTTATCTATTGGTCTGTAATTGAATTGGGTTTGCAGAACAGGCGAGAAGTGAATTGCGTTTGGTAAGAGATAAGAAGATGGGGTGCCAGGGATGCAAATGCTTTGTGGCCTTTATATTGAAGCTTTTGAATTTTGTTCAGGCTTTCATTGGGGTGGCAATGATTCTGTATGCTATATGGATGCTTAATCATTGGAAATCTCATGTACCCAACCCTCCTTCACCGGTCGCACCCACACCTAGCGATGATTTGTCTGTACAGGCTATGATGAATCATATGTCTGTTGGGCAGCTGGAGGTCCCGCTTTCGGATCTTCGATTCACCACTGGAGCAGATCAGCAGCTACCATTTCGGAAGGTTTTACAGAATCATTCTGGTTTAATGAATGGATTGGACCTTTCTAATCAGAAACCTCCTGCACCCTGGTAAACCCCAATTCTTGCAACCTTAAAAAAAATGGTAATTAAATTAGTAGTGTTTTTGAGAAAGCACACATTTTTAGAAGTTCAGAAATCCCGAGATTATTGAATTCTTAATTCTTCTGCTACCTTTTTAAAGAAAAAAATTATTTGGTGATTAAAATTAATAGTAGTTTTGAGAAAGCAAATATTTTTTGAAGATCAGGGATCCTGAAACTACTGAATTCTAAATATTGTACTTTTGGTCCAAGTCTAAGCAATTTATATATCCTCAAATGAAAGAATATCGTATTGTAGAAACTAAGGCATGCCTTCATTTTACAAAGTGAAATATTTTCTCAAAAAAATTGAAATAAAAACTATGTCTAGATAAGGGCAAAGTGTAAAATCTGCACGTTAAACGAAAACAGAAGGTCCAGACAAAAAGTTTATGGTTTCCTGTTGTTGTTTGAATTAATAATTTCAATAAATAAAAGCAAAGGCATACATGAGGACAAATATTCCTGCTTGATTCTGGTTGTACCATTTCGTATCAATTTGGACATCCATAATTTTGTTCCACTAGGTTCACGGATGAAGGATGAGACGAGGGTTTCAATTGATTGGTAGCGCAATAGTTCTCTTCACTTTGTATTCGGATAGCCATGCTGTTACTTCTTTTCTTACTTATCTGTGTTACAATTATATTTCATTTCTATCCTTTTCCCCTGATGTACAGAAAAAACAACTCTTTATTTGTTTTTCTAATTCATGTATTTTCCAGTCATTCTGGCTCGAAGAGAGCAGTTCATCTGCTGGCACTTGGATTATCAGATCACCAGATGACACCAAATTGCAATAAGAATTATCCAGACCTGCAAACAGTGAAGCCCAATAGGCTTAACTTGGAGTACCTACTACACTTCAAGTGGTTTTTCCCTATCCAATCGGGAGTTGGCTCAAAGAAGTAGTTTCTATTAATGTAACATTCAATCCAGTTCTATAAGGGTTTTTTGCTAGTTGATTGGCTGACTTAAGCTCAGTTCAGTGTGCCACACTCTTCTTTCTTTATAGATGGATCTACAGGGATGAAGTAAATTATACTTCCTTCTTATGCTGATTAACTCCCCTGTTTTCCTTATAGTTATTAATGAAAGATAAAAGTGTCTGATCATGCTTGTTTTTGTTCTAGGTTTAAGCTGCTGCCACAAGGCAATTTCAGGGGAGTATTTGGGTTCTCCTTAGAACAATTTATAACATCTTATGCTCTCTTGTCATGCATTTTGTCTTTTTATTATCACCTGCTGGAAGATTTGAACTGGAGTGATTTTGGTGAAATTCAGTGAGTTGGGGCCTTTTTATTATCGGTTTAAGCTAGCTTTTATTAATGGAGAACAAATTCCCAGCATGCAAGGACCAAGAGTTTATTGGTGCTAAATAACAGCGCCCAGTTTGTTGAAGAGAGGGGCTAGCTGGGGCCTTCCAGATAAGCTACTGGATAAACATCTGCCTCATCAATGACTGGATCAACAACTGCCATTTATGCAGCAGCAGTTGTTTCTGCAGTAGATCCAGAAACTGATGAATCAGAAGTAGACTTACCTGCTGGCTTTGCACCGGGGTTTGGAACTTCCTTTCATCAGGATGCTTGTGTACAGTCATTACCAAATCTCTGATTGTTCTGACTGTGTTGACCTTAGAACCATCTATCTAGACCAGTCCATTGTATTGAGAACACTGGTTTCCCAACAGCAAAAGCGGCTGAAATAAAGGAAGATAGGGTGGAGGACTATAGAACCCTATCTCTCGGGATTTTCCCAATCATAAGGGGATCTGTCTTTGTTCTTTTTTGCTGATTTCCAAGCAATTTTCTGATAATGACGAGGGTCATTGGTTGTATTCTGGCACACTCATGGGAAAAATTATACATACTACTTTCCAGAATTTGGGTAATTTTTGTAACATCCTCTGATTAAACTAGTTTAGATGCTAGAGGAGAATCTAAGAGGTGGTTTTTATCACATCCTGATCAAACTATTTAGGTAGAAAAGAAGAAATCACGCTACAAGGGTTTAGCTATTCATGAGGTTTCTGTATTGTTTGGGCCACTTTAAAATTAAGTGAAGGAGTCCTGAATATTATCTGACTAGTATTCCAGAACTTACTGTTTATGCCTTGTTGGACTTTGCATTTGCTACACAGCGTTGTTATTGCTCTTCTCTTTTAGGACTTTGCATTCCCCAGATATTTATTTCTTACTATTTGCGAGGGAGCTACATTTTATGCTGGGCATGTTTGCAAGATTTTTGTAAAAACAGAAAAGAAATCATAAAATTCCATTTTAACATTTTGTTGAGAACTTAATTCTATATTGAATTATATATTATAATAAGGCAGGATACATAAACTTATGATTCTTTGTGTAAATCTGATTCTGTAATTCACTATCTACTATTGGCAATTGCTGTAAATGTTCTTATGATCAAGAGTATCCTGTCCAAGGTTTGAGGCAGTCTTAGAAAATTGTTTTCTTGTGTTTCTAACTTAACAGTGAAACCAAATTATATGCAGCCTGAGAAGTTGGTTACCAGGAAACTGAAAATAGCAAGTCATTGTAAGCAAGATGGAAAAAAAATATTTTGGACTGATTACCTTAATTATTTCTATGGCAGGTTTATCTACATATTTCTTGGCATCGGCATCATTGTTTGTCTAATAACTTTCATTGGTCACATTGCCACAGAGATAACCAATGGCTGTTGCTTATGCTGTGTATCCTTGATTTTTATCATGTGTTGGTTCCTTTCTTGTTTTACATTTAAATTTTAAAATAATCATCATTAACCCTGCAATCTTTAGAATATGTACTGCAAAAGTAAGCTCTTTACACTTTTATACTGAATGCTTGATTTGTGGATTTTGGACCTGGTAGATCTGTGGAAAGCTTGTATGTGAGGCAGCTCTTCAATTACTGCATGCTATGTCTTATGTTATCAGGAAGGCAGTTACAGGTAGCTCAAATGAATGGAAGCTACAGTAGGCATTTTAACCTTCTAAATTTATGCTTGGGCTTATCTGTCACGAGTTCAGAAAACCTTCTTATAATTCTATTTTTAGCTTTTAAGCTCAGGTAGGCTTTGTTTGAGAGGTCCGTTGCATGCCTATTGTGCACTGGTGTATAATCAATGGTCTGAAATCAGACAGAAAAGTATAAACCAATTTGATAGGATGGTCAATTCATCTGGTCAAACAACCAGTACAAATACAGTCTTTATTGTCTTATCTGATTGATCACTTACCCTTGCTGTATGCTGTGTTGTTATTCTAATTATCTTTTATATTATTGAAGCATGAAAATCAAATATCTCTGATGTCATGATACCTGCAACTGTATATTCTGTTCTTGATTTTGCATAATTTTCTATGCTTTGTTGCCCTTAACTTGAATATAGTATTCGGTTCTTGTAATATTCCTTATTTTACTCGAAGCAGCTTTGGTGGGAGATATATTCCTTAATCATCATTGGGAAAAGGTGAGTCTCTGCAGTGGTTTGAAAGAAAAAGTTCTATAAGCATATATCCCTAGTTGATATTGTGTTTTTGTTTGATAGGATATTCCAGATGATCCAACTGGAGAGTTTGAAAACATTAAGAAGTTTATCAAAGATAATGTGGATGTATGCAAGTGGGTTGGTCTGGCAATAGTAATCATTCAGGTATGTGAAATCTAGCAAGATTTTCTAGAAAACCGGTTGAACATTGTCTAATAAAGTCTAGATATGCATTGGAATTATATATTTTCCTGGTATAATATAGACTTTATAATACTGCATGTATTTGATGGCATCTTGGGGGTCTGTGGATTGTGTTTTTGCAATAAACATGACTCCTGTCTCTTATTATGTTTCGGTGTTTATATTTGTTAAAGGATTTCTTTATTTTATTTTATTTTTCTGCAGAATACTATTGTTTTTATGTTGAACATTACCTAAAATAGGCAATATGAAGAAACAAAGAGAAATTATAGTAATGGCCATGAATGAGCTAAGTAGATCGAAGAGGATATGGTGGGACAACCAAATCAATAGTTTTGGGAGTCAAAAATGATCTTCAACCCATACAGAGATGATAGAATAGAAGCTACAAGCAGAACATAAAAATAGATTCTAACCAACCAGGGTGATTAGACCTAAAATATGTCCTGTATTCCTAACATCACATATTACCATGAGAGACAGAAAGAATGCTAGATAAGAAGATATGGTTGATAGAGTCTCAGACAAAACACAAAAGTTTTTCCTGATCAGTACAGAAAAAGGATTGCCATCTCAGTCATCCATGGTGAAAGAGCCAACAAGATCTGATAATGCCATAAAAGTATGACTTGGATCAAGTGGTCCTAGCTGGGCAATCTGAAGGGGATGTGAAGAATATCTCCTAGAAACACTTGTAACATTCATATTTGATTTGTCGCTTTGTGGTAAATGAAGAAGTTGGCAATACATGTCTCACTAGATCCCCCAGGATGTGGGCAAGGAGGGTGGCAGAACCTTGAGGCTGAGCAATGGATCCACCATGTCCAGTACAAGAAAAGGAAGGAGGAGGTATCCATTGATCTTTCATTCCATCTATGGAGATAACTGTAGCTCTTAACACCACCAATTCTGGAAGGCATTTGAAGAATGAGGTTATTAATTAGATAGTCCTCCTAATCCTCTATAAACCTTGATCCTTGAAGGTGACTTGTTCTTGGGGTAAAGGGCCAAGCACCTTTGACAAAGAAACTGGAATCAAGTAGAGAGTGATTCTCCTGAATCTCTGTTTCAAGCCATGATATCCTCCTTAGCTCTTGTAGGAGATGGGATATCTAAAATTAACGTGTTCCTCTATATCTACCTTCTGGGAGAGCAAAGGCAATAGATATTGGCAGGGGAATGTGGTAGTTCATCTTGGTCTGCAAACGTTGCGAACAATGCCTTGAGCTGCTCAAATGGAATTCTGAGGTCACACGACCAATGCTGGTAAAAGAAAGAAAGAAAGAAGGAAGAAATTATATTAATGGCAGATGTCCAAAAGTGCCAAGTTGAGTGGTCTGTTAACAGTCTGAGGGAAATGCTCAACATAGTAAGATGTCTTAGTGCTGAGTGGTTGTGGAGAAGAGAACCAAGTGACCTTTTTTTGAAAGGGACAAGGAGATGCATTAAAGAGCAGGCTAAGGAAGGTCTGGTCCATGGAAATGCAAATAAACTAGAAAAGAAGGCTGGTATCCACGTATCTCAATAGGTGCTGCCGTGCTGGTAACAGTTCAGAGTTAAAAAGTCAAAATTCCAACTTGAAGGAAAATAGCATTGAGTGTGAAGGTTGGAATACATGATTGTTTGTATAAGGGATAATCTACCTTTGGCATCCTGATCATTCTGAGGGAGCATCTTGACTTTCGTAAGATGACAAATTACTATCATTCAGCATCAAACCAAGAATTAATCAAATGATTTGACAGTCCTGTCAATACCATCTTGGTAATAATCAGGCATGTTGGTAAACTAAGTCGAGAGAGAGTTGGTATTTGTGTTGAGAATTGAGATAGATATTTTGGACAAAATTATTATGCCATGATGAAACCTATATATGTGATACTGCTATCATCAAGGAATCATTTAGAAGCAGCATTTCTGTAGCTTCCTTCTTTTTGTACAACATAAACATATCCTTTGCCGTGTCTCCAGTAGGATTCTACTTTGTAGTTCTTGCTTTCCCAGTCTCCCAGACATAAATGCACACCATTTATTAAGTTCTTTGTCCAGTAGCATCTAAAATCATTGCCCTCTTTAAAAGCTTGTTAACTACTGCTTGAAATTATTGTCATTGTGACTTCTGCAGACTGAGAATTCTGCCCCTTTTTAAGTAAAAAGAGGTTTTCCTTATTGTCTTTAACAAAATCCATCTCCTTATACCATGCTGATTGCTACTTTGTGTGAAGTGGAATCCTCATCCTGTGTCCTTTACAAAAATAGGATCAATTTTCTCTACTGACCCCTTTATTTGTCTGCTGGAGAATTGTAGAGTTTTTTTTTCCTTCAATTTAATATGAGCTGTTTGGAATGATAATGTCACTTTCATGTGCCTTTTCTTCTGCTTTTGCTACCATTCCTATCAGCATCTGGTTGAAATTTTCTTACCATTCATCTCAGCAGCTATATGAAAAAAACTGCAGAAAAATCTGCCACTTGCTAACTTTACCTTAAATTTAAGTAAATATAATTTAAAGGGGCCCAGACTAATCATTCGGAGGAAGGAAGAAGGAAACTATGATAATTGAAAATTCCCACAAATAACTAAACTAGGTCAATGATACTTAAAAGTACATTAAATTAAATATCAAGTAGGAGTAATAAATGAACACCCGGGGTTGGACAAGTCACAAACACAAATAATAAATAGGCATAACTAAAGGCAGTGAAACCAGAACTGGTAAAACCTGGAAAGTCAGGAAGGAACAAATATATCTTAATACACCGAATAACACTGATAATTAGAAAGGAAGAAAGAAATTATATTAATTTCATTGAATAAGTGAAGTAGGCCAATGGAACTAAAAAATACAATAAGTTACAACAGTAAGTATTGTTATATGAACATCAATAGAGAGAAAAGTTACTGATTGGGAAAGCATAATTAGAGGGGGTGAACTCGAAAGAGTGAATCCCAGACAAATTAAAAAATATAAGTATCTTGATTCGTTCAATAAGGTTTTTATGCATTCACTCTGAAAATTATCAGTCTCTCCAAATTATTTGTACATCTTTTGGTGCATTACAAATTGTAGTAAAAATAATAGCTTAATCTTAAATAACAAATCATGTAAGCAGCATAAACCTGTAGTAAAAACAATAGCTTTATCTTAAATAACAAACCATGCAAGCAGCATGAAATATTTGCAAATACAAACACCAATGGGACCTTGAACATTGGTTACCATAGCCGTGCATCATACAAGTTACCATGTTTATAATGTGCCAAAATAGGGTGAGATCTTCCTCCTCACAGAGTACTGACCACATTGCGACCATGTAACATGTACAGCATACTACAGTTTGCACCACATCTTATTCCATACAGCTGGGAATCTTCTGCCAAAAATTTCTAGATCTGGAAACATCAGTCACCAATAGGGTACAGAGAACTGTGGGTGCTGTTTGCTGAGAAAAAAAAAAGGATTTGAATTTTTTATAATTCCCAAGCCAGGCCACAGTAGCTAGATTATCTTCACAGGGATTGAGTGTATTTGTAAGAGGGGCTCACATCCGGGGATTTATGGGCAGGAGCATTTCAACTCTTTGAGATGGGAAATTATTCCCTTTCATGGGAGTGGTCATTATTCATCAATAGGGAGTTAGGCTCCAAATAACTACTTCGATCAATGCGTTTGAATGAGGAAGTAGGATGTTCTAGTTCAGAATAGTTCTCAAGAAGGGGAGTGTGAGGAGAGAGAAGTTAACATTTATAATCAGAGATAAGGTATTGTGAATCACTCAATTTAAAGTTCTTCTACATTCACAATACAGATTAACAGGCTCTCCAAATTATGATCATTTGATGCAGTGCAACCTGCAGGAAGTACAATACCTTTATCTTTCCTAAAGCATGCTTGTGTTTCTTATATTTTTCTTTTTTATACTTACTTTTAGCTCATGCCTATGCTTTTAATAGTGTTTAGAGACTACATACTCTTTGTTAGTTTTTTTAATACTCAGAGGCTACATTGGGGTTTTCTTGCAATTGCTTCAAATGTGAGCTTCTTAAAATTGTCCATGATAGTTCTCTCACAATTTACATCATTTTTTTACTTCTAGCTAAAAAGTAAATTGATTTTGTCTGCAAGGCGTTCTCTTTGCTTCTTGCTATGATGCTTCGAGCAATGGTGTCAACTAGGAATATTAATTATGACAGTGATGACGAGTACATGATACCAAGAGGCAGCAATCGCCAGCCTTTATTAAAGAATCAAGCATCCCAGACTCCACCCGTTTCTGCTACAGGTGAGACCAGACCTAATCGTGTAGATGCTTGGAGCAAACGCATGCGGGAAAAGGTAATTCAGTCTTGATCTTGGTACAAAAATTCTCAATCAGTAGATAAGATGAAATTCTAAACCCTGATTGTGTGCCTCTGTAGTATGGATTGAACACCAATGACTTCACTTATGATTCAAGTGACCCAATAAGTTCAACTTCAAATGCAGCATCCACAGATGATACTCAAAGCCGATGTGCAATCATGTAGTCATAGGTGGTTATGGTCCTAGGAAAGAGCGCTGTTTTCTTTCTTACGACCTTAGATACAGCTAGGAACAGTACAGAAGAATTTTTCGTAAATCAGATCCCTTCATTCATGCAGTAATTTTCGAATTCATTATCTCTTGATTGCACTTGGGTGTATGGTTAAACAGCTCCCGTGCAATAACCATCATTTGTATGCACAGCTGACCGTGGAAGTTGATGTAACATAATTGCTTCAGGAGCGAGTGTGTTGTTCATAGGCAATCTCTCCTCCATTTGTTTTCTTTAAAGTCTCTCATCACTGTATTTTCATTTTTCTGTTTATAGATGTGGGGCGTTTTTTCCTTTTTTTGCTACTAAAATTCTCTCAACTGTGCTCTCTCTCTAGGATATGAATTTGTCCTCTTGAGTTCTCTTGACTTTGAGCTCTTTAGATCAATAGCTATGTTATATTATCAAATTTTAATTAGTTGTGCTACTTAAAATTTGATTGTATCCGATATCAACGAGTGCTGTCACCTTTTTGTGTTTAAGTGACCATGCTTGCAAAATTTGTTACATTATTCTTTTGTGATATCATCTTACGTTCCCTATTTGTAGAAGCATAAAATAAACCAGTGCATAAAATTATACCTTGGTTTATCAAAGGCGATATTTTTCTTTCATAAAATTGTCATTAGAATATAGTAAAATAAGATTTGAATTTCCTATTTTGAAACCTGTTACCGAGGTTATGTGCCTGATTCGCATAGCTTGTCTTACTTTTGCATTTGATTGATTGAAAGTGCAGAAACATGTTGATAGTTATGGTATAAATATTTTAAGTGCCTATTAGCCAGAGGCTCTGCCAATGAGGAAATGCTGCCCATAATAAGCAAACTTAGTATGAGACAGATTGTCATAACTTAGTATGAGTCCTGATACCATTGGAAGAGAGCATGACACTTCTAGCTAATTACAGGGGCATAATATCCAGCATGTACTGGGTGCAGTAGTCAGTGATACTAATATTGCGGGGCTTTTCACTATTTGGGAGCCATGGCATTCACTCGCCCGTCAATCTAGTTTACTGTTCATTGTTTTTCAAGTGAATTGAATACCTATTAAGAGTCGTGAAATATTCAAGTGGGAAGTACAAAATGTGTCGGATATTTCAGGATGACATTTTGTTTCAATACATCTAAACATGAACCAAGTTAATACTGAAGCTGGATAAAATTCCGCATTTCTTTTTTCTGGAAGAAAGTATTATACATCTAAATTATTCAATGACATTGAAATTGAAATGCTTGTAATTGAGCTTATTATGTATAGATATAGTGACAGTAATTTGAAAGCCACTGTAGATAAGCTGCCTGTAAGTAAATAGTGGGTGAAAATTCATCAACTCATGTGTCACCTGTCTTAAGGCCTTTTTGATGTTCCATCTTGAGCACCCCAGCATTCTCTGTGTGATGTCTCTCTCTATAACTTCTTCCACCTTGGTTATTGTCTTCTTCTAGCACTGTGCATATGGGTTGTACCAGTTTTTGCAGTGGAATTTAAGTATAATAACCATAATCTGCCCCAACTCCAGGCCAATTTATTTCAGAACTAATTTAAGAATGCCTACAAAAATATTTGACAAACTTTTATGCGGAAAAGTATACAATCAGAATATATTTAAATCTAAGCTCAAACATGTGAACTGTTCTTAATTATGTCAAAAGACGTCCTCTATACCAAGTGGATGACTTGCATTTGAAAGTCAACAGTTGAAAAGTGCAGAAAAAATGCAATAGATTGAAATGATCTCAACTGTTAGGATTTTTTTAAAATATAAAAAAATATAATAATATAATTAAAGAAAAAACAAGTGCATTCTTATCCAATCTTAGTTTTAAACTAGGAAAAGGCAAGATAAGAATGCAGTTTTTTTTTTCTTTTAATTTTTTTAAAGTTACTTATAATTATAATATATATAACATATATAATAATAGATATAAGAAATTAAGTCTTATCTGATTATGAAATATTTGCATACAAATTTAAAACTTAAAGCAATACAAATGAAAAAAGACAGTTGCCATCAAATTGACAAAAAACATTCCAATAGAAATAGAATGTTCCCATCTAGTTGTCAAATCAATAACTATCTGTTTTTTAGGTGATAAAGTGAGATTTTAGAGGCTTTTACGGTTAAACATTAGGGTGACTATAGACTAATAGTTAATTATTTAAATATTATATTTATGTTTAAGATTTTAATAATTATTATATTGTAATATATAATAAATATAATATGGAAATAATAAACTATATGTTTAAAACTTTTTAAAAATTTAATTTATTTTAATAATTATTATATTATAATATATAATATAAATAATTGATATGGAAATTTTAGTAATATTATTAATTAACTTTTTTTAAAATATATTAATAAATAATTTTTTTTTAATAAATATAATTTAACTATATTTATGTTCAATTTTATAATATTTTTTTTATTTGTATTTGATTAGATAAGCAGGGATTTTGAAAGGGCCCTGATCCCTTTTACATCAAGAAAGATTTAGCAATAAAGCCAGTAGGACAAAAAACAACCACTAGATGAGATAGCCCAAAAGGCACAGCCAAAAGACAACCAAAAAATAAAGCGAAATGTAGCAGGGGATACCACCCCACCACGCCACCAAAAACTAAGTCAAGGAGGTTTAAAGAATTGTTCCAGTGATTTTTGCTTAATCATAATATAAGGATTCCTCTCCACCAATCTTTTCAACTTTTTTGTTAGAAGGAGAGGAGACAAGACCACCACTAGAAACAACCAAGCCCAAAGAAACAACAGAGGGGCCCAACTTAGAGGGGTCATCAACAACATCATTCTGAAGCTCGTGACATATAGTGGAATCTTCCACAACATTGGTCACCTTTTCTTTTTTCTTCCAAATAGTGTGTTGTTTATTCTTCTTCAAGCAAGTAAAAAAGGCATGACCCACTTTACCACAAGAAGGACAAATAATTGGAGAGTCTTCATAATCAATTTGTTGCACCCACTTACCAAACATAGAAGATAAAGTAATCTTGGGTGGGAAGAATATAGTTATTCTCCACTAACACACAAAATCTAGCAGCCAACAGACACTTCATAGATTTGGTGACCTTATCCATAGTACAATATTGACCAAAGGAATTAGCAAAACACATGAATATTTGTTCAGACCAAAACTCCAAAGGTAGTCCTGGCAAACAAACCCAAATAGGAAACTTAAAAGTATCTGTCATTGGGTTGAAACTAGGGGACCACATTTGGAGACACAGTCCATTTGAGCCAAGAAACTAGGGGCCCTCATGAAGGACCCTAGAACAATCTTCAACGCAAGGACAGGAAAACATAAATAAGCTATTACACAATGCAGTAACCTCAACTCTAATCTTCCAAACCCTAAGAGCCCAACTTCTAACAGTGTGGAAGTTAGGACGATTACCACAAAATCTCCCAACCAACGAGGTCTTGAGCCAATTCAAAGACTCAACTGTAACATTACAGTCAACCTCTAACAACTTGTTAGATAAATCACTTACCTCCGTAGTGCGAAACTCCTCTGAGGCGGAAGCAGAAGCAGTCTTGCTCAAACTCTCAACCTCACAATCCAACCCATCAGAGGGAGGCTCAGAAACTGAAGGGTTCAAGGGGGAACCAACAAGAGCACTAGAAAGAGGAGGAGAAAAATCATACTCCACTCCATATAAACTCTGCAACAAACAATCCTGAGGAATAGGAGCATTTTGAGTAAGGAAACCCTTACACAACCCAAAAAAAGAAGAGTGAGACACCTCCACATTCTTCCTAACCTCCTCACACCCCCATGACATCCTTCGAGCCTTAAAGAGAATATCAAGAAGGGGCTCCTCTTCCCCATCAAGTAGATCATCCTCAGAATGAAAATCCAAGCCAGACCCATCATATGAAAAAGGGGCAAAAATTTCTTCAAGGGTGCACATATTCTCGTCAGAAACATCACCATAATCCATCTCCCAGCATTCATGAGGTTGGAACCCCACTTCTTTAGCTTCCACATCAGAGCCATCAAAGCTTGCAACCAAGCCTTTAATACCGAAAGCAGAGCCACCCATATCCACAAAAGCATCATCCTTCAGAGCAACAAGAAGATCATCAACAACTCTGTCCTCTTCTTCATCTGCAGCACAAGCAACATAAGAGTTCTGTCCTTGCTACAGACAATGCTTCCTCGTACTGCCTTTGCCCTTGCACATCCTCGTAGCTCCTCTGTTCCTCGAACTGGCTAACTTTGCTTTTAAACAGGCATCCAAAAGAATGTCGAGAAGAGATTCATCCTCCTCCATGTAGGGAGAAAAATCAGAGCAGCCAATAGGCTCCTTCTCAGAAACCAAAATGGTAGCTCCTTCAGACCCAATGCCATTAGCAGCCTTTGGAACTGCGGTAGAGAACCCTACACGGTTGCCACGTTCCTCTTCATCTTCACTTTTGTCGCCCTCTCCCTCATCTTCGTCGGACTCCCCTACACAGGAGTCACCGCCACTGCCAACACCTCCTAGGGTTCACCTTCCTCTTCGCCGTTGATGCCTTCCTCTTCATCGCAGGTAAAAAGGAAACTAATGTTGGTGATACTATGAAGAGTAATAATTGACAACTAATTTTTTTGTTTGTTAATATTGTATGTAATATATTAATTATATTTTTTAGGTAAATGTTTTATTAATATTTTAATTCTAATAAATTAAAAATTTAGTTTTATTTTTTATTTAATTATTTATCAACTTAAAAAGTTTATTATTTATTATTAATTTTTTAAAATTACTATGTTTATTAATATTTTGATTTTGCATTAGTTTATTTTATTTTAATTTTTAATTTAGATTTAAGTTTGAATTTTTTTTTTTATCATTTGTCTCTTAATGAAAGTACAAATAATAATTAAAAAGTATTAAAATTAATTTAATTTATAATTATTTAGTTTAATTATTGTAGAGTAATTCTATTTTGAATTTTGAATTTTTATTTATATAATAAAATGAATTTGAAACTGAAAATTTGAATTAAAATATATAAAGTGAGAGAGAAGCTAACTTTTCATTAGTATATGATAATTCTCCTTTAAAACCTCTTCAATGTACCTACTGCACACTTAAGGAGGAAAATAGAGATAGAGAAAGAGAGAAAATAGAGAGAAAGAGAGAAAATAGAGAGAAAGAGAAATAGAGAGATATAGAGGAAGACAAAGAGATATAGAGAGATAACAAGAGAGATAACAAGAGAGATAGAGATACATAGATAGAGGTAAAGATATAGAGGAATAAAAAGAGAGACAAAGAGAGAGATAGGAAGAGAGATAAAGAAAGAGAGGAAAAAAGAGAAGAGGAGCGATAGATATAGTCACATACAAAGAAGGAAATGAAGAGATGAACATAGAGAAATAGGAGACAAAGATATATATAGAGGTAGAGAGATCAAGAGATAAAGAGGGAAAAAGGGGGAGAGAGGGAGATAAATAGGGATAAAAAAAAGAGTAAGGGGGAGAGATAGGGAGAGGGAAAGAGATAGAAAGATAAAAATAGAAAGTAGATAGAGGAAGAGAAAAAGGACAAATATATAAATAAATATAGAGAAAGAGAGATGATAGAAAAATAGAGATGAGGGAGGCAGAGATATAAATAGATCACTCTTGGGGCTATATATATCTCCCTCTCCCTACCTCTCTCTCTCTCTCTATATCTCCCTCTCTCTACCTCTCTATATAACTTCCTATCTCTAAATTTCTACCCCCCATCTCTCTCTATCTCATTCTCTCCCTCTCTTTGTCTCTCCCTCTTTCTATCTCTATTTCCCTCCCCCCCCTCTCTCTCCATCTCCATCTCTCTTTATATCTTCCTCTCTATCTCCTTACCCCCCCCTCTCTCTCTATCTTTCCCACTATATATACATATCTCTCTCTCTTTCTATCCCTATCTCTCCCTCTCTCCCTATCACTCTTTCTTTCCTATGTCTCTACTCTATCCTCTCATTATTTCTCTCCCTCTCTCCCTACCTCTCTATCTATTTATATACATATCTCTCCCTCCATATCTATCTCAATATATCTCTCACACACTTCCTATTTCTCCCTCCCTATCTCTCTATCTCTCCCCCTCTCTTTATCTCTCCCTCTCATTACTTGTCTCTATCACCTCCTTTATCTCTCTCTTCCCCCTCCATTTCTATCTTCCCATGTCTCCCTCTCCCTCTCTCTCTCTCTCCCCCTTATTTACTCCACTATCCTACTCACTCTCCATCCCTCTCTATCTCTCTCAATATGTCACTTCCTATATTTTGCATTTCTCTCTCCATCTCCCCCTCTTTCATTGTCTCCCTCTTTCTATCTCAATTTCTCCCTCTCCCTCTTCTTTTCTCCTTCCAGCTCTCCCTCTATATATTTATCTCTCTATCTTTGTCTTCATGTCTCTCTCTCACCCCCTATCTTTCCCAAGTTATATCTATCTCTCCCAAGTTATATCTATCTCTATCACTCCTTTATATCCCTATCTCCCCCTCTCTCCCTATCACTCCCCCCTTTCTATATCTCTCTACTTCTCTTTCCTGTCTTTATTTCTCTCCCTCCATCCCCCTCCCTCTCTATCTATTTATACATATCTATCCCTCTCTATCTCTCTCTTATACACACACACTCCTTGTTTCTTTCTCCCTATCTTTAGCGCTATCTCTAATCTCTATCTCTCCATATTTTTCCTCCATCTCTCCCTCTATCTTTATCTCTCTATCTCTCTACCACTATATATCTCCCTCTCTCACTTTCTATATAATTTTCTCTTCCATCTCTATCTACCCCCCCTCTCTCTCCCCTTTCCCCCCCTCTCTCTCTCCATATCCCTCTCCTTCTCCATCTTCATCTCCATTTCCATCTCCATCTCTATCTTTATCTTCCTCTTCCTCTCTATCTCCTTTTCTCCTCTGTCTCCCTCTCTTGCTCTTCCCCCCTATATCACTTTCTCTTTCTATCCCTATCTTCCCCCCCTCTCCCTCTCTCCCTATTGCAAACATAACACGAGTTTGATTATCTTCCTGATTCAGAGGTTTGATTTTAGTTGTCCTTTGAATCCTTATAAGTGGATGCCTAGTTGATTTGAAGCTATCACTACTCCATTGAGACCTTTGTTGCACAAACAACATCATTTTGTAAATGGCCTACCAATTGACCTCATATATACTACACAAATGTATGCAAACAAATATTTTTTCCCTAATTGACCTTCCACTCATCTTTGACATACACATTGCACACCAAGATGCGGTTGTTAGATATTAGACAGCTCAACTTGATTTTCCCTTAACAGACTCTTGATAGTCTAGTAACACAAAATGCCTATAAAGTGGGTAATATTTTAATTCTTTCACATGATAGCATGCTAACAAACAAAAAAGTTAAAAACCAAAACCTAACAGACAATGCAGGAGGTCCTGATTGAAAAAAGAACAACCAAGAGAAACTAACTTCCATCACTAGGCTCATACATTCATGATTCAGAAGAACATCCACAACCCAATAATTCATCTAAATTCAAAGTTGAAAAGCCTAAAGAGCAGAAGCTGAAAATGTTAGGATAGCTCTGAGTAATGATTATCACTATTTTGATTCAAGTTGTTAGAGCCTTCGATCTGAAACAGTTCAGTACACAATGAGGTATGAAGATTGATGAATAAATCTTTTGACAGCCCACCTGTGTAGCTGAACTAGGCGCAATCCACACTCTTATATATGATATAATAAACCAGCAGAGAGGAACTTAAAGAGACAGGCTGTAACAGCCCGAAGACGGCCCACTTACAAAAATAAAGTAGCGTAAGCCATTCAAACATCATATACAGGTTAGAAACAAACTGGCAGGCAAGCATATAATAGGTTGTACTAGTTTGCATACAGATTAATATCAGCAAACAAAGAGACTTCAAATCATAGAGAGCTTTCAACTGCATATGATCTCCAGTAATGTTTAATCCGATCTTCATAATATGTGTGGAGTTGAAGAATAACTTCTCTATTTGCAACTACATCCAAAGATTTGGCTTGTTAGTTCTAAGGAGGAGACTCATCTGGGAAAAGAGGAATGTTGGCAAGGGAGCGTCAAGCCAAAGTTTGAGAAGATCAGTGAACTGATGGTTGTGCACTCTCTTTTTCAAAAACATCAACATTTTGCATTCTGTTTCGTTATTTCCAAATCCAAGTAGCCCTATGATAGCTTGAAGTTGAGATTTAAGGTCATGCACTCCGTTTTTCAAATTATTGTTGGTTTGTAATTGAACAAGAATCGCAACGGACAAATTTTCGACTGGAGAAATAAATTGGAACAAACCCTTTAAGTTTCAATCTGAAGGGGGAAGGCTATATTGGAGAAGGCGGCCAAGCATAATGACATTTGTAGGTGTGGGAAAGAACATCACGGGATGGAAGACGCCAAAGAGAGTTGATTTCCACAACTAAGCCTATGGGAAGAGGATGGGAAGAGAGGAGAAAAGGGCAAACCATAGCGTGCAAGCATGAGAATAGACCCAAAATGCATGCTTGATAGACTCAATTTTGGCACTAAAGGGGCAGGGTAGGGGGGGTAGACAAATTTGAGGCAGGTGCCAAATTGGAAGTTTGATATGCAAGACTTTCTGTGCTGTGAGTTGGGACTAAGCATTAGCTTTGGATTTTCAAATTTGAAGATTGAGATTGAGTTTGTTCCACTCTAATTGAGTGAACTTACAATTCCATTTTGCATTGAGATGGTGATTAGTGAAGGAGTTGTCTATATATTGTTCTAAGGGGGAAGAAATGGATGCTACAACATTAGGCCATATCTAATCTTTCAAAAAGTTAGTATGACAAATTGAGGATATTAAACTAGAAAGTTTGGGTAGAACAAGCTGTTGAATTTCAAGGATTGGTTGTTTGTCTAAAGGTGAAAGGTCGTATTAGGTTTTGAGGAGCTGCCAGATTTCCATTTATAGTTGGTAAGATTTCACAAATCCCAAAACATTTGGATGCATTTTTTCAGTCATTTTCCTTTGAATCTATTGATGGCACCTAAAGACTTATCATCATGGTAAACTAATCAATTCATGAGGAGTTAGCAAAGCTTAAACCATCATTGAGGGATAGATAAAACCAAATCAATTTTTTTGAGATGATTTGCTAGGCCTTTTGAATTGAGTTGAAAGGGTCAGATTTGGGAGATTTAAAAATGGTGCTAGAAGGAGCTTGTTGTTCCAATTGATTGTGTCTTAATAATGACCAACAAAGGTAGACTAAATGCAAAATCTCACTAAATGTTTCCACATGGCATACCTCCAATGCACTCAATCCTTTTAGTAGTTAAGTAGATTCCCTAAGAGTGTGAATTAATTATTCCAATTGTCCTTTGTCTTTGGTTGTATACAATATGACCTAGATGTGGAAGGCATACCCTTCTTGTTCCCCTATTTGGCCCATAGGAAGCTCCTAATAAGTTATGTCAACTGGTTGTAATATCGTTTGGAAGACAACCAACAAGAGGAAATTTACACATCTAGTAAGAAGAATTACAATAGGAAATGTACATGTGACTATTAAGAAGAATTTTATTTTCCATGTGGGTGTAACCATTCGTGGATAAAAAATTATTTGTCCATTTCAAGAATTTGCTTTTGATTTTGTTCAAAAACCATTTCCACATCTTTGATGGAAACCCCTATATTGAAGGGGATGTTGAGGTATCTAGTGATGGATCCATGTTTCACTTCCCTCCACTCACTTGTGATTCACAATGTATGAGGATTGGGGTGGGTCATCATGAACTTGGTCTTATGCATAGCTAGCTTGGAACCTAAAATGGTATAATAATAAGTCCAATATATCAATAATATTCATCACCTTATTGTTTTGGATAATGAAATGCTATCATCAACAAAGTGAGAATTGAGATGAGTGGGATTGTTTGGAAGATAGATGCCATGGATCAACTTATTGACCTAAAATTCATGGTCATACTATTTTATTAACTCATTTTCCTTATGTATCAAATCTCCCATTTTACTCAAGATTTTGATTGGGACTTTAGGGTAATGGTGATCATTTTTTTAATTTTGTAAGTAGTTTCATGACATTGATTTGGACTTAATTTCATGCACCTTTGAAATCCTTTATCTATTAAAAGGACATTAAAATATCTTTTAGGTGAGGATACATGAAGTCTTTTGAGTGCTCTAGTATGCTAGACATTGTCTTATGGTAAGCTTTAGCATATTAGGGTTTTCTTTAGTTTTCATTCATGTGATACTCTATTTTATGAGACTTTCTAGAGTCCTTGTACATATAATTCACCCTTACTCTTTTTTTGGGCGGCACATGGCATTTTTTATTGTCGAAGCTAGGTTTCTAGAACCAATGTTGTAGTGGTGGTGACAATGGTTCCCAAGCACATGTGGAAATTTATCATGAAGGTCTATGATGAGGTTTATATTCATAATTAGATTTTATTTTTTCTAAGGATATTTTTGAATCTATTTATAATCTCATTTCTTATTATGTGGGTTGTATCCACTTTGAACATTACCCGCTCTCTTGGGTTGAGAATTCCTAGGAGCCCCATGACATAAGTTGTTTAGGATTAGAAATTTATCCAAGGGTCTTTTCTTCTTCAATTTTTATGACTAATAATAGATTAAAATATTATTTAATTCGTGAAGTTTCTAATTCATGCAAAATTTTTTGCTAGTGTTAAATTTCATGGGAACTTGAGACGAAAATTTTCTAGATAAGCATCTCTTAATGTTCATGTATGGGTTGATCTATCTCAACTCCCCATCCCCATATGAGCCTTTGTAGAATAGACTATTTAGTCATTATGCCTAACTCTAAAAAAGAGTTTGTGTTAAGGTGAACCTCACCTCTAAACTTAGAAAATTCAAAGAGTTTTAGGATAGTGGTTTGTGTATTTCATAAAAAATCAGCTACATATTATCCAATAGTTATTTTCAATGTCAAGCTCTAGACGACAAGATCAAGAACTAATCACTTATGCCTAAGTTAGCCCCTTGATTGATGGTCAAGCCTTTTGCATCAACAACACAAGAGACTAGTTAGTCAACTATAGGTAGTTAAAAAATTGTGATCCCTAAGCAACCTAAGGCCGACGACCCTTTTCAAAGCCACATATGTCCATGAAATTGAGGCCACTAGAATGGTGCATTATAATATAGTGGTTTCATTTTCTAAGCCACATCTTGTGATGTCTAATTAACTAGTTATTAAGAGTGTTAGCCATAAATGTTTGATGGGGGTTTTTGATGCTTCTCAAACAAGTGCTCAAGCATCTAAGCATTCTCAAATTTGTAGCGAGGATGGGTTGTGTAACTATGGATTTTTCCTGCAAGAGTAAAGTTAGTATATCACACATGCAAATACCTAAATCCACAATATTCAATGAAGTGCAAAGGGAATAACATGAAGAAAAGAGGAATGATCTCACCCAAAAGTCTTCATTCTCCATGGCTGACCTCCATTATACCTTCTCAAACTTGCCACAATAATGATGTTGCCCTCAGATTTTATATGTGAGCAATATTGGATAATGCTAAGACCAAACAAGTGTTGAAGGATTTGAGTGACTATGCAAATAAAACTAAGTTCTATAAGCAAAGTAAAAATCTGCAAAAGACAATGTTAGACTAAAAGAATGAAGTGAAGAAGTGAAGAAGAAAAAGTTGAGAGATAAAATTAAGAGATTAAGTGCTTCAGAGATGAAAAAATGAGGATAAAATTGGCATTTTATAGAAAATGCAATTTTGGATGGACAGATGAGATTAAAGATTGAAAAGTGCCCTAGAATCTATGGTCAAGATTCAAAATAACAACCCCTTAATTAGGGTTAGGGAAAGATTTAAAAATGAATGGACAAGATTTAATTTAAGAAATTAAATCAATGGAGAATAGTTGTGATAGTGAGATAAGATTTAGTAAGTGGAAAAAGATGAGTTAGAAAATCAAGTTAGAAATAACTTAATTTGTGGAGAGAAATGCTATTTTGAAATTAATATTTTAAATTAATTCCAAAATGGTGAATTCAAGTGACAAATAAATAATAATTAAATTATTTACTTGAAAAGAGGGAAATTGCCAATTTAAATAAAATGCTTTTATTTAAATTTAGAAAGAAAAACAATAAGACAATTAAATAATTAAAATTATTTAATTGTGGAGGAAAATTAGAAAGTGGGTAATTTTAAATAAATGATTTTATTTAAAATTAGAAAGAAAGTTGGAGATGATAATAATTAAATAAATAATAGGAATTTATTTAATTATGAGTAGACATAAATAATTAATGACGTATTAAATAAATAAATAAAGTTCATTTATTTAAATAATCAAGAGGAAATAATGGACAAGGGATTATAGAGTGACATAAGAAATTAGCGACGTATTTAAATAATAAATATAATTTATTTAAATAGTCAGAAGGAATAAAAGACCCGAATTAATTAAATTAATAGTTGACGTTGGACTATATGACATAATTAATTGTTTTAATTATGTTGAGACGAAGCATGATATATAAAAATGTGGTTTGCAGGTCTAGGCCATTTTTATGTGTCTACAGGTTGTTGAGGAGAGATTATAGTGGCAAGTGCCACTCTATTTCACTCGAACACTATATCCTACCAAAGCAACAAGCTTGACTATGAATTCAATTTGAAGCTTTATGAGATAATGATGATAGTTAGTCAAAGCACTTTAAGGATGATTCATCCAAATATTTTTTTCTCTTGGATAGCTAAATGTATTACAAAATCCTCCTATATGTTTTTATATATATTTGTTGCTAAAAATTAGGGTTGTTTCATATTATTTGCTTATAAGAAATTTAAAAATTATAATTTTTTCATTTCAATTCACCTTGATGTCAATTTGATCCTTTTCAACTTGTCACCTCACATGAAGATGGATTTCATGTGTGCATAAATGATTATAATTGTTTAGACTCCATAATTATTGCTTTTGGTGAGAAGCCTAATAGTTGTGCTAGTGGCAACCTTTGACATTGTTGACCAACCCCCTTTTGTACAAACAACCATGTCGATTAAATATTAATACTTTTGTAGCAGCTTGCTAATGACAACCACCCTAAAGGATAATTTCACTTGAGGTGCTCTTGATCTAGAAACCTAATACTTTAACTATGCAAACATGCAACTTTACAAGTAAAAGAATATGCACAAATAAATAGAATAATAAAAATAATGACAAACATAGTGTACAAAAGATTCACATTAACAATATGAATACCAAATTGCACATACACGACTTCCCTTGAAAGCAAGGAGGTAGTTGAAACTCTCTTCTTTCATTTCCTTTGCTTGCTTGAACTTGCATATTATCTCAATCCTTGTGTGCCAATTGTGTACCCAAATATGCATAGGAGGCCTGATTTTATAGGCACAAATGCCTCCTATTTTTTATAATAAAATCATTTATAATTATCTTAAAAGTACATTGCCTTATGCACAAGAAAACTTATTTGTACACTTTTCCTAAACATAAAAAATGCACTGCTTTATGTGCAAGCACCTTGTTTGCACATATATTGACTAGAAATAGGATTTTACTACAATAATAAATATAATATCAGTGTAGTGATATGTTTGATTGGAACTACTACATTCTAGTTCCAATATTCTCCCAACACAGATACTAAATTTAATCATCACAATACTAGAACAATAACTCACAAATTCCAAACAAGACAACATTTTCCAACAACCTAAATGCTCTTTTATCTCTTATATAGGAGCTCTAAGAAGCAAGTGCACCTCCCATCTTTGCATGGACCTTCCTCTCTCACATGGGTGCATCTATACTCTACCATAAAACAATTAATCTTGAAATGATGCAAATTAGAGTAGCATAAGAGAAACTTAAAACTAGTAGTCAAATGTTAAAAAACATAATGCTTAAAAATGATAAAAAAATGATAAATAAAACCCATGTAATGAATATTAATATCAAGATTCAACTACATAATTTTTGAGCCAAACTCATTGACCTATATTTCATGAGTATTGGTTTGTACAAACCCAACTCTCATGAGAATGAATGGTCTACTTAACCCTCATTGCATCTAGGTGATGCTCACAGAGGTGAAGCAACAATAATTCTTAGGATGTTACCCATCCTAGTACTACTTTGACTTAAGTGCGCTTAACCATGAAGTTTTCCCAAGGTCAAGACCACTTAGCTTGCTTCCCCATTTGTGTTGTATTCAATCTCTTTTATGTTGAGTTGAATCTTGATGAGCTTCTATATTCCTATTCGTGTGAAGCCCCAATAGTGCACCATGAAAGAAAGTCTAAGCGAAAGAAAATAAATCAATTTGCATAAATCCAAACCATTTTCATTGTCTAAAATTGTGCATACATGCAAACATACTTTGTATAAATCTCCATCTGTGCATCCCCCTATCACACTTGTGCATAAATTTATTCTATTCTACACTTCCAGCAAAAATATTTTGAAAAATATTTTGTGATGTAGATTGAACCTCTATTCTCTACAAGTGTGTCTCAGTAACACTATTCAATTATTCTCATTAATCTCCATGATATACCCTCCTTCCAAAAAATTAAAAGAAGTCATGGATTTTTGAAAACAAAATAGTATATATATATGCATACCCATTGAAACAAAACCCAAATTCATAGAGTCAAAATGCATATGTTAAGACTAGGGAACACAAACAACAATATTGACCGATTTTTCATTAAAAAAAGTCCAAAATACTGATCACTAAAAAGTCCTCATATAAATAACCAACATAGCACCAAAACATTCACCCTAAAAAACACTTAAAAAATCCTCAAGAAGGAGCCACAAAATACCAAAAAAAGGAATTGCTATCTCTGACAGTTACCACCCAATAACTATGAATGATTACAAAATAGAAAAAAATTGACAAGTAGTTGGAACCCATCAATTAATCACTAGTTACATTATTTTCTCCATCTTCGAAAAGTTTGAACCTCTTGGTTTAGAAGAACTAGACCACATTTCCACCAATATGAGGTAGTAGACCTATTAGTAGGCCTATCATCAAGGTATTCCCTTGAGATTCCTTGAAACAATTTTGAGCCATTGGTAAAACTTACAACCCCAGTTCTCATGGAGTGAGGAGTAAAGTGTTGATTCCAAATTTAGTTGGACAAATTATGTAAAGTCCCTAATGAAGAATATTAAAAAAATCAATAATAGTCTTGAAATATTTTCCTTCATTCCAATTACACTTCACACAACTTCTCTCATATTGAGTTAAGCAATCAATTTTAACCAATTTTTTTTTATCAAATCTATGTAATTTTTTATGCTCATGCTCATATCTCCATAATTCAATATTCCCTTCAACCCCATTATAGTCAATCAAAACTTTAACAACTTCCCTTTGGAGGTTCACCTATAATCATGTCAATTGAATCTCATTGTAGCTTTGCATCAAATTTTAGTTGCAACTCACTCTTCAAATAATTTGTCTCTTTTTCTCCCAAATTTTCCTTCAACTTCCTTCTTGATTAATCTAGAATTCCATTTTTCTCTTCAAGCTCAAATCTATCTTCCACTTGAAGAGACAAAGCTACCACTTCAAATGATCCTTCCTCTTTCCATGGTTTTGAGATAATTTTCCTTCCTTCATGCTAAACCTCATATGTATTCTCTCTACCTTGATAGATTACATTATGATCATATTGCCAAGGCCTATCCAACAAAAAATGACATGCATCAATTGAAACCCCAAAATAGAGCACTTCATTCATATATGGACCAATATTGAAAGCAACAAGACAAGACTTATCCACAAGCACACTATGAGTCTTTTTAACAAAGAAATCTTGTAGGGGTTAGCTTTTGGAATACAAACAAGTTGTAATTTATCAAACCATTTTTATACCTACTAGATTGTCGGTAGATCCATCATCTATAATCACCTTACACACCATGTCCTTACATTTACATTTTGTTCAAAAGATAGTCTTCCTCTTCTTATTAGCTTTGATGGTTTCTTTGTCCCCATATACTAAAGTTCTTCTTAGCATTAGGTTCTCTCCTATCTTAGCTTCAACTTCTTCTAACCATGGTTTTTCTTCTTATTGGGCTACCATCACTCTTTAGGGTTTTTGAGAGTAGTATACGAACTTATGGGCTTCATCACAAATAAAATACTTCAAGGGCTTCCACTCTCTAGAAGGTGGCCGTCTTCGTCCTCTACCTCTAAAGCCTCCCCTCCCTCTAAATTTGACCTTCACATTCTTTCCTTCTTCTATCTCTTCACTCATGGTAGGTTCTAAAGAAACCTCTTTCCCTTTATCTTGATTTCTATCACATCGTTTACTCACTATTTTGTTCTTTTGGTTTAGTTTCTCCTTTGCCTTTAATGCATATTCATATGCCTCATCTATATTAGGAAATTTCACCAATACAAAATCATCTTTAAGTTGAAACTTTAGTCCATTCATAGACAATGTTTCAACTTGTCCTTCACTCTCTTGTATATCCTTCCAAATTTTAAGCCTCATAAATTGTTCAGTATAAGTTTGCATTGTCTGACCTATTTGTTTTAAATTCTAAAATTCTTCAAATATTTTTTGTTGGTGATCTTAGGGAAACTTGGAACTGAACCCAATGCTTCCCATATAGACTCCATCTCCATTCCCATCATTAATAAAAAATGCTTCCCATGTCCCCACAACCACTATGACCATTCCAAATCTTGGACCTCCACCTAAGATCAATCTCAACTCCTTGAGTAACATTAATCAACACCAAAAAATTATTCTTCCTAAGAAATATAACACACAACATCATCAATATACTTATCCACATCCACCACCACTTAAAGTTCTTTTGATCAAGAGTAGAAAGCCATGGAATATTCCTTTGAAGGACTCCAAGGAGGAATTAATAAGAAATAATATACCTTTGAGGAGTTATGTCCATATCCCTTTGATCAGTCCATATCACAAATCCCATTCTCTACCTCTTTTGAAATTCTTGAGTACGAAAAATACAAGGGGAAGGGAGATAATAGGGAGCATGTAAAATAATTATCTGTGGCTAGCCAAGAAGTGGTACATGAAAATGTATACCTACAACACATATTAAAATACCTTGTCTAATGAATACTTGGGCATAAACCCATTCCTTAGGAACAATCATAGTGCAATCAAGAACATGAATTCCATACAAACACCATCCATCACCACATAATCCATTAAACCTATGAATCTATTGTTGAACACATTAATAAATATGATGAATGAGTTCATACCATTAAAATTAAAAAATCCAATTGTGCATTTCACTACTCGATATGGAAAAAATACAATCCAAGATCCTAGTCCGACAAATTCGAATCCCAAAAAATGATATGACCTCATCAACCTCTTGGAGTGAACACTAGCCTAGATTTCTATCCTCATTCAAACATCCCCCTCTCATAGGGATATTTTAAATTGGATCCTACAATAATTACAATTGACTAATAATATCGATCCTTCGTGCTTCTAGGCTATTGTTAGCTATATTTTCACAAATCATAGCCTCATCTTCACTCCACATGATTTTTATTCCCTTGATATATTACATAATCATTCCTTTCACATCAAGGCTATCATTCCCAAATATAAAATAAAATTCATTCTCATAGAAAAAAGGTCAAGCCTAAACATTTGGGTTATATGGAAGAAGCCTTGGGATCTTAAATTATCACCATCAATGCCTATATTAATGGAAAGATAAAATTATCTGGTACTATTTACCTTCCTATTGAGGTAGGACCCTCATTGGAACATAATATATGCTATGTCCTAGATTCGGATCTTCCATACACCATATTTTTTGGTTGACCATTGTTTCATACCATGTAAGATATACCGTCCACATAGCATCAATGCATTAAGTTTCTATATAATGATGTGAAAGTTACTATTGTTGGTGACCTCCACCCCTTTCAATATTGTAAGATGTTGGAAGGAAAATATGACTACCATTTTCCATTCTCTAATATTTTTTCCCAAGTCCTCCTCCATAGAATCCAAGTCATACATCAATCCTAGTGATTTATGCTCCACATTTTTTACTCCATCCACCAAGAAACAATCCCTAAAACCACATTCAAAATACTTATTAAATGGCATGGAGAATATCAAATCCATGAGTCCCTTCATATCTCTAAATTTCCCATCTCACCTCATTCCTTTGGTCAAATGCACTCAAAAGTCTAAGATCCCCTCCTCACGTTACAATTGGGCCCACTAATTTTCCTTTTTAATGGTTATCTTGTTGATGAGGACATAAAAGGCTTTGATCCTACATAGATTTACAAAGATGAGAAATATGCAACCTACTTCAAGGAACACACATATCCTATTCCCTTGTGTATCTACAACAAAATTAACTATAAAGGTAAAGGTTTTGACCTACACAAGAAAGGCCCCATTGATCATGTTTATTTACTAGTAAATGATAGAAATTATGAATTAGGATATGGTGCTTACAATGAGTATTATAGTGTTATTGTAGAATTTATTAATAACACAAGACACACCTCCCTTAGTCTTGACGATAGTGTTCCATGACAATATCATCCTTGCCATGTATCTTGACCTACAATATCATGAACTCATCGAATGGGAGAAACATGACCCTCCTACCTTGGATACTGTAGATACCCTAAATTATCCCGATTGGCGAACAACACTATTTAACTTTCAACCTTCTTCCCTAAATGATTAAATAATACATTATTATTATTATTATTTTGTTCTATAAGAGAGGATTGTATTGATTTGAGAAAATTTACAAGTGTCTACCCAACGAGAATTTAACCGAATGCAAAAAACTGACCCCAAAATTTCTACTGTCCCCTGACCAAGCCTTAGCATACGACAAAACCACTAACCAAAAACAAGCTGCCCTACCCCTAGCCTACTACCACCATTGTTTTCAAAATTTATCATAAATCGGCTCTGTTCCGAGTCCGTGAACCCCAAAAAAAACCACACAAAAATCTTACAAAAAGTTTAACATAGTGCTATATTAATGAGACCCAGACCAGATGACCTTACAAGAGGAAACGAGGAACACCCATCACTTACAGAAAGCCATTGGATTTTGCAAAAGCATCGAATTCTTGGACCCATTCAAAATCACTGACTACCTCCATCTGAAACACCTTCTTCAAAAAATTCATCGCAACCGCCACAATCATCCTGTTCTTTACTAATGCCATCCCCTCCAAATCCAGAAGGAATGGATAAAATTTAATGACCTCACCCATAACTTTTAGCAGGTCTAGGTTGCGTGGGCATGAGATGCCTTTTCCAAGTATCATAGCCTTTAGGATCTCCTCTAGACCTCACAAAAATTCTTTCTTGAAGAGCTTGTAGACCAGTTTTCTCGCCTCTGCCTTGGCCATGCAATTATCCAGAACAAATGCCAATAAACTCAAAGAAATTTGCGTGTTTGTCTTGGAGGTCTCTTTGTATATCAAATGCCCTTTACCAAGCACCATTTTGACGCCCACCATAGTCAAAGGGTTGATGTTTAGAAGAATGTGCTTGAGGCGTTGATTTGTAACCTCACGAAAGGCATTTTTCTGATCCTTGCAATCTAGGGATATCAGAGTGTCCACTCTAATTAAATAATTCATTATTATTTAATTATCATTAAAATTTATATTCATCTATTAATTAAGTAATTTAAAATTATTTTATTAATTCATCCTCAATCATCATTTTTGACTAATTAAATAAATTTCATTTATTTAATAAAGTCCTAATCTAACTTTATTCCTCTTGATTAATTAAATTAACACAAGTTATTTAATTATGTCGCTAATAAACCCTATTCTCCTAAATTAATTAAATTGTTATTACTTAATAGTTTAATTAAATCACTTTCCCCTTTCTAAACATGAATAATTAAATTAATTATTCAAACATCATTCAAAAAGGTCAATAAACAAATATAACTTTATTTGTTAAAGTCAAACATGGTTTGCACGTTCAACTCAAAAAACTTAATTAATTAATTACCCTCACCCACTTTTATGATTGAACAAATCATGACCACCGATTGCTCACTCTAATTGGCTGACTGATCCATCTATTTCCTAATGGATTCATCTATTTCCTAACTAATCCATCTATTCTTCAATCACAATGAAAGCTCAACTTGACTTCCTCAATTCCATAGATTAGGCAATCTATTTCCTCTGATTGATCAATTACCATCCTTAATTAATTCGATCACATAAGCTAACTGAGTAATCTAATTCCTCTCAACAAATTTCAACCATTGATTTTGATTCAACATTTTTATGATCTCATATGTTCATTTCAAAACGTAAAATCTATATAACAATCCTCTTCATCCTCAAAAATGATTAGAGAATTGACATCTTTTGTGCAACAAAGTAATGTTGAATTGCCATTTGATTTATTGAGAGATTTTACACACCTCTTCGATCACCATTAACACACATTGGAGCTTTTGTAAACACATAATGGAGGCTTCACATTGATACAACACAATCCAACATCATTTGCAAATACACTTTGACATGAGATGGGTAACGGTATAGTTTAGTGAATTCATTGTTTTTTCTTTGCTTGCTAATACTTAATTCATTGAATTTAGTAAGTTCATATTGCTCATTTCATGAGTAATGGGTATAGAATCGTAATCTTTGTTTGAATTAATCTTTTCATTTAGTTCATTTATGTTGATTTCCATATGCTCCTTGATTTCCCCTTTACAACATCTGGCACGCCCGGTGGGACCTCGGTCATTGACACTAATGTTTTCGTGAGTTTTAATTGAGCAGTTGTAGGTTCTAGAACACGATTGTCATGTTCTAAAATGTAGTTGAAATTTTTTTACGTGAAAGCTACATGAGTTTCACATGGTCATTTTTTTATTTCTACCGCAGTTGCTCTTTTCCCAATCACTATTGCACAAGACATGGCCGCTTTTGACCTTTTTAACCGTGTTTTCTTTGTAGGTTTTTTAACACAGGTGAATTTTTATAAGACTACTTTTGACAAAAATTGGGCCTCATTTTCACTTTGCAAGACCGCTCTTGACTATTATGACCACATTTGCCTCAAAGGAAAAGTTTGCTACTAACTAAAACATTTATTCTTTTGCTCTGTGTTTTTTTAATTTAAATCTGCAAACAAATATTTTGATTTCTAATGCTAATGGGTGATCGTTTTGGGTGTCTGAAAGTTGCTAATGTTGTTTGCGTAGCTCTTGCAGGAATATGTCACACTTTACATAAAAAATGACTAACAATTTTATTGCAGAGATGATGAACATATGAAGGCTATTTTAAGTTTTTCTAATAAAGCTTTCTTAGTTTAGATAAAACATTTCTATTTGGTGCTATAAAAATTGAACCCTACAACTTGCACGTTTAGATTTGGTGTTTTAAAATAAACTTTCAAAAATATTTCTTAGTTTAAATAATTTTCAATTTGGTGTTTTAAAACTGAACCCACAACTTGTACACTTCAATTTGGTGTTCTTAAAACAAAACCTTCAAAGCTTTCTTAAGTTTAAACAAACACTTAAAATTGGTGATCTTAAAATTGAAATTTTAAAGCTTTCTTAGTTTAGAAGAATCTCTCAATTTGGTGTTTTAAAATGAACCAACAACTTGCACACTTCAAATTGGCGTTCTTAAAACTGAACCTTCAAAAGCTTTCTTAGTTAAACAACATTTCATTTGCTGATTATAAAATTGAACATTTTATTTGACCAACGCATTTCATTTTGTTGACGAACGAATGCTTTCTATTTTTTTGACCACATTAAGACAAGGTTATTAGAAACACTCAAAAATTGGTGCTTAAAATTGAACAAATCAATTTTTTATTTGCACAGTGGTATATACTTGCTTGATAGCTCAAACACTTTCAATTTGGTGCATATAAAAAATGAACTGCTATACTTTCACACTTCAATTTTTGGGTGATGCCCATAAGGGCTTAAAAAGAATAAATGCAATGAATTGTATGCCATGTTCTTCATGTTTGGAAAACTAAGTGTCTATCCTCTCCCCTCGTGTCTTTTGACAATCTTCAGTGACAAAAAGCACTTTGAGTTTCACATTTGTTTTATTTAAAACATCACCTTTAGAGGGCCTGCCTTTGAGACACATCCCGTACTAGAGAACTCAAAGGTGACTCAAAGCATTTTTTCCCTTAGCCCGCTATATAAATGGTCAAGGTTAAACAACAAATGACCTAATCAGTGGTTACTTGGCTGTCAGTGCCATTCATAATGGGGAGGTACCTTTGTGTATATAGGGCCCCTAGTAGAAGTGGTTAAAGCTTTTAGTATCTTGCTGGGCACTAGCCAAGCATTGGATCCCCTGAGTAGTGACTAAGAACCATTGTAGTAGAGGCCACCCTTTTTATCCAAATAATTCTTTGAAAGTGGTTCATCAAAATTTACTTTCGAGAAGTTACTTACCAAGTCCGATTTATGGTTGAGTTAAAACACTGTCCATAAGTTGCATGTAAAATCATCCCTTCGGGGCATGAGGTAATCCCACATAAAAGAACGTGCCTATCTCTAGGGTGCAATGATTGTCTTCACAAACTTTCCAAAATTCTTCGTTACTTTGGACATCAAACACTTTGCTTGATTTAAAAAAAACACATCAAAACAAACATTAAATTTGGTTATCAAAATCTCAAACCCTTTGGACTTAGTGTGAATACCTTTGAAAAGAGCCCTATATTTGCACTCCTTAAAAAATATCTTAAACAAATATCTCTAAAGGTTTCTAAATATTTAGGCTTACATTTCAAGTCACATCTTAGACCAAAGTCAACATTCAGAACTATGGTTTTAGTATCTTGACTTTCACAAAATTTGAGCTTTTGTGGAAAGAAACTTGCTTAAACTATAGACATTTAGAGTAAAATTGTTTTGATTGTTGTGTTGTATTGTATCACTTGCCAAATTCTCAAAACAAATCAAATCAAACAAGATATCAAAAATTGCAAACTTGTCCAAACTGTTGTCAAAACAAAAACTGGAAAAAAAAATTGAACAAAAGCTGCTATTGTTGTTGTTTTCACTGCTTTTGACATTAATATTGTCGCAGTTGATCTAAAACAGGCTACTATTGCTCTCTGGTTTATGACAATGACTGTAATTTTTTTTCCACTTTTGAAAGATAGAACATAATTGACTTAACACTTCCACTATTGATCTTAATATTGCCACATTTGACCTATTTCGAAGCTGTAGTTGACATAAATTTGGCCGCTTTTAACCAAATTGCCGCTTGTGCCTTCACTATTCACTAGTTAGAAAAATTGCAACAAAGATACTTTTGACAAAATAACTGCTATTGCTCAAAATAATTGTTATTGCTCAAAACAACCACTTTTGCTCAAAACAACTGTTATTGCTAAAAGCTTGCTCGTTGTTGCTTAGAATTTTCACTATTGTTGTCTCTGGTTTTTGATAGTCAATGTCAAAACAAAGTCGCTTTTTCCAAACTTGACTGCTTTTTCCAAAAATACCAACCGCTATTGATCTAAAAGATTGCTGCTATTGCCCTTTTTTTGGTGCAAATTAGAGACTAATATGAAACTGGTTAATCTTTCATCTTTTAGGAACAAAACAATCAAACATCCAAAATAATTCATAACTGCATCTTTCCATGTCCATTTGCACATCAAAACACCTCAACCTAATTTTTGGATTCAAAATCAAAACAACTTGGATTATTCCTTTACTCTCGACTTCTAAGATATCAAAATTTTCTTGCACCTCAAGGCTAGTTCAAGTAGATCTTCAAAACATATCTTGTAGAAAAACAAAGTGAAATATTGGTCCAAGTTTTCAACATTTTGAGTCCCAAAGTTAGCATCATTTCTGAAACATTCACCAAACATCACTCACCTTTTGACCTTTTGGCATCCTACTGCTCCCATTCAACAACTAGATCTTACTACACCTATCATACAACCAAATTTCATGTGAATTGAAGGTGAACAATCAAACATTATTAGTAGTTTGAGAAAAAGGAAACACCAACTCAGTGGAGAAACACAACTAATATCTTAGACAAAGAAGAACAAAAATCTGATCTTGCACCAGAAGGCTAGTATTACCACCTCCTGCATGACAATAGAAAAAAATGGCTCACAAATCACAACACCATTCTATTAAAATAGAAAATCCCAAAAAACAAAATGCCATTTCATTCCATAAGTTAGAAATCACCAAATTTCACAAAGTCTTGGCACTTGTTTATGACAACCATGTGATCTCAACATAGAAAAAAGATGGAAGCCAACAAGAGTAGCTCAAGTATACAAAAAAAAACACTACCAATGAGGAAACCAATCCATGGGGATACAAACCAAGTGACCTCACAACTCCTCAAAAGGAACTTTCATTCAAGGCAACACCGAACCAACCACCAAGTGATAGGGAAGTACTATGTGGACACCAAAACATGATTGATAGTGAAAATCAACTTCCAAATCTACATGACGTGATTATAGAAGAATACGATAGTGATGAAGAACTCATTGAAGAGAAGCTATTAGAATACTCCCAAGAACCTAAGATGCAAAAGCTTATGGACAAGATGCTTGAAATAAATGCTCTCATATTTCCTCACACTAGCACAAAGTGGTGCAAAACTACCCATTGACTTCAACGTGGACATGCTAAAAGATCCAAATCTTATTCTAATAGGATATCAATTAGTAGTTAGAAAAATTCCAAAACCAACCATGAAACCCAATTTACCACCCTTGTTTTCACAAAACAATGTTGAAACACAACCTATGAACAACCCATTATTTAGACGACCTTCCCAAATTGAACAAGCAGTTGTGGCACAACAATATCAAGGAAATACAACCCAAAACATGTCATAAAATAACACTATAAAAAACATGGGAAACATTCCAATGGATCAACAAGGTGGTAACTCATCACAAGGGCAATACGTACCACAAAACACTTCATACATTGACCCTTCCAAAAACTTACAATATCATCAAAGGAAATCATCACAAAATCAACCACAACAAGGTGTGCCACAAATGAACTACCAAGGAAACCTTCAACTAAATCAACCACAACAACAAGGTGTGCCACAAACAAACTACCAAGGAAACCTTCAACCAAATCAACCACAACAACAAGGTGTGCCACAAACAAACTACCAAGGAAACCTTCAACCAAATCAACCACAACAACAAGGTGTGCCACAAACAAAATACCAAGGAAACCTTCAAACAAATCAACCACAACAACAAGGTGTGCCACAAACAAACTACCAATCAAGCACAACAACAAGGTGTGCCACAAATGAACTACCAAGGAAACCTTCAACCAAATCAACCACAATAACAAGGTGTGGCACAAATGAACTACCAAGGAAACCTTCAACCAAATCAACCACAACAACAAGGTGTGCCACAAATAAACTACCAAGGAAACCTTCAAACAAATCAACCACAACAACAAGACGTGCCACAAATGAACTACCAAGGAAACCTTCAACTAAATCAACCACAACAACAAGGTGCACCACAAACAAACTACCAAGGAACCCTTCAACAACACTCACAACAAGAATCACAACAACAAGGTGTACCGTCAACACAATACCGATGTACCCTTCATCACAATCAACAACAACAAGGTGTACGGTCAACACACTATCCAAAATTCACATCAAGGTGTCCTTCAACAACATTCACAACATGGTGTACCACAAACGAACTATCATAGTACACGCCAAACTCAACAACACTTTATCCAACATCAAAATCCTCAACAAAAACAAGGAGGACCATAAAATCAATATCAAACAACACATCAAGGTCAATATCAAGGTACACAACAAGGACCTAACCTGCCTTATACACAACAAGGACCCAACATGCCTTATGACAACATAGTCCTCAAAATCCCATAAACACACAATATCCAGTATATGACCAAACAAACATCATGGGACAAAAACTCTACTATACCCAAAATACTCAAGCAAGCACACCAAACAATGAAAAATGTGCAACTTCAAACACTCAATCAAAGGATATAAAATATACAAATTGGAAAACCCAAGAAGAGTTATTCTCTCCAAGAAATTTATACATGTCCATTTGATCAAAATATATCCATGGTACCTTTCCCCAAAGGCTTCAAAATACCAAAATTTGGCAAGTATAGGGGGAAAGGAGATTCAATTGAGCATGTATGTGAGTTTTCATTATCTTGCATGGAACTACAATGAAATGACACCTACCTAATGAGAATTTTTCCACAGAGTCTCAATGGGCTCGCTATAGATTGGTTCTCACGTTTACCTCCAAGTATCAGAACATTTGGAAAACTATTAGATAAGTTCATCAACCACTTCTCATATAACATAGAATAGGACATCACAGTCACATACCTTTATAAAATCAAAGTCAAGGTGAATTGTTTGCCTCATACCTACAAATACAGAGACACAAAGTGAGAAAAATCAAGTGGCCCATTCTAGAGAAACAACTTGTCGATGTCTTCATCTCCAACATACATCTAGATATCAATTACAACCTCACAGTACTATGTCTGAGAAATTTTGAGGAAACCATTGAAAAGGGTATACTTATCAAAAGAGCCCTTGTTGCAAGAGGAACAATCAAAATTTACAACCCAAAAGATCAACTTGCTACTTCAAATGACAAACCTAAGATATGGACGAAGAACAAGAGCGTAACCAATGATGGAGTAGTTGATGCTAAGGTTGTATGCAATGTGAAGACTCCTACTATGCCACAAAATCAGGTCCAAATAGCACTACAAGGTTATCAAAAGAACAAGCAACCCAATTACCAATAGAATAACCAACTCAGTTATCCACAAAACAATCCACAAAACAACTAACAACAAAATCGAGGATAGGATAACTAAAGGAGACCACCTCAACAATATGACCAACCACAAAGGAAATTTACTCCTTTGGGAGAAACACTTGAGGTCATTATGCACAAACTTGTCCAAAATAACCTCATCATGATAAATGATAGATCAAATTATGAGGAACCCAATTTCAAACCTCCTTGGTATAATGAGAATGACAAATGTGAATTTAAAAAAATCAAGGGGCATACCACCAATAACTGCATGAGACTCAAGAACATCATGTAAGATCTAAATGAAAAGGGAGAAGTAGACCTCAAACCTCGTCTCATAAATAAAGAGCTAAAGATTTAAAAAGATCCAATTCTTGAACATTCTAGGGGAAACAACAAAGGAAAAAAATAAGATTACCGTAAGGCCGCCTTCTCTTATGGTGAAGATACAGTTCTAAGACATATATCTTGTGATGATCATACAATCTGTACGTTAACCATAAGGGTTACAGATCCTAAATGTAATGTGACTACCCGAAGGGGAAAAATAACCATCCAAGGAGCACCAACCCAAGTAAAGGTCACAAGTAAACCAACCAGTGACTATAGCATCATGGACCAACTCAAGAAAACTCTTTCCCTAATCTCCATCCTTGAGCTCTTGAAACTATCACCAACACATAAGGAGATATTGGAGAAAGCCCTTATCGAAACGTCAATCCCCAAAAACCTCGATGCTAATTAGTTTCAAGCCATGGTTGGAAATATTATGTCCTCCCATAATTTAGTCTTTTTTGAGAAAGACCTCCCACAAAAATCTTTCCACAACCAAGCTCTTTATTTAGAGCTAGGTTTCTACAAACATAAAGTCAATAGGGCACTCATAGATAATGGTCCAAGTTTGAACATTTGTACCTTAAAATTTATAAAACAACTGGGATATTCTGATGATATCAGAGATAAAAATAAGAGCATCACCATCAAAGCTTATGATGAAATGGAGCACAATTTAGAAGGTACTATCAGGCTACTGGTTCAGATAGGACAAGTAATAATAGAAACTACTTGTCAATTACTAGATCTCGAGCTTCCATACAACCTTCTTTTGGGTCAACCGCGGATCGATGCTTTGAAATTTGTACCATCTACATTCCATCAATGCCTAAAGTTTCCTCATGACAATAAGGAGATTTCCATATATGCCAACCTCAAACCTTTCCATTACTATGCTAGATTGGAGGAAAAGTATAGAAAAATCAAGAAAATACCTAGCAATGATATATCTTTTCACTCCTCATACATTGACCCAACATCACTAGCTTCATCCTCCACTACACCATCATCAACTGAGCTACCTAAATCTGACACCAAGATCCAAGTACTTGAAAAGGGTTGTGGGGAGTACCACTTCAACCAATCTTTTTGTATTGGGATGCTTCTACCAACACCTAAGACATATGGAGGACCCAAAAAGATTGAGAATGTTCAAATTATCATAATGGTGGTCAAACCCACCATCTTCACAAAGTGGGGTGACATGCAAGATGATGAAGTATGTGAAGATGAACTATCTTCTTGGATCTACAAAGAAGAAGGACGAGAACAACCACTACCTCCCCTTCCTATTGACCAGAGAAACAAAGGATATCAGTTAGCCAAAAACATGGGATTAATTGCACAAGGTGGCCTTGGTCTACATGAGCAAGGAAGAAGAGAACCAATTATTATAGAAAGGTTCCCAAAGAATCTGGGACTAGGATACAATATATCTAATGTGATCACCTCAAATACTAAAAACTCCTCTTATGAAGAAGAAGCTACTTGTACCGATGTTGAGACATCGGATACTTTTGGACATGTAGATGACTGTTTGTATATTCAAAATATGTTTGAAAACCTCAACATAAATACTATCATTACCGAATATACATCTGAAACCACATCTGATGACAACCATATCGAGACAGATTCCAATGAGTAGGAATGGGATTCCTACGACTCTATTGAATACAACCTAGATACCTTATGGAGCCTTAAAAAAACCAATGTCCCCAACCTAGTTATGACTTCTATAAGCTTTGCAGGTACCCATGAAAAAATATCCTTGCATTATCCATAATTGATAGAGTGGGACCAACAACATCATACTCTGGTTTTGGATACATTCTAGAATGATGAGGTTGTTGGAAGTTTGGAAGTCTATCATCATTGGTACTACCTGGAAACATAAGCATGATGTGTACTTACATAGGATGATTTGGTTGATCCAGTATTGTCATTGATATCAATATTGCGGGGAAGCATTTTTGATGTTATTTGTACAATACTAACTATATCGTAAGCTGATCTATCAGATGTTTGGTTAAGTGTTATATACTGATGGTATTGTGGTATAGTGCATCGATCTTTGGGTCTGCACTTTACCACAAGAAGAGATGTAAATTTTTTCCCTTAATCATATCATTATGTCTGATTCATACAACCATATTCAATATCATGAGAAGTTTTATGATGTTTACTGGAAGTTATCAATGATAGAGTTCAACTCTATATATTACAATCATCTCTCTGTTCAGTATACCTGCATGGGAGATTCTGTATTTTCTTGTGAAGGTTTTTTTGATGTGATTCTAAAGGTAGTTTCTCTGATGTCGATGAAAAGAGAAATTGAAGAAATATTGAATCTGGAAAGTGTTTAATTTGAGAAGTGTGTATGATTGGAGTTTTTGTGATTAGGTCCTATTCCTAGCCGACCTAATGCATGATATGCATTGAGAAGATTAATTATACTTTGTGGATGTTAGTTGGATCTATTTTAGATCCATGCTAACTTGAAATTGAGTATTATACGTTATTCTTAAGCGAAAAAGGTGATTTTGAATATTGTGTGGTGCCGACATAAGCTACTTTGGATTGTTTTGTTTACATCTAATTAGGCCGAACTAATTGATGTGTGCGAATGTATTTGGGTATATATATGAGATATTTTGGAATTGGTAGAGGTATGAGAGATAAGTGGATGTGCGAGTATAATGGCATATCAGATTTGAGTGATGTTATATGATGCGAACATGTGAATTCAGTGATAGATTTTCAGATTTAGAGTAGAGTTGTTGTGTGACTACTAAGAAGATCAATACTTCATATTCAGAGCTTTAAAGGAATTGAGATACAACACAAGGAAGGTGCACTTTGTATCAGTTCATTATTTAGCAGTGAGCCACCATTTTTGTATTATACTTAACTTTGGCTATGAGCCTTTTTAAGGACAGTGTGTCCTAGCAGTGAGCCCCTGCAATATACTATATCTAGATATAATATATTGTGAGTTAACCGCCACCGTGGTTTTTTCCATTTTGGGTTTTCCACATAAAAATATTGGTGTTCATGTGTTTTGTGGATTTGTGGATGATTCATGATTTCATTTATTATTTTAGTTTATATAGTTTGGTAATTATACTTGTTGTGTTCAAAAAGTTATAGAATATCGATTCACCCCCCTCTCAGTATTATGAATGTTCAACAATTGGTATCAAAGCTTGGTTCCTTAAGAAAAATCCTAACAACTTGAGGAAGATCTTGGAAGTTTGAGCATCTAGCATACAAGATGTGTCTTGTTCCTCTGAAAGAAATTTTTGCAATTAAATATGTAGAAGATGACTACATGTTTGATAAAGGAGAACTTAAGACTGATCTTGAAGATCTTGATAGATTTGAGATTGAGAACAAAATTTTGAAGGAAAGCCTAGGAGAAGCAAATGAATGCACTAAGAAATTGAGAGAACAAATCAGAAAATTCAAAGAAAGATAGGGAAGTTAATTCACAGTTGAAGCAAGCAAATGAAGAGATCATCAGACTAAAAGTGCAAGTGGAAGAAAAAAGAGAATTAAGGATTATCTAAATGCTAAAATACAAAGCAAGGCTGATGAATGTATAAAGCTCGAACAAGAAGCAGTGAATCTCAGATCTGATTTGGAAAAGGAAAGGATGCATGAGGAGAAATTCAAAACAAGCACTACAATGCTTGATGAACTACTTGCAACACAAAAACCCTCTAAGGATAAAGGTGGTTTAGGACTTGAAGAAGGACAAAGTTCAAAGGAAAATTATACATCTACAAGGGTTGATAATCAAAAGAAGATTTATGGTAATGGGAAACAGTCAGAAATGAAAGAAGCAATGCTGGAAGACATCCTATTAGGTACCCATCTTTCAATGGTATTTGTTTTTCATGCAATAAATATGGACATAAAGAAATAGAATGTAAGGGTAGAATGAATTAGAATGCTGGATTCTTCTCTAGACAATGTATTGCATGGAATAAATTTAGACATAGAGCTACTGAGTACAAAAGTCAGATGATGAATAGATATAACATAGGGAGAATGTTTCAATATTTTAATAGCTACTGTTATACATGCAAATTATTTGGACATAAGGCTAACCAATATAGATCAAGAATGAATAGAAGTCAGTTTGATCAAAGAAATGTTGTGTGCTAAGATCTATTCCTTCACAAGCTCCCATGGGCTTGTAGCGATGGTGGGTGTTTGCCTTATCATTTCCTCTGCTTTGATGGGGACGCCTATAGTCTTTATTTGGTGCCTAATCTGCCTAGTGTTCGATGGGTCTGTAGTCTTGCTTGGGCTCCTGATTGGAGTGCTGACTTGGTGTGTGGGAGAGGGTTCAACAAAGCTTTGTTTCTGTTCATTGCTGTGTTTGAAGGTGGAGCCGGTGTTGCTTGGCTGACCCCTGTCTTCTACTTTCCGACGACTTCTCATGGTTGCCTGATGTAGATCATGGATGGGATCATCAGGGTTAAAGGGTGGCTTCCTTCCCCAAATCCTCTGTTGTGCGATTATTTGACTTTGTGTTGGTGGTTTTGGCACTGTCTGGGCTCGACTCCTATAGGGGCCTTCCTTTGTGGGGTTGCTCATGATCTATTGCATTTTTTGGTGTGAAGATGGGTCCTCTCGTGAAGGTCTTGGTGGGGGTTTAGGGATCTATTCTTCGAGGGAGTTGGGGGTTGGTTGTTCTCCTTTGCTTGTCCTTCCTTTGGTGTTTGTGTTCAGCTAGGGGAACTTTGATGGTGTCTGTGGAGTTCCATCTTCCTCTGCTTGTTGAAGATGTTGGGGTTTCTCTTGGAAGATATTTTGGGGGTTTAGAAGGTCCAATGTTGTTTCAATGTGGTGGGGTTTGTGCTTCAGGTGGACTGCCCAATTGATGGAAGGGGCTGTTTTGGTGCTTGTGGTTGGTTGGGGGAGGGAGTTAGTGCTTCTCTCTCTCTTTGGTTCTTGCTATCGTGGTGTGGCCTGAAGATTCCTTTCTCCTTCTTTAGGCTTGTTTCTTTCTTGCCATGAGTGGGCTCCCTTGTGGCTTGCTGTGGGATTTTGGTTCGTGGGGGCTCCACCGGCTTATTGGTTTCCCCTTGTGGTGGTTAGAGCGTTTCTTAAGAAAGGAGCCTTTTTGTGGTGGATGTTGCTAGGTTTGCTGAAGGGTGGTGTGATTAATTCTTCTACTGGTGTCGTGGCTTCCTCCTTGTTACTGTAGCCAAATCCTCTAGAGGTGGATTCCTCTTCTATTGAGGTGAAGTTGGGGGCTGTGGTTTTGGTTGGAAGCTTCCTTGTCTGGTCTTCTCTATGGATGCCCCTTTTGAGGTGGGTTCTACTCCTATGGAGGTGGAGTTGTGGGCTTTTGGAGATCTCTGGGCCCTGTGGGGGAAGTTTTCATGTTATCCTCTCCATTAGAGGGTAGCTCTCTCCTTTTGAGGTGGAGTTTGAGTTGGTTTCCTGATTCGACTGGTGTGTGGAGAAGGGATTGAGTTTGTTGTTCTAGTGTTGCATGTTTTCTACAATATTTTGGGTTTGTGGTTGGTTTGGCTCATCCTGGTCTATATTAAGTGACAGGTCTAGTGTTGTCTGGCTGTTCTAGGTGATCTGTAGTTTGACTATTCCTGGCAGTCTCTTAGGACCCACTATTTGCGGGTTGTTTAGTGGCTCAAGGCCTTTTTGTTTAAGGTATGTATCTGTCTTGGTAACTGTGCTTCTAATGGGGTGTAAGGTCTTTGTCTATTTTAGGATTATTGTTGATCCTAAGTGTGCTATCACTCCTGGTCTCTGGTAACCAGGTTGCTTGTGTGTCTACTGTGTTTCTATAGTGCATCCTCTATGTTTATCTTTCTATTTCTTGGGTAACGTTGGTGTTTCTGTTGTTTGGTCCTGATCTTTTTGGCCCCTGAGGCCCGATGTGTTAAGGGTACGACACCTTGTAAATTTTGCTTATCTTATAAAAAACAAACTCAGACATATTTCAAAAGTTTGTAGAAGAAAAAATAGAAGAAAGTCTAATTTGGTAAAGATAAATGAATCAATGAAGAAATTTAATCGTACTGAGGTTAAGAAGGAAATGGAAAAGATATGGAGAAAGAAAGAGGAGTCAAAGAACAAAGATGATTCAGGAACTACAAATGCATCTGTACTTGCCTTCGGTACAAACAATTCTTCTGAAAACTAAGCCCATGCAAAGGCTTAGAGGGAGCAATAACAAAAAATTCTAAAAACCCCCTAAAATACAACATGTCAAGTCATGGCACAAAGATATTTCTTGGTAAAGGAATTTTTTGAACTATTGAAGAAACTTGCGGAAGGAAGTATTGTGATGCAAAAGTTTGTAGAGCATCTGTACATTAACTATGGATACAAAGGTTTGAAGTTTGACAACTTTTTCTGCAACATTTATTGCTGACACACTTATTAATACGAGTCAAATCATGGAGTTAAAAACGTATTTGAGAAGACAAATTCATTTGATGTGAAGGAAATGCAAATTGAAGAAGAGGAAGTGGATTCGAGGCATGTTCTAGAAGCTAAATGTCAAAACCCTATTCTTTGTTGGAGAAAATTCAAGGGGTATTCTGCTTACACAATTATTTTCCAAAATTTTCATTTTTAATGCAATGGATGGTTCAAATATAGTGAATGTTTTAGATAGACCAAAAATTAAATTAAAGAGGTATTCTTTGAAAAATTTGTTAGAATATTTGGTGAGTGCATTTTTTGGCATTCCCCTTAGATTTTTTCCTACTGAAGATATTTATGCATACATTTATAGAAAAATAGAAGAAATGTCACTTGTTTGATTGAGTATTTTATGGAAAAGTGAATTGGAAGAAAACTATGATGCTTACAAAACCCTAGTAAAAAAGAAATTGGATGTATAGCAGAAATTTCCATTGTTTGAATTCGACAATAAGTACATTTGAATTGCATTGAGCAGGATTCATGATGAGTCTATTTGGATTCATGGTACACACTTGATAACTAGAGAGGCTATAAGGTATGTGACTAGTTTGTGGTCCTCTAGACTAGTTTCAAGGCAAAATTCTATCAATGATCAATAATTAATAGAAAAGACTAGTGCAACTCTTGAAGGAAAAGAGCTTGTCTTGAGTATAATTAAAAACTTGACTATCCGGTATGCCATAATACTTATTGGACATAAAATTTGTCTACCTATTAATGACTATACAGTCTCTACTACTACTGCTGCACACATTGCATTTGACATGGTTGAGAATGGCATGGACTATGATCTTTGTGAGCTACTTTGACAACACCTAATGAAGAATTTGAAAGAAATAAAAAAGAACAAGAAGAGTACATTTTTGTACAACACTTTAACAGTTTGCTTACTTTTTTATTTCATGAAGGAGATACCATTTATTGGAAAGGTTGAATGGATAAATACAAAACTGATAGCACACCAGATAAGGAATCTCATGATGAATCTTGGTGGTTTGGATGCTCAAGAAACTACTCTAGTAGCGTTCTTTGGAACGTTTGAGATGAGGATGAACAAGAGAACAAGAATTCTAGAAAGTGTGGTGGAAAAAAATTCTAAGGACATCAATTTCCTTCTCTCTACTGATTTTTGTTACATAGAATAAGTTGAGCCCAAATTTGCATGGATTTCTGAGTTAGACTATGAAGTAACAATGGAAGAAGTTAGCCATTATGTAAAAGTTATTCAAGAAAGCCCAAAGGACCTCAACATAACAGGTTTAGAAGAAAGGTCTATGATTGAAGCCTCTAGTAGTACAAGAAGAACAAGAAAGAAGAGAAAAGGTGTTGCTATCAAGCAAGAAGTCATAGAACAAGAAGGAAGTCAATTTGATATGACCCAACATGAGCATGAAATTATGAACACACAAGACCTAGATGAAGCATTAAAAGCTTTACAAGAGGCAATTTCTGGTGCTAGCATTAATTCATCTACGTCCACTTTGGAAATCTCAAGAGTATGGTTGATTCATTGAAAGAATACATCTCCGGATTGAAAGGGAAAATAGGAAATGAATTAGAAGCAAGAACTACTAAATGAAATCTAGAAGGCATTAGAAAGAAATGGGTGCTGCCACAATAATGGATTACACTTTCTAGCACATCTTGATTTTTTTCTTGAAATCACATATTTTTGGAAAATATAATGATTTAAGCCTTTAAAGGTTCCATTTAAAGGATTTTAATTAAATAGGGTTTGATCAAACCCCCTTGGATAGAACCATGTTAGTTTTAAACCATACCTATAATGTAGTCTCCTCTACACCTATCAAAATGTTGATAAAAAACCACTTTTGATTTACCTTTTGGGGGATCAAATGAATTCATTTAAAATTTATGTTTTTTAAGTATGTATCCCTTATTATAAGCTTCCCAAAAAGTATAATTTTAAATATATTTAATTTGATTATTATATTTATTTTTTATTTCTTGTGAATGTAGGTTTTTCAATGAACATCAGGGTCTTTGTTTCACACATACGAAAAAGTAGGAAAATAGAGATTTTTTTTTTTTCTAAAAAATACATGTGCACTAGGTATTGATGTCTTTATTCCAACAAAAAAAGAATAAGTTAATTCAAATGCATACTAAAAAATTTATTGGTACGAAGTACACCTCTGTCCAAATTATAATTACTCTAACTTGGAAAATTAATTAAAAAAATGCAACAAAAAATTATGAAAAAATATCCATACACTAAATATTGGTGAGAAAAAAATATATTTTAAATATTAGAATTGTATCCTTTCAATAAAAAAAGTTATGCGGTACGAAGTAAACATCACTTTTTTAAAATGTTGTTTAGTAGAAAAATAAGTTATTAAAAATTACATAAAAGGATCACAATTTATTTTTATTTTTAATTTTTAAAATATAATTAGAATTTGCACACAAAATCTCACAAATCACTAGTTTTCTTCATCGTCAAACTCTTAATGGTTTAGCTGGTATAGGTTTAAGAAAGTGAAGATTTGGTGAAAAATGTTGATTTCAATGTCAATTTTGGCCAAAAAGTGTAACCCATTATTGTGGGATCACCCAAATGTGCAGATGCACACCACCGAGTCTTGAAGGGACTAAAGGATGTGCAGGTTTGTGAAGAAGAAGCTCAAAAGTTAATATCTTTCTATCTGAATTGGTCTAATTAGACATTAAATACAAAGAATGAAATGAGTCAAAATTAAATTTGATTGAGCACTCAAGTAGGTGTTTATAGCTTGGAAAATGACAGGGACAATTACTGGTGGCCCTACAACATGCAACTGCAGGAAAAATTATTTAGCTTATAGAGTTAGAGAACAAAGGTAATCAAGCAGTATATGGCACTTGGATATTTAGTAAAAATAAGACACACTCCTGCATCCAATGCCGTTGCTAGTGCTAATAGTCTATCAGATATAAATCTTAGCCCCGACACTACGGAAGAAGGTATAGAGTCTTTAACAAATCTTGAGTTACTATACAAGACTCTTGCACATGCAAAAGGTTCTTGGGAAGAAGGAAAAGCTACTTGGCAGGATATCCTAAAGAATATCAAGGGATATTCATCTTCAGGCTAATATGTTCTTATCTTTTTTGATCAATTATCTTGTTGTTGATGCATACATACACATATTTAAGGGAAATATAATAGACCATTGCATAACCTTTTCCATTGATGTCAAAGGGGGAGAGATAGATAGTGAGAAGAAAAACATTTTTTTTGGATGTTTGGAAAACACCTTTTTGGAAAGTCAAGGTTAACTTCAAAAGGGGGAGTTGTCAATGTTGTAAGGGGGAGCTGAGGTTAGGTAATAAGGTTTGATTCATGGTATGAAAAATGTTTTTGATATGCATGTTGCCATCAATGACAAAGGGGGAGATTGTTGGAAGTTTCAAAGTCTTTCATCATTGGTACTGCTTGGCAACATGAGCATGATGTGTACTTACATAGGATGATTTGGCTGACCCAGTGTTCTCATCGATGTCAACATTGTGGGGAAGCATTTTTGGTTTTATTTGTATAGTATTAACTATACCGTAAGTTGATCTATTAGAGGTTTGGTTAAGTGTTCTCTGCTGATGGTATTGTGGTCTAGTACATCAATTTTTGGGTCTGCACATCACTACAAGAAGAGATGTAACTTTGCATCCTTAATTATATCATTATGAATGATTCATACAACCATATTCAAGATCTCAAGAAGTTTTATGATATTTACTGGAAGTTATCAATGACAGAGTTCAACTCTATATATTATAGTCATCTGTCTGTTCAGTATACCTGCATGGGAGATTCCACATTTTCTTGTGAAGGTTGTTTTGATGCTGTAGTTCTAAAGGTAGTCTCTTTGATGTTGGTGAAAATAGAAACTGAAGAAATATCAAATTTGGAAAGTGTTTAATTTGAGAAGCGTGTGTATAATTGGAGTTTTTATGATTAGGTCCTATTCCCGACCGACCTAATGCATGATATGAATTGAGAAGATTAATTATACTTTGCGGATGTTAGCTGGATCTATTTTAGATCCATGCTGACTTGAAATTGAGAATTAGGTGATTTTGAATCTCGTGTGGTGCCGACATAACCTACTTTGGATTATTTTTTTACATCTAATTATGCTGACCTAATTTATGTGTGTGAATGTATTTGGGTATATATATGAGATATTTTGGAATTGAAAAGTGAGTAGAGGTATGAGAGATAAGTGGATGTGCGAGTATAATGACATATTAGATGCGAGTGATGTTATATGATGTGAACATGTGAATTCAGTGATAGAAGTTCAGATTGACATCAGAGTTGTGTGAATGCTAAGAAAAGCAATACTTCATATTCAGAGCTTTAAAGGAACTAAGATACAACAAGAGGAAGGTGCAATTTGTATCAATTCATACTTTGGTAGTGAGACACCATTTTTGTATTCTACTTAACTTTGGCTGTGAGCCTTTTTAAGGACAATTTGTCTTGGTAGTGAGCCCCTATAATATACTATATATGGATATAATATATTGTGAGTTAACGCTCACTGTGGTTTTTCCCATTTTGGTTTTTCCACATAAAAATCTTGGTGTTCATGTGTTTTGTGGATTTATGGATGATTCATGCTTTCATTTCTTATTTTACTGTATATAGTTTGGTAATTGTACTTGCTATGTTCAAAAAATTATGGAATACTGATTCAACTCCCCCTCTCAATATTCTGAATTTTCAATAGAGGCTATTGCGGAGTTCATGGGACTTCACATCAATATAACTCAAGGAGATCACAAAGTAGGGTTTGTAATAGAACTAAATCAAGGAGAATATTTGGTGGGGGGGAGGGGAGATTGTGTCTTCCAGTTACAAAAATAAACTATAAAATTTAAAAATAAAAAAGAGGTCCCCTAAAGAAAACCACGATGTGACTTTATCAGATCCGGAAAAGAGAAAAACAAAGGACACATCTTAAGGTCTAAACCTCTTTGAGGCACCCGAAGATGGAACATTTAATCCCCCCACCATAGAATATCAAGATAAATTAACACTCCTAGTCGAAGATGCCAAACCTATCAATGTTGGCACAACAGAAACACCAAAGATCACATATCATGCAACATCGCTTGATCCTGAGGAAAAGTTGAACTTCTCAACATTTATTAATGAAATGATAATCAAATTCACATGGAAATATGTAGACATTCTAGGGCTAGATCTAGCATTGGTCATACACCACCTAGTCATATTTCCTGTAGCTAAACCCATCAAGAAGAAGCTACAAAAAATGCATCCACAGATAACACTTTTGGTAAAAGTAGAACTGCAAAAATTGCTAGATGTGGGCTTCATCAGACCAATTGATTATCTTGATTGGGTGTCAAATCTAGTACCAGTATCAAAGCCCACTTGGGGTATAATAATCTACATGAAATTTTGATATCTAAACAAGGTTTTCCTGAAGGATGACTTCCCTCTTCCCAGCATAGACATGATTATAGATCTGACTATAGGGCATGAAATTCTATCACTGATGGATGGCTTCTCCGGATACAATAAAATAAAAATACACCCCGAGGAACAACATAAAATGATATTCACTTGTGTATGGGGAGCCTTTTGTTGGAATGTCATTCCATTCAGTCTAAAGAATGCAAGGGTAACCTATCAACAAGCAATGACTACCATATTTCATTATATGCTACATACAAATATGGAGGATTATGTAGATAACATACTAGGGAAGTCCATCAAAAGAGAAGACCATTTGACCAACCTAGGAAAAGTATTTTTTTAGGCTTGAATAGTACAACTTGAGGCTCAATCTGAAGAAGTGTATTAAGAGTAACATTGGGAAAACTACTAGGGTACATAGTATCAAGAAGAGGCATTGAGGTAGATCTCACCAAGGTAAAAGCTATACTAGAAATACCCCCTCCAAAGACATTGAAGTAGCTGAGAAGTTTGCAAGGGAAAATATAGTCCACCAAAAGATTCATTGTGAAGTTGGTAGACAAGTGTCATCCGTTCACCCATTTTCTACATAAGGACATCACATTCAAGTGGGATGGAAGACATGACCAAGCATTCCAACAAGTCAAAGAGTATCTACTTACTAATCCAGTATTGATGCCACCAATTCCAAATAAAGCAATGATCCTCTATGTATCTACAACATAAGCAACATTAGGAGCTCTCTTAGCACAACTAGCTGATAGTAACAAGGAAAGAGCAGTCTATTATATCAGTTGAACATTGGTGGGTTATGAATTGAATTATTCACCCATAGAAAGAGCGTGTCTTTATGTTGTCTTTGCAACACAAAATTTGAGACATTTCATCTTGAATAGACTAGTAAAGCTGATCTTAAAAGTAGATCCACTAAAGTACTTGTTGGCAAAAGTAGCTCTAATAGGTAGGATCATTGAATGGGTAATGATACTGAGCGAGTTTGATATAGAGTACATAGACATAAAATCTATCAAAGGAAAAATCATACCAGATCAACTAGTAGAAGCACCAATGGACGATCATCAACCTTTCACAACATAATTCCTAGATGAAAGCATACTGCTAACAAAACAAAAAATCCATTGGACCTTGTATTTTGATGGGTCCCACACTCAACACAACTTAGGAGTGGGTATCCTATTTGTCACACCATAGGGAGATAGTATACCTAAGGCTTACAAAATTTCTTTCCCATGTACCAATAACATCTTCGAATATGACACACTAATCATAGGACTAAAGATGGCTATTCAATGGAGGATAAAAGAACTATAGGTTTATGGAGACTCTCAATTGGTAATAAGGCAAGTTAACGATGGATATCAAACAAAGGATGACAAGCTAATGCCATATAAAAGGATGGTAGATAGTTTTAAAAAATACTTTGTCACCGCCACCTTTGAATAGGTTCCTTGGATCAACAACAGAGCAGTTGATGCTATGGAAACAATAGGTTCGCTCCTCGACATCCCACAAAATATTCTAAAATAATTCCTTGTGGAGAAAATTCTCATACCAACATTCAATATTTTAGAATCAAAATTGGTTTGTGATGTTGTTGGCTCTAACTCACCATGGTACCAAGATAAATTTGACTACATCTAGCATGGTATCATACATCCTGAATTAACGACAACCCAAAAGAAGACCTTTATCCATAGAACCTCCCAATTCACTATCCTAGGAGATACCCTATACAGACGAAGTATAGACGAAACATTACTTTGATGTCTCAACGTGGAAGAAGCACAAAAATATTTATAGGAAGTGCAAAAAGGTATTTGTGGGTCTCACGCAAGTGGATCTAACCTAGTACAAAAATTGTTGAGAATAGGGTACTATTGTCCCTCCATTGAACAAGAATATATTCAGTACTCAAGAAAATACCGTCAATGCCAACAACACGGTGACCTTGTTCACACACCAGTATAGGAACTGAGACCTATAACAACACCATGGCCTTTCTCATAGTAGGGGTTAGAATTGGTAGGCAACATATCTCCCACTTAATCCAATTGACACAAGTTCATTATCACTACAACTGAATACTTCACGAAGTGGATAGAAGCAATTCCATTAACATACATCATAGGGAAACAAATATCCAAGTTCATCTTAAACTATCTAATTTTTCGATATGGAATTCTCTAAACCATTATAATAGACAACAAACCCCATTCAAAAACCAAGATGTAAAAGAGCTTTGTTCCAAGTTTTTTATCCAACATAGATTCTCCATGCCCTACTATACCCAAGGAAACAGTCAGGATGAAGCGTCCAATAAAACCATCCTAAAATACTGAAAAAGACTGTCAATGACACCGACTGTGATTGGCATTTAAAATTGAACCCAACCCTATGGGCTTACCAAACCATAATTCATATACCTATAGGTGCCACACCTTTTTCCTTGGTCTACGTATCAGAAGTAGTCTTACTTATTGAGGTTGAAATCCCCTCACTACGAGTATCCCTAAAAGACATGGTCAACAATGAGGAATATCAGGTGTCCAGATTGAATGAGTTGGAACTCTTAGATGAAAGGAATTTGAGCATGTTAAACCATCTATAGGTTTATTAGAATTAGCTCAAATGAAGCTAGAACAAAAAGATTAAAAATAGAAAATTTCAGGTTGGTGACTTGGTACTCAAAGAGAATCAGAAGGTACAACTGAATCAAGATGGCAAAGGTAAGTTTTAACTCAACTGGCTTGGTCCTTTCATCATCACAACAAGCTATGGCTCTGGAGCTTATCAATTGGATACTCATGAAGGAGAGCCTTTAGCCAAATCGTTGAACAACAACCATCTTAAAAATTTCTATACTTAAACACATAAGAGTATCTCAGCCAAAAATCCAAAAAGCAAGAAAAATTGTAAAGAGATAAAATGTTCTTTAAGTGAAAACCACTTTGTGGCACTTCTAGGATAGGTACCATAGTGAAAAACTGGAAAACAAGCACTACATTTGAATAAAACATGCATCATTATCTATCCGCACTATCTGAAGCATCCACCCATCCACCCCATAATAAAAAATGTATCCAACCATGGATCGATGACTAATAAAGTGTTGAACCTTGTTGCACCATCAAAATTCGTCTGCCCTAATGTAGGTAATATTGTCTCGAATTGGGGGAAACTTCCTGAAATTGGTAGCAGATCAGATCCTTGTAAATCCCATCATGGTTGAAAAACTATCAAAATAAAAAATGTCCAAAAAATAAACAAAATCAAAACAAAGTCAAAATATCAAAATCCCAAAAACATGTTATGCTTTGAGTCAACACCAGTCGAACTATGTGGTATCTATGTGTATAATGTAGGTCAGTCCCCTTAGGTCAGTCCCCTTAGGTTTTTGTCATAGTATTTTAACTTAACCAAAAATCCCAAAAACATTCAAAAAACAAAAAAATCCAAAACATTCAAATATCTTGAAAAACCAAAAACAACATCAGATAACATCAAAAAACCCAAAAAAATATAGAAAAATATCAAAAATCTTATTTCCACCAATGCCTATCCACAATAAAACACCATCCATAATAAACAAATCATCATCCTCACCCTTTGACAAAATAGATAAACAAACAAAGCAACATCACAAGCGAGAAATTTCAAGAAAACAATCACAAAGAGAAAAAAAACAAAGCCAAAGTGTTAACTACCTATCTATTGAAAATTCACCATCAACATCCTGAGATATGTCTAAACAGATAGATTGTTCCTACAATAGACATCATCAATACCGGATAACAACCTAAAAACTCAAAACATATATGGCAAGTGATACAACAACATTGTTTATCTTTTTGTGATCTTATCTTTCTGATTTATTTTATTGAATCATTCCTAGGATCTCTCGAGGATGTCCATTAAGGATTTAAAGAGGAAGGAATGGGGGCAATTGAACGTCTTTTCTGTTTTCTTTGTTTGTTGGATATTTTTGTAATACTACCATGGCGACAAATTTTTTTGTTTTGTGTGTGAAAGTTTTTTTGAGGCATTTCGTGTAGTGGTGGCATGTTAGGTTCTTCATACCTCTCATATTACCGGTCTGACTTATTTTGAAGCTTCTCACCCATACACTCTAACAAGGTTTCTATATGTCTAGTATGAGCAAGAATACTCCTTATTTGTGGAGTTAAATCCCATGCAATAGATATAAAGTCACCTTGGTCATTAATACCCTAGTGCATCATGTTTATTTGCTACATCAATTTTCTTCTAAATCTTACTAAAATTTTCTTCTAGTCAACATTTCTTCTGTCAGTCCTTGCACTTAAACACATCACATTAGCTTGTCAATTTTTTTGGCTCATTATCTATAATTTTCACCAAATTTCTTAAGGGAGCACCATGCTATTCCATCAACATTGGGGCATACCGCGACAACTCTTGAGCAAGAATTTTTGAATTTTCTTTGACACAATGCTCAAAATCGCATTGTATCAGAGGGAAAAAATGTAGATACCCTAAATTTTCCTGACTAGCGAACGATACTATTTAACTAACTTTCACCCTTTCCCTAAATGATTAAATAATACATTATTATTGAATTATTATCAAAATTTATATCCATCTATTAATTGAGTGATTTAACATTATTTAATTAATTCATCCTTAATCATCATTTATGACTAATTAAATAAATTTTATTTATTTAATAAAGTCCTAATCTAAATTTATTCCTCTTGATTAATTAAATTAACATTATTTAATTATGTCGCTAGTAAACCCTATTCTCCCAAATTAATTAAATTGTTATTACTTAATAGTTTAATTAAATCACTTTCCTTTTTCTAAACATGAATAATTAAATTAATTATTCAAACATCATTCAAAAAGGTCAACAAACAAATATAACTTTATTTGTTAAAGTTAAACATGGCTTGCATGTTCAACTCAAAAAGATTAATTAATTAAATCAAATTAATTAATTACCCTCACCCACTTTTATGATTGAGAAAATCATGACCGCTGATTTCTCACTCTGATTAGCTGATTGATCCATCTATTTCCTAACAGATTCATCTATTTCCTAACTAATCCATCTATTCTTCAATCCCACTAAAAGCTCAACTTTATTTCCTCAATTCCATAGATTAGGCAATCTATTTCCTCTGATTGATCAATGAACATCCTTAATTGATTCAATCACAAAAGCTAACTAAGAAATCTAATTCCTCTGAATAACTTTCAACCATTGATCTTGATTCAACATTGTTATGATCTTGCATGTTCATTTTAAAATGTAAAATCTATATAACAATCCTCTTCATCCTAAAAAATGATCAGAGAATTGACATCTTTTGTGCAACGAAGTAATGCTAAATTGTCATTCGATTTCTTGAGATATTTTACACACATCTTCGATCACTATTAACACATGTTGGAGATTTTGCAAAAGCATAATGGAGGCTTCAAATTGATACAACACAATCCAACATAATTTGTGAATACACTTCAACATGAGATGAGTAACGATATAGTTTAGTGAATTCATTTTTTTTCTTTGTTTGCTAATACTTAGTTCATTGAATTCAGTAAGTTCATATTGTTCATTTCATGAGTAATGTGTATGGAATCATAATCTTTGTTTGAATTAATCTTTTTTTTTCTAATTTATTTATGTTGATTTCCGTATGCTTCTCAACTTCCCCCTTACGACAGATACATTTAAAAATGATGAGGCCATTGTAGAACCTATGCAATCCCATGATTGCATCAACCTCGAGAAATCATAAAGACGATTTTTAGATCTAAGTTGATGTACATATTTTGGAGAACAAGCCAAAAATTTAGAGGAATGATTAGAATCCACAATTGATGTAGATACAACCATTGATAGTGAACTTCATCTTCTTTAGCTCCTACCCAAGTTCAATATGGGTCACCTCTCCTTGTTGAGGAAGCCATAGATATAAACTTGGGTAAAAAGGAGAAACTTAACTCTATATTTATAACAACTATTTTAGATTTTGAGTTAAAGGAAAACATCTCCATGGTACCTAAAAATTATCTTTTATATTTTTTAGATGTCGAATTCATTCAAATAGGTGTCCAATATAGTCCTAGTGAGAAAGGAAGTTAATTGAATCATGGTATGTATAAATTTAAAGGATATCTATAAAGATTTGGAACCAAAGATAATATTCCTTTTCCTAATATTGACATGATAGTAGATTTGATAGCTGACCATGGGATGCTATCCCTTATAGATGGATTTTTAGGGTGAAACAAATTTAGATAGCACCAGAGGATGAACATAAGATAACCTTCATCACTCCTTGGGGTACAATTTGCTATAGAGTCATGCCATTTGGCCTACAAAATGTTGGTGCCACATATTAGAGAACCATGACCACATCATATTCCATGATATGCTACATGATATTATTTGTGATTATATGGATGAAATCATAGGAAAATATAAATATAAAGTAGATCAGTAGCCATCTTATATCACATCTTCTAAAGACTCCAGGAATATAAGGTTAGACTAAATATTAAGAATTCATCTCCGAAGTCACATCTAGTAAGCTCATAGGGTTCAATGTTTCTATATGTGGCATTGAAGTAGATGCATATAAGGTAAAATAAATAACAAACATGCCACCTCATAGGAACCTCACACAACTACGTAGCTTATAGGGAAAAATCCAAGATATTGGGTGATTCATTGCCAAACTAGAGACAAGTGCCATCCTTTTAACATCTACTAAGAAATAATGTTAGCTTTGAGTGGGATCAGTCATTCCAAATAATGTTCGACCATATTAAAGAATACCTATCAAATCCTCTAGTTATACCAACACCTAAACTATCTAGGACTTTATTTCTCTACACCTCATTTACACATGTCTTAGGTGCACTCTTAGCCTATCAGAATGATCAAGGAAAATTGAATACCATCCAATACCTCAACATGAAATTAGTGGGATGTGAGATCAATTTCTCATCCATGGTGAAAGCTTGATTTATATACATAAGCTTCAAGATTACATTCTTAATGTTACTACCCATATTATTGCCAAAGTTGACCCATTAAAATACTTGTTGTCCAAGGAAAACTTTATTGGTAGGATATAAAAGTGGGTTATGCTACTTAGTGAGTTTGATATTGGGTATGTAAATTAGAAGACAATCAAGGGAAAAGTTATTTTAGACCAGTTGTTAGAGGCCCCCATTCTAGACTATCATCCTTTGACCATAAAATTTCTAGATGAATCCATACTTCACATTAGGGAATCCAAACCATGTAAATTATACTTTCATGGATATTTTATCTTAAATAGCTCTATTTTTGGTATACTTTTCATCACTCCAAGGTGATTTCATCCAAACACCATTCCACATTGGCTTTACTTGTACAAACAACATAGTGGAATATGAGGCATTGAGATCTGCTCCAAAACTAGAAATAAAATGGAACATCCAACACTTATAGGTCTTTGGTGATTCATAGTTAGTGGCCAAATAGGTAAATGATGAATAAATTATTAAGGATAAAAATGTACCTTACAAATGAATGATGGAAAATTTTAAATATTATTTCTTAGATAAACCTTTTGAGCAAGTTTCTCCGTAAAAAAATATATTGATGTAATATCCACTATTAGATATATTTTGAATATGCTTTATGAAGCTCATGAGTATCACTTCCTTTTAGAACAATTTCTTATATTTTCTTATGATATCCTCAAGTTTGACCTGATATGTGACATTATTGGTCCAAACAATCCCTAGTATAGCAACATCTATGATTATATCCAAAGCCAAATCAATCCTCTATACATATCACCCAGCAAACATAAATTATTTATTCATTGTGCCTCTTATTACATCCTCCTTGGTGGAAACATCTATTGTAGCCTGGGCTACATTGAAACTTTTCTTAGCCATATCAACTTAAACGAGGCTAAACTAGCACTTCAAGAAGCCTATAATGGTATTTGTGGTGTTAATACAAATGAAATAATCCTAGCCAAGAAGCTCCTTTCCAAAGGATATTATTGGACTACTATGGAATTAGATGCCTGACAACATGTGAAAAATACCTTTCTTGTCAAAAGCAGGGGGACCTCATTCATGCACCATCACTACTCAATGACCCTTTTCTACTGGGGTCTCAACCTTATTTCAATATTAATCCCACCTCCTCCAATGGACATAAATTCATTATTATTACTACCAAGTATTTCACCAAGTGGGTTGAAGCAGTTCTACTCACTTTTACCACTGACATAAAAATATCCAAATTTATTCTAGCCATCTCATTTTTTGTTTTGGAATCCCATTCACTATCATCACATACAACGTAAAATCCTTCAAAAACCATGAAGTACTAGATGTGAGAAATTTCATATCAAGCACAATTGGTTGAACCGATATTACCAACAAGGTAACATCAAAGCTGAGGAGACCAATAAAAATATCACAAAAATCCTCTCTGATGTTGGTCATGATTGACACATTCAACTTAATCTTTCCCTTTGGAATTACCACACTAGTATTCACACTCCCACAGGTTCCACCCCATATTCCCTTATTTATGGTTCTAAAGAAATCTCACCAATTGAGGTTGAGCTATCCTCTTTGTGTGTCTCTTTATGTAACCTTAGTGGAGGACTATCGAGTGAAACAATTACATAAGCTTTAAATCCTCGATGAATACTATCTCATTAATCTCAATCACCTTAAAGAATACCAATACAAGTTGTATCATGACTATAAAAGTGCATTCATAGTATAAAATTTGAAAATAGAGACCTTCTTCTTAAGGAAAAACATAAGAATTTACCACCCTTGACAACTTGAAGAAAGGGAATTTTGAGTAAAATTGGTTGGGTCCCTATGTTATCATTGCTAAGTTAAAATTAGGAGCATACAAGCTAGATACTCCAGAAGGCCATGAATTATATGAGCACATGAATATTATCTATATAAAAAACTTCTATGCTTAAAGCATCAATGCCAATATTTCAAAGACCAAAGAGTACAAAAAAGGAAAATAAATAAAAATCTAAGAAAATTAAAATAAATTAAAAAAGAGTAAAGAGAAATAAATTTGTTAATGGTGAAAATCACTCCTTGTGTCTTGGGAAAGTACCATGATAAAAAATGGTAATAAAAATCATGTTTAGTAGGAAAACACTCTAGTATATGAACATTAATCACTCTACACTATCTCATTCACCACACTCCACCCATACCTTCATCCCCTTCACATCATATCATTCACTCAAGTTAACTATACACCATTTATCCTCATCCTTCCATTATTCATCCCATTCCTCTATATTATCCCCTCCAAATGCATCGCCTACTCATGCCATCCTCCTTTTTCATATTTCTTATCTATCAAAACTCCATCTCATACATTAATCTATCTCCCTCCCTCCATTCCATTTCATTTTTATCCTCATTCCTTCCACAGCCTTTCCTTGATTTGCATCCAAAAAGGGGCATCCTATTGCTGATGTTTCCTATGGAATGGTCATAGTGTATATCCCCACTAGGGAATTACCTTTTCACATTGATCTATCCTCACATACATTCCTTCACATCCTCACACTATGATTTAGTTCTTGTTCAAAACCCCCTCCATCCCACAATCCTTCTCTCTCACTCATCATTCCATACACTTTTGGCTTTAACATGTTATTGAATACTGGCTCATGTTTTTTCATATTTTTGATTGATTGTCTACATGGTCAAGTGTTTATTTTATATAGTCCTAGTACTCCATCCATCGCATTTTCATGATTGCCCTCACCCTTCATATGATTAAATTCCTTAACAACATGTCTTTTGGATCACTATGTTATTTGCAACTTCTTTGTTTCTATGTTAGTCCATACACATATTACACATTCATCAAGATCCATTATATCATGGTGCATGAGAAGTTAATTTGACAATATTAATCATTCATACATCTTTCCCATTTCTCACCTTAATTTCATTCATCCCTCCTCTTTCCACAAAATAATGTGTTAGTATAGCTGCATTAAGTTCTTGTGAGATATCATCATCAATCATGTACAACATACTATCTAGAATCATACCATCCAACCATCCTAGTGACAACAATCAATATATATAATCCTCATCCCTTCTCAATTCTATGTCTATGGCATGTACATCATCTCAATATGATTTCTCTCAAGTAATTATCTTTTATCTATCATGACACATCTTCTCATCCTCCTTTATCTTTCCAAGATATTTCCTTGGCTCTATTTCATCTAATAACTCTCTTAAGGGGGCATCATTTCCATCATCATCCATTTCATTCTAAGTGACTAGGGAAACATGCCATTAAAGCTCCACTTCATCCAAATTTTTATTTTTCTTTGACATGACACCACTTAATCATGATATTTTATCAAAGAGGGACAAAATGCAAAAACCTAATATTTTCCTAATACAACCTTGTCCTAATTTATCTAGTTAACTCACCTCACCTTAAATGCACCCCATCTAATTCATGTGGAAAACCTATATAGGAGAAAACCCACCATAAAAATATTTTCACAATTTAATTTTTAAAATAAGGGATTCAATACAATGAGTCTTTTATAGAGTCTCAATCTATAATATATAGTTTTTACAACCATTCTAATTACTACACCAAAAATGTTCAATTTAATGCTAATCTTTTAGTTTGTACAACCATCCAACCTTGACACATTCACATGAGATGATATCTAGATAGATGCACACATAAAATTTTAACTATCCAACTATTCAACCAACACGTGGAATACCAAGAGTCACTCAACTATATTTTGACCATATTATGACATGAACATACTTCACATATGACCAAACATAATTTTTTCGTATGGATAATCACCTTATATATGTAACTTTGTTGTTGCACACTATGAATATATGTTTTCTTGTATACCCATCACTACCATCTTCAAATTTGTTGTAGCACATACAAACATAAAATCGTTTATGACTATTGTGACACCTTTTGTCATCTTGTAGAATATTATTCTACTTCTATATTGTGCCACACAAACTTTAACTTTATTGTAAGTGTTCTTGCATTGTAATTCATGTTTCCAACAATACAATTTTTATTTATGATTGTGATTTTATGTCATTGTGATTGTCGCAACACCACTACATATATATTAATACTACAACATTTGAAACTCATTGTATCTTACTGTATTGCATTCTATAAATAAACTCTTAACTTTAAGAACTCTTTACAAGTAAATATCAACAAGATCCGAATAGACACCCTTCAACTGATACTGAGACTTTCTTGACAACCCATCCTCTTTTCTCCTTGTAGTCCCGATGGTTATTTTATCTTGAAGATCAATGGATCAAAGTAACTCAAGCCATGCTTAATGCCCTTTACTTCATATTTAAGGGCTTTATTAAAAAACCCAGCTTAAATATGTGTGGAGCTCTTGTACTGGGTGGGTCTGGTTGCCAACGTGGCCCATTCGAACCAATGGGAAGACACTGAAATAAATCTTGAGAGCAAAATATTATTTAACTCTTCGTGGTCATAGAAGAGTTTATCCAATGGAGTAGGAATAATGTTTAAGAAAATCGTGGTCATAGAAGAGTTTTTCCAATGGAGGAGGATTGTATGCATTCCTCATGAACTAGCAATCTTAATGCCATTGCTTTGTATGATATTGTTGTGGAACTTTCATTATGGCCCATGCCATTTTCTCTTGACCTATGCCATGATACATACTGTTACGCCATGGTGATCATTGTAGCCATGGTGGCAATCCTAATCTCGTTTTGTCATGCCATGATGTTTAGATAACACTTGTTTTAAACCTCAAGCTAGGCAAGCTAGGCATAACATTGTTTGACGTCATTGATACAGCTTGAACAAGCATTCATATGCCTAATGTGAGCCTTTCAAACTTGCATCCCATTCTGATATTGAATGTAGCATTCTAAATGCATATAGCTCGCCATATTTGACAAGTTAGATTCTTTTTTTTCCATCCACACAAGCACTCCCTATAACATTTGCCAAAAGATTTGTATTTTATTGTGCCATGTTTGATTGAACTATATTGCTTGCTCTTGAATATGTAGCGCCAACCATTCGTGCCGTGTCATGATTAATTTATCTGGATCCTGCTACTGTTCCATACTTCATGGCTCTAGCTCTATTACCAGATTCTCTATTACATTTGTCATGGACTTGTGCATTCTATTGTAGTTAGGCTTTCCATCGTATGGTTGCATCATTTGACAAGGCCAGATGGCGTGAAGCAAAATGGTCTCATCTCTGACCTGGAATGCTTCCATTCTTCTTCTGCAACTCGCAGGCTTAGCATATCTACTTGTACATTAAAAAATTGGCAGCGAGCTGAGAAAGCTTTTAATTGTCTACAATTTTTGCACAAGAAGTGTGCAACCTTTGGTTATTCGTTGCCCATATGTTTTTGGAGTAGAATCCACTTATTCCTTTTGGAAGATTTTTATTTGCTTTGGAATCTATATGAAGGGTCTTTAGGAGATGTAGCAATGGGATTGACAAATCTTAACTTTTTTTAATTTTTTCTTTGGAATATAAGGATGAAATGTTCCTTCCTTTCTTACATATAGAATGTGAGAAATACTTTCCTTGTGGTGGAGGGAAAGAATTTTAAATTGGGTTTTAATCTTGAGATATCTTGCTAGGCCATGAAAATGATTTCATTTGTAACTTGATTTTGGGTTATTTATTGTAAATATATCTAGTGTAATTTATGATTTTTTTTTTTTTTTTTTTCACTCATACAAAGTTTCTATAAGATTTTGTATTTATGTATCAAGTGTGAAATGATTTAATTTGAAAACATGCACATATACATTTCCTTTTATTTTGATAATTTGATCAGCATTTTGACATTGATCTTCCAAATGAAATATAATAGATATCATGAATATATTTTTGGCATTGATCTTCCAAGTGAAATATAAAATCTATTAGAAGATAGAATAACATAAAACAAGACCTTTGAAAGTTGTTTGAGTGTCACATGGAGAGGCAATATTATGCAACCCAAAGTATCAGTTCAAACATTGTATTATTCATCTTCAATGAGATACTCAAATGCACATAACTATCTTGTTGCAAATGAGATCATATGAAAGTTCTTTCATGCAAATGTTAAACCAATTCACCGAATCAATAAGGATACCATCACATGGAAGACCATGGATAGTTCCTCGTACATAAAATGATCCATAGTAGTTATCCTAACAAATTTCATCATCATAAAATGAAAAAAAATCAAAGTTGTAGGAGGAGAAGCTTTTCCATTAGTCATCTATTGGGAAAGGTGTGACATTCAACTTGCATAATGCTTGTAATATAAAATTAAGGGTGCTTGCATCACAAGGGTTAGACGTTCTTGGAGACACTTTATATGTTATACGTAACAATGGGATAAAAAATTAACGTGGGTTGCATATTGGAAAAATATTTAATATTAGAAAAATGTAGTATCAATTGAGAAAAATTAGTTACCAAAATTAAATGAGGAGATGGTTTTGTAAGCTCATGGTTTTATGGCACATGGTTTATGTGATATCACTTCGTGGTTTTTTGTAATCTCTATAAAAGCAATCATAGGAGTAGTTATTTAGGTTGATTTGTGTAACCTAAGTTGGCTTGTTGGGTAAGGTTGATTAAGTATCTTTTATAAATTGAATATGTGATGAGAGAAATCATGAATTGGGATGTGTGGTTACATGATTTTCATTTTCTTGTTCAATGGTTTGCAATTAGATAGCTTGATGTTTTAGAAGCTTTGCATGAAGACTTTGTAAGTGTATAATAATCTCTACTCACAAGTTAATACATTGAGTGTGTGAGTACTTTTGGAGGCTAATTTTTTCTATTTGAAGGATTTTCTAAGGTACTTCTTGTGTCATCTTGATGGTATGTTTGTCTATTCTTTTATATATTGATGCTGAATACTTGTTTGTATATTTTATTCTAATTTTTAGGGTTTGGAAATAGTTTATTATGATTGTAAAATTATTTTCATTCGGTATTAGAGCTTAGATGTTAGGTTGGAAGAGGAAACATCTACTTAGTTGTTAACCCTTTGTATGATTAAATTATTGTACATAGTTAAACTCATGGCCTTATGAAAAACAAAAGAATGCATTTTCAAGGTTATAGATATATTTATAGACTTGGCTTGTTGTAGATATGAGGTTTGATGAAGATTTGACAAGTGGATTTTTTGTAAGGGTTTTGGTGGTGAGATTTTAATAAAGAAATCCTAGAAAAAAACATGGATCTCACCATTAAGTCTAGAAGGCCCAAAAACCTATGGATCTATATAAGAGATGACTATGTTTATAAAAAAATTCAAACAATTTTGCAGCATGGTGGAACCTTTAGTTATTTCACTTTGTATAGTCGTACAAAATTCATATGGTTCCTATACGATGTACCATTGTATGTAGTCATACCATTGGAGGAATATTTTGTAGAATATGTGCAAGCTCTACATCATCACCATATGATCGACAATCATGAAAAATTCTTGATTGGTAAATCAAGATATAAAACATGACATCAAAAAGCATCACCAGATAGAGTTTACATGATGAAAAATATCTTTGTAGGTGGTCATATGTGGAACCTTCTACCTGTGTTATAGGGCCTAATAACATAGGGGTGTCAAGCCCTTGGTCAAACTCAGTTAGTGGGGGCTCACACTTTTCCAAAAACATTATTTGAGATTACTGTCTAGATCCTCCCCTATGTTTAATCAATTGATGCAGATAACATACATACAACTTAACAGACCAATGGATCCCTTATTAAGCAATTCATTGTATTAGAGGTGCTTCATTTTACATTGTCAACTAGGGAATTGTAATCTTGAGATCATTTTGGCACTTTATATGCAATTGAGAATCCTGAAGCTTCCTAATCAATTATGTAAACAAAAGTAATAAGAATAAACTTAATTGAAGCATCTTAACTGAAATAACTATATCTAGAAACAAATTCAGATAAATAAAAATTAGTGTAGGTAACTATAATAATTGCTACAAGTAATTGTTTTTACACAAATAGTAACTTAATGACTCACTATGTTGCAACTTGATTCAATAAAAAATAATTGTTTATTCCACAACTCAATAAACTATAAATCAAAAAATTTAATTCATAAATTTATTCCATTTCAACTAAATAATTTAAATTACAATGGATATTGCAGTACCTCAAGTGGCCCTTGCTTGAGTTATCACAATCCCAAAAATCCTTCTTCAAGTTCTAACTCAGAGATTCATGGAGAAATTCTATTTTCTTCTTTACTGCAAATCAAATGTACAAAGACTGAAGAAAAAAGTATCCAACTGATAGTGCTTATATTCAGATCTATTTCATATAGAAAATCTAGCTAGTTCGGTCTCTCACAAGATCAAATAAATATGCAGGATTTGTGAGAGTCCTGTTATTTCAGAATTGAAAACAAAGTACAAGCAACTATCAACTCTCCCAAAAAATAGGAAGAGGACTAGGTTTTAGTTCAACAATAAAATAAAAGCTAGCGAAAATAAGAGTGTAAGAATTTGATAAGGATTCTACATCAATTAAGAAGATGGTTATAACTAAAGACGTGCCTAATAGGATATAACTTATTGCAACCCACTAACCACTATTAGAACAAGTCTCTTCTTTCCTCCATGATTCACTAATAACAAAAAGGGAACAGATGGACTGATTCATGAATAGATCATGTTCATACGCTCTAACCATCACTTGCATCAACTTTAGAAAAATGCACGTACTATAATCAATCACCTCCTTTGACTATGGTGGACCGACATCCTTCTGTTGTGGGTTAAAAATCCTTTTGCTACAAGTTGACAGATCCTTCATTGTAGGGGTTAGTTTATTTCAAAGGAATTCTTCATCATTAATAGCTATAATTAATCATAAAACTCCATTAAATTCCATAGACATTCAAGAATTCACACAATCATTCATTCATGAATATAATATACTATCTTCAATGCTTTAAATACTCAAAATATATTAAAAAAGATCTAGAAATGTCATTGAAACTTAACAAAAATATAATGAAAATTATAAAACTAAAGCAAGGAAAACATGACATTTCTAAGGCTCATCATTACCCCCAAATTGGCTCTTTGCTTGTCCTTAAGCAGTTTAAGGTCTTTGATTGTATTGTACTGCAATTTCCTTATAAAATATTATGTTAGTGACCCCTTTACCATGGTTCAAGTATAATCCCTTCTATTTAGATATCCTCTCCCATTTGGCTAGCTTTGTTGTCCCCGTTTCTTCTCTTCTCCCTATCCAATGTGGAATTGGAAACAAGAGAAGGGGGGGATGAAACGTTAGAGGGAACCAAGTAGTATGATGTTGAAGGGAGGCTGTGATATACTTATGGGATCTTTTTATTGCTACCAAGTAATTAAAAACAAAATGGGGTTCCTTCTTTTTCAGCTCTTGTGTCAACTTTTCCATCTGTCCTATGAGAAGATAAGTGCCTCTCTTCCTACTCCTCCTGCTAGTTCTTATAATTTTTTGTAATCTTGTTCCATGCATTCCAAAAATTTTCTCTCCATCCAATTTCTTCCATGAGATCAATCCATTCCTCCACTATCCTTTGGGGATCCTCTACCTCAGCTCAAATATGGAGGGGAAGAAACTTCTCCATTTCTTGATAATCTCATTGTAGCTATCCTCTCTGATGTTCTTTTTTGATAAATGAGGCTAATGCCTTTATTTGAACATCTCCCACAAAGACAAGTGGGTTCCAAGAAGTGTCATATGGAATGGCTAAATTATGAAAATATAACTCACATATTTTATCTTGCATATCTAGAGTGACCTCTTGATGGACTCTTAAGAATGATGTGGGTGAAGATAATGAAACTAGGAAGTCACTGATTATCTATTTGAATTGAAAACTTAAAAAATTATCCTATAGAAAAAGGGTGTAGACCCTAGCACACGGTCTACATTTCAAAATTTAAACCACTTTATCAGTTGTTTCCATTTTCACCTTCAGTCTTTTAATCTCTGCATCCTTCTTCTCAATCTATCTAGCACATGTGTTTATAGATCAACTCAAATTTTTCTTTATCCCAATTTTGTGACAGAGAATTATTCTATTTTTTTCCATAGTTCAAGTCCAAGGGTAACCATGGTAGGGGTTTTTGGCATCATTGGAGCTTCATTTTGATTCCTAGGTTGTGGATTTTTCTTTTTAATTTCAATGATGGCAAATTATGCCAATTTATCCAAACCTTCTCCTTGTTGCTTATAAAAATGCATTTGTTTCTCCGATTCTTTAACCCTCTTATCCAACCCATTCTCTCTTTGTTGGTATCCCTTGATATGTTATTCCATTTGTCTTATTTTTTGCCAAGCTTCCTGCAACTCCTTACTTTCATCTTTTCTTGTTAAAAACAATTCATTCTCATTTTCCAAAAAAATTTCTTCATCAATATTAGTTAGTGAGGAAAATTCTTCTTCATTAGCTAGAATATTATGAGGTATGCACTTCTTATTCACTGTGAATAAATCTTCAGATTCAAAATTTGAGTTGGTACTCAGATACAAAAATTGATAACTTTTTGATTGTTGTTGATAACTAGGAAAATTTTCTTCTTGTGGGTCTATTTCAGACTCCATTATAACAACCTTTTCCTATTGAGGGTTGACCTTTCCTTTTGTAGTGTCCTTCTTAAGGTGGTGTGATCACCTTTTGGTTTGCATTGACCTTCTACTCTTCTTTTTGGGTGAAAAAGAAGAGGGTGTACTTTTTATTTTGTGTTGCTTGGTCTTGTAAGAGTTTTCAATGGTAACAAGGGTTTCCAGCTCTATGGGTGTTGTAGTATGTGCTCTAGAGGCTAAAGGTTTTGTTTCTTGTGCTTTTGGCTTTGATTGAGCGTCTATGTTGTGGGTAGATGATGCAATGTGTGAGGAAGAGGGTACATGTTCCTCTTCAACAATTGTAGATGGCTCATTCAACTCTTGAGACCTGTTTATTTCCTCTAACACCAACCTCATAAGTATGTCACTAATATTGTTAGAAGCTAATTTTTTTTCCCAAGACACATCAAGGAATTGAATTCTAAGGCTCCTTTTTATCAACAAGGTGACTAGGAAATAATGCTCGATAGAGTAGATTGATTCCTCTGTCTTCTATACTTAACATACATACATTTCAATAGATTATATAAGAAATTAGGAACATTTATCAACCTTTGATGGCGTAGGTGACTCAATAGTTTAAAATTTATTATATATAGAAGAGACTTCCTACCGTCGCATGTTAAATATTTTACTATATATGAAGTAACATATGCCCATAACCATGGTAGAGAAAGTCTTTTAGTACCTTGTACTAAGGAGTCCAATTCCTCTCTTTGTGAGGATATGCCCAAATCCTCTTGGTATAAAGAGCATGAATTTTGTGAATATCATTGGTTACAAGGACACAAAACATCAAATTGCATGAGACTGAAAAACTCATTTCAAGATCCCATCAATCACAAAGAAATCACCATTGAAGCCAAAAAGTACCCTAATGAATTGGGTATATATAAATAACATTTTCCTCCACAAAATTTAAATAAAACTTCAGTATCCTATAATGTGGATTCCTATACCTCTAACAATGATATATCATTTGATTCTATTATCGGTCACATTGAAGAAAGTCCTCCCCAAGTAGCCATTGTAACCATCAAATCATCTAATTATGCTATCACCTCACACCATGGTCAAGTCACCATCCAATGAGCCTCAATCTCCTCCCCATATGAAAATAAATATAACCTCCTTGACCACTTGAGAAAAATTCCAGCACAAATATCTATCCTTGAGCTACTTAGAAGCTCTCCCATGCACAAAGAACTCAAAAAACCCCTCTAAGAATTCTATGTCCCTAATGAAATTAATATAGATCAATTTTAGGCCATGATAGGTCACTTATCTTCTCCACAATATCTCATGTTTATTGTTAAATATTTTACTTCCATCGTTTTATCTCACAACAAACCACTCCATATTGAAGCCCTTATCCATAAAACCATAATCAAGCATGTCATAATAGATAGTGGATGAAGAATTAATCTTTGAACCTCGAATCTAATAAAAAAATTGGGATATTCCAATGATGTTATTGATCCTCAAAATAATATTACCATAAAAGCCTATGATAACACCAAACGTGAATCTAAAGGTGCCATAAAGTTACCTATCTATGTTGAACTAGTCACTATGGAAACTACATGTCATATTTTAGACCTTGATATTTCATACAACATCCTTCTTGGTTTTCCATGGACCCATGCCATTCAAGACATCCCCTCCACATATCACCAATGAATAAAGTTCCCACACAACGAAGTTGAAGTGATTGCACTTGTTGACAAAAAACCCTTAATATTTCAAATTATTGGAAAGTAGTCATGGCCCTTCACAACATTATCCAACCAATAACAGAGCATCTTCTTCCTTTAATATTGATCCTTCCTCACTAACCACCTCCTACACTTCTCCAATATCCCAAAGATCAAGGCTAAAATAAAAGACGTTGGATGTGGAGAGTACAATTTATATTCCTTTTTCAAGATAGGTCCAATCAATAATGAAGCATCTTCTTCCTTGCACATTGATCATTCCACACTAACCGCCTCCTCCACTTCTCACACTATCCCAAAGATCAAGGATAAAATCAAAGAAATTGATTTATTTTTTCCAATAACCAAGAGAAAAAACATTCAAATGCTTTTCTTTCTAATGTAAACATACAATGTTTACATATGAAAATGAGATATTTTAATTTATTACTTAATTAAATCAAATTTGAAAGCATGCAATTAAATCATTTTTTTATAAAATGGTTCACCAAAATGCTAAGTGTTTGGTGAACAAAGAAGTGCAATGATTTATTTTTAAAATTTAAAGATATAATGAGTGTATATGATTAATAAGATATTCAAATAACCTAATGTCTTGATTATATTACATAATATATGTTGGTAAATCAAAAGAATTGCAATTGTAGGATACATCAAGTTCACCAAAATGTAAGATGGTCAAATGGGATCTAGGCTAAACACTCTAACCTAAATCAATATTCCACCATAAACATTGGGGACACAAAATTAACCAAGAGGCATTATTTGGCTATTGTCCTCAAGGGAGAGCCAAATAGGCTGGTCAAGGTTTTGGTCCCTTTTTTTGTGTGTGAGTAGTGACGATTGATTCGAATACATAGTGAACTAGGCGAGTTAAGGCCAAAGTGACAAATTAGTATAAAATATAGAAAATACAAAACAAAAAGATAGAATTTGGAAGCAAATTAGAGGGTACAAATAGAGAAGAACTTGACATTCAAATTTAGATTTGAATTGATAGGATAGGGGTGCTAGGCACCCTAGTCTAGAAGTGTTGAATTTTAGGGTTTTAGAACTAGTATATGTGCAATAGTGTTTTTAGATCTTTGATCGTGAAAACCTAGATCTAAAGTCTGACAGTGTGGCAGATAATCAACTTTCCCTAATTTTTTTATAAGGAGTGCATGACTGCATGAATTAGGGTTTTGAAGCCTTGAGATCTCAAATCCACCTCAATCAACTTTAGATCTATAACCTAAAAAATAGATAAGGGGAAAAGGGTTATACTATACAGGGGCTTGCCTTGGTCAAACCCCATTTTGGTGTTTCCACCTCCACAATGATTATGATTATTATGATAAATATCACGTGCTCTCAAGGGAGTATAGGAAAAGAATAACTAAGAACAATAATAAACAAAACTAGAACTTACCACTCAGATCTAAAACCCTTCTTGGATTGAAGTCACTTTTGTCATCACATACATGGATAAATAGGAGGATGTTTGGAGATCCTATAAGTGTTAGTGCACATAATAACAACAAACATAAATATGAAACATCTTACAATGTATGAACATGAATTTTCTATTGTGTTTCAAACTTGTAATTGACTATAATTATGTTATAGATCTTCTTCTTATTTTTCTCTTGATATTACATTAATTTCCTTTAGGATGTTGAATAAATACTAAATTTCTTAGATGTTGAAATAGAGGGAAGAACTTATATTATATGAGTTTAAACTTATTTTGAATTAATCATTAATACAAGTTGACAATTGAATTTGAATTCTTAAACATATTGAGGCCAACAACAGCATTTAAAATTTAGGGTTTGATTATATGGGATAGGGGTGTTGGGCACCATAGTCTAGGCCTTTTAAGCTCTATCAAAGCTTGATAAATAAGGATTAATTAAATTTCTCAAAAACAACAATTAAACAGGTAAATTATAAGCACATTTAGGTACATTCACTCAATAAGGTGCCAAACCTAGTGTAATATTGTCAAGGGTGACAATTTATGACACTACACAAGGGACCATGATAGTCTTGACTCCAAATTCCACTTCAAAGGCCTCCAAAGACACAATTTACTAAAACATAAAAAATACCAAAAAAATAGTTTTTAATATTTTTCATCTTTGCTTGTACTAACAGCACCCAAGTTATTCTAAATTGCTACAATATCATTAATCATCCAAATTTTTCATCTCACACATCATTCACCAAGGTCTTGGTACTTAGTCTCTACATAGAAATTTCATGGAGTCTAATCAAAGTGAGTCAAACATTAACACAACCATGGGTAATAAACAACATGATTTTGGCATGAATTCTTCTTTGTTTACTTCAAATTCTTAACAAAACCCACTAACATCCTCATTAGGGTTTATGCCTACTTTAGAGGATAACACATATATTCCATGCAATCAACACAACATCCCACCCAATAACACTTTGCAAAAAATTATCACCAACAATCCATCCCACCTAATCATTTCACTACATCCATTTCTAATCATAAAATCTCCTCATCCATCCCATACACTTCACAATATTTCACATCCAACATACCTATAAGCACTGACATCCCAATTCATCGACAATATTCCATATCCAACATACCTATAAGTACTTACATACCAAGTCATCTATAATCTTCCACATTCAACATTCCTACAAACACATACATAAAAAATCATTCACAATATCCTCCATCTAACATTCCAAAACATCAATCATATATCCCACAAATTCAATCATCTATTCCATCATCTAAAACTTCACAACATCAATCATACATCCCACAAAATCAATCACATATCCCCTCCTCATCTAATATTTCATGACATCAGTCATACATCCTACAAAATCAATCATATATCCCCTCATCTAACATTTCAAATCAATAAAAAAAATCTCACAAAATCAATCATTGTTCCCCTCATCTAACATTCCACAACATCAATCATACATCCCTTCAAATTACATCTCACAATAACAATCATTTATCCCCAAATATCACATTCATTCATTCAATACATGTAATATTCCACAACATCAATCATCAATCCCTTCACATCCCACAATTCAATCTCGAAATGATATGTCCATCATCACACCCACGAAGGACTTGACATCACAAATCCAAAGCTTGCATAAGAAGATAAATAACATGGAACTTGGACATACAAAGGAGAAGATACTTGAGGATATATGCCCTTATCCATTTGATCAATTGATACCTATGATACCTTCCCCTCACAATTTTGAAATGCCTAAATTTGACAAGTATAAGGGAAGAGGTGATCCATAATAGCATACAAAATAAATCTACATATCTTTCCTAGAGATTTATTATAATGATACATAATTAATGTGCCTCTTTCCCTGAACTTTAGGAGGACAAGAAATATAATGGTTCTATCATTTACCACATGGAATCAATACCTTTCATGACCATGATGGGTTCATTTATTAGCCTATTTTTTGTTGTTTTTATGCATGCTTTCAGACATTATTAGATAATCCTTTCAAACAATATTCCTATGCTATGCTATCTTTTCATGCTTATTATACAACCTTGGACCTAAATTATAGTAATGGAAATATAAGTTATGATATAGTAGTATTGCATGGTTTAAATATGTGAGTATGTATGAAATATGGATGGAATTTTTTGTTTAATCATGGTAGTTAGCTTTTTGTATATGTTTAGTGGATTAACCTCTTGCAAATCGAGAAGAAACTATAGCCCACAACAAAAGGAGGACTTGGACAATGAAATAGGGGAAGTGCCAAATCAAGCAGAGTGTAATAACTACCATGTGGAGGCACTTGATGGAGTTAGTCGTGCATCAATATGATAGCTAATAAGGCACTAAGAAGAAGAATTCTTTTGTTGATAGGATTTTGGATAACTACTTAAGTGTTCCATATGCAAATCTATTTTACAGAGTTTCAATTTTATTAGAACTCTTGTTTCTTTTTAGTTGTAGTTTGAATAATTCAATCTTAATTGCATAATTTGATATCTAGCGAGTTGTAGTTAATGATTTCAGTTAGGAGTTGTGTTTAGAATAAACTCCCTTGTGCTTGTATATAGCCAGTGGTTGAGTCCTTAGATAGTTAGTTGATTCAATATTTTGTTATTAGTTATTTTTTAGTTTTTAGTTATCATCTACAGACATGTTGATTATTTAGAAATGATTTCCTTGAATACAATATGTGAGGAAGATTTTGTGTAATCTTTTGTGATGCATAATGAATGAAGTTCAAGTTCATATGAATGCGTAGAATTTGAAGATTTAGATTTGGTTTAGTTAAGTGAAGACAACCACTTGAGAAGACCACTCAAGGTAACTGTTCTTCACTACATTTGTAGTTGTTTATTTCTATTTAGTAGTTATTTCTGTTTATCATTACTTCATAAATTGTATGTAAGTCAGAATAGATTCTCATATTTTGATTACCAGTAATGAATGCTCATGAGCATGAATGAATTTAGTTAACTTGTAGTACTTTATAGGTTAGGATAAGTCCAGTTACTAGTTCTGAATAGTTTGAGTTAGTTTCAACAATTCTTTGTTAACAACAATTCAGTTATAGGTTATGCTGTAGGCACCTGCAACCAGTAGCGCTAGTTTATTTCTTTCACTATTATGTGTTTCTATGATTTTTTAGCAAGTAAAATACCTTAAATAGGACAACCTAGGTAACATCAAGTCTTTGAAGGCACATATAGTGCAGCACCATCACAAGTTTACAAACCTTGGTTGAAAATTTAATGAAGTCTTTACAATGTTTGGTGGACTGTTCAGCTATTCATACCTTTGAACTGTGTGGTTTATACCAAGTTTACAATATACTAGTTTAGACTCTACATTTTGGTGATGTTGCCAGGGATGGTGCTACCTTCATAGACTTGCTTTCCAAGCTTTCACAGTTTACACTTTGTTTTCATCATTAGGACTGATAGACAATATTTTTCACTACACTAGAAAGTTACACTAACAATGTGTAGGGCCACTACTATACGAATCCATATTTATTGTATGCGAAGGCAGAGAGATTCTCTAGGTAGATTCCTCCCCTCTACATGCCAAGAAGCCATAGCAAAAATTGGTGACTCCAGTACTTAGAGTGAGGGTAATACTGAAGAAGAAATTTCCCTATCACCAACATCTAGCACATAAATAGAGGGGACATACCGAACCATGGGTGATGTAGTGGATCTTGAATGTGTGACCTTTGAGTTTCAAATCACCAACCAAGAAAGAGCTACTATGCTGAAGAATATTCCTCCTTCAACATTACCGATCTTTTATGGGTTGGTGACTGAAGATATAGACACCTTTATGTTTGAATTTGATGTCCTATGTGGGATTTATGACTATACTTCTAATGCTCATAGGATCAAGATCTTCCTTGCCACTCTAAAATATGTAACCCTAAGATGGTTTATGGGATTAAGCAAGGATGTTGTTCTTGATTAGGATACCATGAAAATATTTTTCTTGGAGAAGTACCAAGACTATTGTAGATGACTTGATAGGAGGAGAGATGACATTTTCAAAATTTCATAGAAGGAGGATGAGCCGATAGAAGATTATATGGAGAGATTTCAGTTTGCCTTGAAGAAAAACCCACAAAACAAGTTATTTGAAGAGCCCCTCAAGCTAGTATTTTGAGAGGAGTCAATGAGGATTGTATGGATTCCCTTAATATTATTAGGTAAGGAGAAATCAGTTGGACACTCTCCATATAAAGAAGAAGCAAGAGGAAGTTGAAGCAATGCTCATTGAATACTAGCCCAACTATAGGTAGAGGAAAGCAAACTGTAAATGCAAGAAGGTGGCTAGTATCCAACAATACAAATGGGCTCTAGACTTTATTGGATCAATCTCACCTACTTCTAACAACAAGGAATACATTCTAGTTTGTACTGATTGTTTGACTAAATGGGTAGAAGTGAAAGCATTACAATTTGCTAGAGATGGTAATATAGCTAAATTCTTGTATGAGGATAATTTCACTAGGTATGGAGTACCTAGGGAAATTGTAAATGATCAGGGTCCACAATTTAATTCAGACCTCATCACCAAATTGGTTGAAGAATATCAAATCAGGCAAAAAAGTTGCATACCATTATAGATGTAGTGAGGTTCTCACTCCTGGTTATTGACCACTGATTGAAACTTTATAATAAACCAGTACAAAAGGAAGATTTTATTTTTTCTCTATTTCAACAATATGGACCTCACAGTGATCAAGATACAAGTTTTGAAACATAGAGTGATGCCTCAACAATAATAGATATACCAAGTCCTTCAAGTGATTCAGAGATTGAGCTACACAGCTCAATCCCTGAGATCACTTAGCTTTAAATTCTTATTTTGCTTCACAAGCACACACATCACGGTTATAATGATGTACATACTTTTTCCAGAGTGACCTGTCTTATATATACAACTATCAACATTCAACAAGGGCCATGTTTCACTAGGGACCTATAACACAACATCTGTCACAATCTAGGAAGGGACCTGATATTGAAGGTACCCGTAGCATCATCTAGCAAAAAAAATCAAATCATTTGGCACCACATTAATTGCAGTTCACACATTTTCACCTTAAATTCACATGCAGTATCCATCTTATGATAATAAGTACCTGTAGCATGCCTAACTTATTTCTTCCTACCAATTCAAATTTTAAATGTTTGAACTATCACATCATCAACTATTATCCATTTATTCCATTTCATTACCTTACATCCTCCACCTCACCATTCATTCACTTGTAATTACTTCCTATCACATCAAATCATATTGTGGATACATTTCAATTAGCTCACAAGTGCGACATCCAGTTAGTCACCTCTAAAAGGTACGCAAGGTACATTACCATAATTGTCATGGATTCCTTAATGCTTTCATTATGTATTTTCATATTAAATTAAGCATGCAATATATTCATAATATTTATTTCCATACTCTATAATGATACCTTTACTTATCACGAGTTGAAGTGAGGTCACTTCAAACCTTAAGTTGGGGGGAGGGTACAATATCAACCAATTTCTTCATTTTTCGCCACCTAAAACCAAATGAAAACAAACAGATGTGCCATGCAAACCCTTTTTTTCCTAAAAATTGTACCTACTTTTTCTTGATAGATTCAATTTCCAATTCCCTAATCTTATGATCTTGAGCTAAGTCTAACCCAAAACCCATTTTTAAGCTCAATTAAGTTGATACGAAGAAGGGGGGTTGCAATTACAGTATGGTAGTGAAAATGCATGAGGAGTTATCTGAGTAAGAGAAGGGTTTGAGGGTGGTGAAGTAAAAATTGAGCTGAATTTTCAAGGTTAACACATTGAGCAGAGGTAAAAGAGGTTCATAATGGGAGGTGATGTTATTAGGAGAGAGTTGTCAGCTCACAAGCAGATGCTAGAAGATGCAATGGTATTGCCTATCTTCACAAGATTCGGTTGGCTCGATTATTTCCTAAAGTTGATAGAATTTGACAATGAAATAACAAGAATATTTGTAGCCAAATTGGAGCATGATGAAGCAATGGTAAAAGGGTTGTCAGTAGAAGCATTTGAAGTCACCATAGCACATGTATCTAGGTTGTCTAGGACTGGATCAAAGTTCCTAGTTAGAGCAGATGCAACGGCTGCAAGAGAAGAATTCTATGAGCGAGGAGAAAATTTGGATTCATCATCACAAGGTACAAAGAGAATTTCTCTTTCATGATTTTAGTCTAATTGTGCTTCCTGTGTTATTAGATACCTTACTTGTGATGGTAGACAAAATCTTTTGTATACTATTTATTTCAAATTACTTAGTCATCTTCACCATAATTGACTAGTAAATGCGCCAAATTTTCTTTTTAATATGTTAAAAAGGATGGCATCTGAGTAACACAGGAAACAAAGTGACACGACCTTATCACATCACTATTTGGTTTCCCTATTAGTAAAAAGAAGCTTGAGAATTCAATACCCATAGGTAGCTTGGGAAGATTTTGTGAAATGTGAAGATATTAATAGTTTATTTAAGGCACTTGTAGTACCTAGAACTTTAGAGCCACAAGCTAAACCTGCAATAGGAATTTATCCAGTATCACCTACATCTTCACCTACCATAGCTAAGGAAAACTTGAGGAGCATAATGTGCTAGATTTTAGGTCACCAACATTGGAAGAAATTTCATCTTCTTCTAAACCACCAAAACCCAAGAATAGAAGAGGTAGTGCATCCACAACATCCACACCTAAAAAAGAGAAGAAAAAGAAGGATGCTCAAAAGAAAAAGAATAGATGTTGAGAAGGATAAAACTACACCTAGGTGTTAAGGACGATTGAAAAAGTTAAGGTGTTATGAGGGGAGTGTGGAAAAACCTAAAGAAGAGAAAAAGGGCAAAGAACAATAGGAAGAAGATGTGATGTTGGTTGAAACATAGTCTGAAGGGAAGGGAAATATCCCTGGAAATATGCACACACTTGTGAAGAGGAAGAGATACGTGTCTACCACTTCTGATTCAGACTCAGAAGATGTGTTTGTTGCTAAGAAAACACAAAAGAAAACCCAATATAGTCCTACTTATGAAGACTATTCATTGTACAGGGGGTGGTAATGATCGGTTTTTGGAAACAAAGGAAATGTTTATATAAGATAGAAATGTCAATAAATAGATTTAGGAAGATTTGGATAGAATTAAACATCTAGAAGAACTAGTGCAAAGTTATGAATAAAGAGAGAAGGAAATGGAGATAAAAATACAAGAATTGAAAGAAAAATTGCAGACATATGGCCATGGTGGAAAGATGGATCTATTGGCACAATTGACCATTACCAAAATAGGGGATGGCTAACTTGCAATAGAAAATCAAAGACCTCCTCCCATAAAAACTCCATTTTTCCATACAACTTTGTCTCTCGGTTATCAGCTATGGAAGGTGACTAATGAGTTCTCACAAGAAAAAGAAAAGTGGAGGAAAGAAAAAGAAACTTTGATTGTAGAACATGCTAAAATGTTGGAAGGAAAAGAGATTAAGCTAAGGAGATTAGTGGTCAGATTAGAAGAAGTGGAAGATAAAGCTACCCAAATTATAAGATGCAAACCTCCAACAAGAACATATGCACTATTTTTGTAAGAATTGTTTTTGAGTTTTTAGTTTAGTAGGCTAATTAGTAACTAATCAGTTGGGATGAGCAAGGATTTTGAGTTTCTTAATGTTTTTTCTAATTCTACACTAGAAGAGTAGGATCAACTATGTGAATACTATTTTCACAACAATGTGCTACCAAATGAAATAAAGTGGAATCCTTTAATGTTTGTAGGGGATCTACAGGTAAGGGCACTAGCATCTGATTATAGGAATGAACAATCCAGGGGAGAAATGATGGAATAATATGAGGAGAGGGAGAAATCAATCACTCTCCCAATAAGGAAAGAGTCTAAAGACCATGATGCACTTATAGATGAATGGTTGAAACTCCTGGATCATAAAGGTGTAGGAAGGAAGATTATGAAACTAAGAACAAATGATTATAAAAGAATGCAAACATTAGCTATGGGATTGGGTCAGCAATGTTACAGATATATGTTGAACAAATGGAACAACTTGACCCTAGAGTTAAAGAGAAAGGAACCTCATTTAGTATACAATTTTACCACCATGCTTGAGAGAGTACGTAGATACATGAATTTTTTTCTAACATAGGACTTCACTGGGTACCACTCATATTTCACCCACCTATGCTAATCTATCTAGTTCCACATTGGATCAGGGAAAAAGGTGAGGAGTGTGAGAAAGCTAGGATCATCAGAATGAGACAACTTGCACCTTATAGAGGTTTCTATTTAAAGAAGATCAAGGGAGTTGATGTTGTCATGGACCTCAGGGAGATCACCCTGTGTTATAATTTGTACCCCTAGTGTTTTGCTTGAGGAAAAGAAAAAGTAAAGTTGGGGGGAGTGATGGGTTCATTTATTAGCCTATTTCCTATTGTTTTAATGCATTATTTCAAACATTATCAGACAATCCTTTTAGATAATATTCCTATGCTATGTTATCTTTTCATGATTATTATACAACCTTAGACCTAAATTATAGTAATGGAAATACAAGTTATGATATAGTAGCATTGCATGGTTTAAATATGTGAGTATGTATGAAACATGGACGGAATTTTGTGTTTAATCATGGTAGTTAGCTTTGTGTATATCTATGTAATTACAATTTGAATAATTCAATCTTAATTGAATACTCTGCTATCTAAGGAGTTGTAGTTAATGATTTTAGTTAGGAATTGTGTTTAGAATAAACTCCCTTGTGCTTGTATATAGCTAGTGGTTGAGTCCTTAGATAGTTAGTTGATTTAGTATTTTGTTAATGTGAACCCTAATCCTATACTTGCACAAAGACAAGAAGCAAACACATTAGTAAGCTTATATGCAAGATAAAACAAGGATTCCCCATGAAATCCATCTACAATGCTTAATAATAGGAAAAACGAAGAACAAACACAAAAGATAAATGAAATCCTAATTAAGCATGCAAACTCTTGATCCCATGGGGGAATTGGTGCCAATTGGTGTGCCGAAATTGGTCCTTTCCCAACTCCTTTGTTGCAATTTTGATGATTTGATGAGTGATCCACCTTGATGAAGATTCAATAAAGCTCTATGATGAAAAATCTGCATAACCTAACTAAGAATTTGATGAAATGGATGAAACTTTATATGCTTGAGGATAGAGTTGAGTATAGTAAGTTTATTCAAATTGTGGATGATAGAATGAGAGGAAGAGTCTCTCATTTATAGATTTATAAATTGGAAGAGAGAGTGAATTGAGCAATGTGGGATCATTCAACATCCAATGGCCAAGTGCCACTTGTCAAGATGTGAATGGTTGAAGGTTGTGCACATTTTGGTCAATGTGCATGATAAATGCTATGAGATTAAAATTTGAAATTTGAATGTGACATGTTGGAGGGAGAAGGAAATGGAGTTAATGTCACTTGGCTCAAGGCCAAGGACATGTAAGAGGCCTTAAATGCCTTGTTGGAAGTATCCATCCCCTTTTGGAGGGATTTTTGAATTGGAAGAATATTCCACAAAAGATGTCTTTTTGAATGGAAATTGATGAATTAATAAATCAAATAAATTTATTTATTGTGCAAGTTGCAAGATCTAGAGGATTGGAGTGATTAGGATTAGCATTAATCAAGATTTGATTAATTAAGAGGGGGATTAGCTGATTTGGCCATTTTGACTTAGATTTTAGGATTTAAATAAATCAAAGTTGAGAGAATAATGATTTTAGATTTAATTAAATGAAGATTGATTTATTTAATTAAAGGAGGATGATGTTGGATTTAAACCAAATAAAGATTTATTTAATTTAAATGAGATGACTTTAGGGATTAATTAAATAAAATGATTTATTTAATTAAAAGGGGGATTACAAATTAATTAAATAAAATTGATTTATTTAATTAAGAGATGAAGAGTGATGAATTTAATCAAATATAGATTATTCGATTAAATGACTAGCAAAGGAGATGATTCAAGATGAAATGGTGTTAGTAAATCAGGATCCAGTGTGTCAGATTGAATTGTATATTTTCCATGTCTACATTTTGCCCCTCTTTGAAGCAATGCACTTGTTGTATTGGTTCAAAGAATAAACTGCTGCGATCAAAGTTCAATTTTTTTTGATTTTTTAGATGCCACACTACTGCCCCAATGGAAGGATTATACTGGTATATTGCCCCCTCGAGAGATCGAGTGAAAATGCTAATTTTTCGATCGAGATCGTGATAAAATGCGAGAGGAGTGCTTCTATTGATCAGAGGATGAAAGATAATTCTTTGATGTAGACAATTCTGATGATGTACAGACAGTCATCGGCCATGGGTAGCCTCATGTATATTTTGATATGACACACCGATTTTGGATAGAAATGTTAGTAAACATAGAAGAATAAGAAGAAAAGAATGATGAGAAGAGGATCCAACAAGCCTACACTATGAATGATGATGATGATTTGCTTACTAGGAGTTGGGATTTTCAAAGGGCCAATTAATTTATGTTTGATAACACACGTAGGTACGATGCATCAATGTATAAAGAACCTGGATGGTGTTTTACCTAGTGCGATAGACTTTGAATTGACAATCAGATAAGAGTATTCTTCTTCACACCTGACATACGAAAACCTTGCTAGGATGGACCTAACAAAGCAAGTATTCGCCAAGTTATATTATAAGAATGTCCAACAAGCATAGCAAACAAAAAGATAATGATCATTGCCCCATTCCTTTCTCTCTAAACCTATTTTATTTATGCATCATCGAGAGGTCCTTGGAATGAGCGCAAAATAAGATAAGTCAAAAAAACCAAATAAAGTAAACAAACAAGCTAATGTTCTTCGTACTGCTAGCCAAGGCTAAACTAAGGTGATACCTGATGCTAATGTCCATCGTGGGAAGGATGCATCCTAGGAAATGTTGTGATTAGGGTTTTGATGAGATTGATTGGATGATAAGCTATTGATACTTCGAGTTGATCAACTTGCTTGTTTACTAACCTATACTTGAGACTTTGATGATCAGGGTGTTCACTTTGGAACCTGCTAGACTTGCTTCTGACTGACCCACCAAAGGATGAAAGTGACGATTGATTTATTAGGAATGAGACAATCACGGGTGAAAGCGAGATGAGATGGTTGCACCATTTTGGGGTTTTCAAATGTTTTGAGGCTGTTTTGATTTTTTTGGTTTTTTGAGATTTTATAAATGTTTTTGGTATTTTCGAGATTTATAATGAAGAGACTAACTTAAAGACCTATCCTAGGGGTCTCAAGAGCTGATCCATAGATTAGCTTTGCCTACGTTATATATGCAGAGACCTGATAGTTCGACTGACTTTGACTTGACTCAATGATGGGAGATGGGCAAACGGATTGCCAGATTATTGTGACAAACGCCTAAAAGACTGACCTAGGGTGTCTCGGGGGATGATCAAAGATAAAACTTGCTTACATTCAAGCTTAGAGATGACGTAGTTCGGAATAATGATGCCAATTTTTGATTTTTTTGACATGTTTTGGATTTTGATGGATTTTGACGATTTGGATATGGATATGTGATGATATCAGTGCTCTGTTTGGGATTTTTTTTGAAAACCGAGCTAAGGTTGATTGATCGGATCAATGGATTAATGATGATAACATTGTTGAGGATACACAACAATGCAAGGATAGTGTTAAGCAACACAAGGATTTGGAAGGATATCCTGAGATGATATTGGATTTGATTGATCAGGATCTTGAGCTTGATTTGGAACAAAATTGTTTTGATGTGACGCTGCAGTACACATTAGATGTGATTGATATTGATTGTGTGGATTGATGTTCGACGAAAGATAAAGCTTGATATAGAACATATTCCTATCAAAATATGCCATGGGCTAGTGATTTGGATTTTGGCTCACAAATGCTTTGACCAATTTGATTTCACATTTTCCAATGTTGAGATCGCCACATAAGCTGGAGGATATATATCAAGATTTATTCCTGAAGCAAGATTTAAATATCTACCCCCAGTGTCTAGTAATGTTTGGAAAGCCATGGGTGGATTCTTGGATAGGTGTGTGTACGGATGGATATGGTAAGCATGCAAAGGATGCCAAGGATTATCTTGGGATAAGGTGTTCGAATAGAGGATGCTCATCTGGATAATGCTTCATGGTTCAGACAACATTGGGCAGGATAGGATTAATGAAAATGACCCATGTCAAGATGTTTACCATAAGCAAGTGTAAAGTGTGCACCAAACTTGGTCAAGATCAAGATAATGTGGAAGATGGATGCAGATAGATGAAAATGGATTGGATAAATGGTTCATAGATGAATGGATTTATTATGGATGAAATGCTAGCTTTATTATGGATGTGATGAGATGCTTTCTCTTGAAATGGCACACGTAGATGCTCGATTCTACACATGATGCCCGTTTTCCAAGTTTTCATCATGGTAACTTTCCAAAGTGCCACCAAAGTGGTTTTCACTAGAGGACGATTTTCCTCTTTACTGTTTTTCAATCATTTTTTCTATTTTTTTTTGTATTTTTTGCTAAAAGATTTTAAGCTCATGCTGAACCACCTATTAGTGTTGATGTAGATGCTTTTGTCATAATGTGTCACCGGTATCCTGCTTGAAGAAGTTGCTTTACTAAGATACGTGCACTTGAAAACAACTTTTGAGATTCTTGATCTACTTTGTTGATACCAGAGTTAACTTTGTCTTTATGCGAGCATCGCAATAGAGTGCCGTATGAATCCTTATGATGAAGGGTCGTTGCCAACACATGGTCATTGTGAGAATTGGATATCATGCATGGAGGCGTGGATGGAGTGTGTTTAGGAATAAAATATGGATTGGTTGATAGTTTAGAACCTTTGACTCTCCAAACTTGGGAAGATGAGAAATGATGGGTGGATACGGAAGTGTGCCTGGAATTAGGACCAATTGCTTGATGTAATTTGTACGTTGCTTGAGAAGCCTGATTTTTCCTTTGTGGACATCTTTGATGTATACTTGCCCCCTTTTTATTTTTCCCCATAGTTTCTTTGACTAATGGAGTATGATAGGGATCATCTTTCTTTGTATTTTTTGGTATCCACTTGTATTTGATTTGTCCGATATGCTTCTCAGCTTCTTTTGCTTTGATAACGTTCTTTGTGCTTTGATTCAAAACCTTATTTTGATGTTGGTCCCAATTCATGGATGGGGTGATGGGTGGATGAAGATTCATGATGTGGCTAGTTTTAGTATTGGCATTGGTTTCATCATAAGGATTCTTTATGCCCCCTATGTTGACATTTGCTTGAGACGAAATTGCCCCCAGTTTTATAGAGGTATCATTGATATGTTTAGATCCCTTAATTACCTAATAACCAAGACCTTTATATCTAGGATTTCCAATAATCTGCACTAGTTCTAGGATACCCTCTTCATGTAGGCCTAATCCTCTGCCTTGATAATTCATCTGTTGAAATTTTTTATTTGCAATAGGATATGATTTACCTTGGAAACAAGGTGCTAATCCTTCTTTGCTCTATGGTGGATCTTCAAAGGTGACAACTTCTTTATTGATGAGACAACTTTCCCTAAAAAAGCTAAGTGATCCCAGTTTATAAGTGATAGGATCCTCCATATGTGGGATAACTTCTTGATTGATATCTTCGGCTTGATCTTGTGAAATGTCAAATTTTAATGCTTCTTCAATAGGTGTTGATGATCTACCATCCACATTAAAGTTTTCCTCATGATTCATTCTTGATATGCTTTCACATGATGTTTCTGGTTCACAAGTTCTATAAAATCCTTCTTCATGACCCATTTTTGATGTCCCTGGATTTTTCTATATGTTGATCATGTGTGCAAATGTTAAGAGTATGAGACTCTTGTTCTCTGGTAATGATATCAAGAGTATGAGACTCGTTTTTTGAATGAAGATCATCTACATGTCTATCCATGGGAAGCATCTCATGGGTAGATGGGGGAATATGTGCTATGTGTATGTGATCATCTCATATAGATAGAAGAGTGTCCATTATATCATTGTAGTATCTTGGAGACACAAATTCTTGATCTTGAATGATTTCAGAATCACTTTCGACATGCTTTGGATCAAGCTCTTGACATGGGTAAATTTCAAAGAATGGATTGCTTATAAGGGGTTAATGGATATCTTCATTAGACATAGGAAGTTTCTCAAATGTCATGAGGTCAAAGGATGTCCATATGTTTTAGAAAGGATCATTGCTAGACCTTGGTGAAATATGTTGATCATGCTTTGGAATAAATTCTTGAGATATGTTCTCTAGCTCATTAGGTTATGTAGAGACATTTTCAACATGATCATTGGTTGAAGGATCTTGATCATCATTTTCAACGATTGTGGTGGGAATTTGTTGCAAGCTTTGTTGAGGGAGTAATACCTGCATTTGCTGCTGAGCCAAAAATTCTTGTTGTTGGTCATGTTGTTGTTGTGCCAACAATGCTTTTTGTTGGGCTTGTTGTTGTGGTACTTGTTGATACACTTGTTGATGGATTTCTTGCAATTGTGCTCGATTTTTTGCTCGCACCTGTCGAGCCTGGTGTTGGGCTTGAGCTTGAGTTTGTGCTTGTTGGGCTATTTAAGCCACTTGTGCGGCTTGTACAACTTGAGTGGCTTATTGGGCAGCTAATTGCGCTTGCGCTTGTTGAGAAACTAGTTGGTTTTGGATTGCCTTTTGGCGGGCAACTTGTTGAGCGGCTTGCAACATGATGGAGAATGAATTTACCATGTTGTGTTTTGGTGGTGGTGGCGGTGGATTGGGAATGGTTTTTGACCATTGGGAGTGCTTGGATGGTTGCCATCTATTGTTGTGATATTGATGGAAAGATGAGAGGATTTGGTATGATGTTTTTCTTTATGATTGGAGTATTGCTCAGATTCAGTTGATTCACGGTTGGTAAAGGGGGAAGGCTCATGCCTTGATTGTTTGGTTGATAGATTTGTAAGTTTTAAATTTGATTTAAATCTACCATCAAGAATGGTGTTCCAAAATTTAGATTGGGAATGCTCACTTTTGATGTGCCATTGAGGTTTGTAGGAGACAATGATCCCATGTATGGATTGTACAAATGCAAGTTTTGAAAATCAATTGGTATTGTAAGGCCCTAATAGTTTGGTTGACTTGGATTACTCATGATGTATGAATCAAGTTTATATTCCATGCTCCTCTTGTGTTTTGAACTTGTTGAAAAAGTGAACCTCTAAGGGATTTAGGACCAATGCTGAGATGAAGGATGAAAGGGGTGAATGTTATGGGTTTTTAAACTTTTAGGAACTTTGGATCAATGCTAGACTTTAGGACTTGTTTTGATTTTGATTTTGATTGAGGATAGTTTGACTAAGTGTGTTAAGTCAAACAAAGTGATAATGCACTTGTAAACTCTAGGAAGTTGTGTTATCCTAGAGTAAACTCGTACACAAAAGGATGATTTGACTGTGTTAAGTCAAACAAGATGATAATAAACTTATAAACCCTAGGAAGTTGTGCTATCCTAGAGGTAAATTGGCTCAAGAGGATTGATAATTTGACTAAGTGTGTTAAGTCAAACAAGGTGATGATGATTTTGCCTATAAGTTTAGCATGAGTGATGTTTTTCAAGGTTCAAAAAGTTGTTGGTGAAATGGGATTTTGATAAATGTTTGGATGGATGAAGTGTTTGACTTGATCCTAGATGAACTTGAGAGGACTTGTTTACTAGACCAAGGTTTTGAAGAACATGCTTTTCCCTAAGAGTATTTCAAACCAAAATATCAATGTTCGCATGGAAAACCATAAGATAGAAGATTACAAGCACATGTGTGGGGTTCAATTGGGGTTAATCTTGATTAATGACTTTTCTTTTACCACAATCACCTCTTGCTTAGTTTTTCAAACTGAATGTCCAATGTCCTAATTTTCTTTCATCCCACAAAGTACATTATGTGGAAATCAAGGAAATCAAGGCAAAGGTTTCCTAGTGTTGATTTTGGGAGAAACAAATGATGATTAAACCCAAGCACTTAGAAACCTCTAAGGATAGAATCCCTAGGGAAAACAAGAGCGCTTAGATTTGTCAAAGGATATTTGTTTCCTCTAAAGGGTTTGAAATTTTGAAGTTTTTTGTGAATATTCATTTTCAAATGTTTTGAGGACCAAGCAATGCATTTTTTGATTCCAAGCACTTGTACAACCCTAGGATGAAGAGACAATATTTTGTTTGGTTCCCACTTGGATAAATCTAGCTACGCATATTCAGTGTGGATGATTAGATGCTTGACCACACAAGCTCCCCCTTACAGTGCACTCGATTCTCAGGTCAGAAGAGCATCAATACCCATGAATCTCCCATGGCATACTTTTAATCTCTACAACAAAACCACATGTATACGTGGAGTGGCTTCAAAGGACATGACCTTTTGCACCAACAAATAGTTTAGGATTTTGGCCTTTGATAAACAAGGGGTTTTAATGCAAAAATTCCATTCATGGGGGACTATCCAGTATGGTGAGAGACCATTGCTACCCTTCTCATCAGAATAATCCTCGTGATTCTCAAACTTTCCTCGAGAATCCACACATATATTGGTTGGAAGTTTCTTGGCTTTAGCATGTTCTCGGTTGGGTCATTCCCTTGGGTGAGTACTTTTTCCCACAAGGAAGGTCCGCTAAGATAAACAAAAGTGAGCAATCATATTCGTAGTTCGATCAACCTTCATTTATAAACAAAGGGAGAACACACACAATATGCTTACTCACACTCGCAAGATGTTTTGTTCAATTTTAAACCCAAAATGAAATGTGGAGGTAATTTTTTTACTCAAATTAAGATCACCAAAAGAGCTTTTGATTCTCAAGATTTCCGAGAGGCACTAGAGAAGCGCATACATCCTTTTGATGATATTATTTTGACTAAACAATTACAAAACAAAATAATACTTGTTCATTTTAAGCCCACAAAGCAAAAGTGAATTCTTTTTAAAGCACTTAATCAAATATGGAATCTACCTTGTTCAATTGTTAAACCTTAAACCAAATCTAGTAAATTGTTTCTAAGGTTCTTTTTAAGCCTTTTGTTTGAAAAATTTGAAAGAAAATTTGTATTGTTCTTTTTAGAGCCCAAAAGGAAATTTATTGTTCCCTAAAGCATAAAAGATGACAAATTTCTTAGGAGAGATTGAGAACTCTCTAAGAGTGTTAAACAACACTAAAGTGTTTAAAAACACTTAGTATAAGATAAGAATAATGACCTTATGTAACCCTCCATTTTTCTTTCCTCATTGCCCCAACCTGAAAAATGATTAAAACCAGAAAATACAGAGACAACAAATAGGTTAATAACTCAAAAATCTGAAAACAAAATGGCATATGTTTAAAAAAAGCAAATTTGAACTTTTTATTGTCATCCAACGGTGCAATCAACAAATACAACAGAGTTTAGAAATCCAGCAGCACAATATAGCGCCACATGTTGACTGAGCGCGACACTCTGCAGTAGACAGAGAGCGCAAAGGCGACGCTGTATTGGAATGCGGTGCAGTTTGGAGTGCGACACAGTTTGAAAATTTGAAATTTCTAGGCGGGAAAGAAAGTGCGGTGGAGTTTGAGGTTGGAGTGGTGCAATATAGCACCGCTGGACTGATAGCGATGCAATATGGCACTGCCGGTCTATAAGTAGTGCAATTTCCTGTAAGCACAAAAAAATGTCAAAAAACCATGGAATTTTAAAAAAACATGATGAATTTCTCCAAATCAGCCCCCCTTCTAGTGCCAAAATGTGAACCCCAATCCTATACCTGCACAAAGACAAGAAACAAACACATTAGTAAGCTTATATGCAGGATAAAACAAGGATTCCCCATGAAATCCATCTACAATGCCTAATAATTGGAAAAACGAAGAACAAACACAAAAGATAAATGAAATCCTAATTATGCATGCAAACTCTTGAACCCATGGGGGAATTGGTGCCAATTGGTGTGTGAAAATTGGCCCTTTCCCAACTCCTTTGTTGCAATGTTGATGATTTGATGAGTGACCACCTTGATGAAGATTCAATCAAGCTCTATGATGAAAAATATGCATAACCTAGCTAAGAATTTGATGAAATGGATGAAACTAGATATGCTTGAGGATGAAGTTGAGTATAGTAAGTTTAATCAAATTGTGGATGATAGAATGAGAGGAAGAGTCTCTCATTTATAGATTTCCAAATTGGAAGAGAGAGTGAAATTGAGCAATGTGGGATCATTCAACATCCAATGGCCAAGTGCCACTTGTCAAGATGTGAATGGTTGAAGGTTGTGCACATTTTGGTCAATGTGCATGATAAATGCTATGAGATTAAAATTTGAAATTTGAATGTGACATGTTGGAGGGAGAAGGAAATAGAGTTAATGTCACTTCTCTCAAGGCCAATGACATGTAAGAGGCCTTAAATGCCTTGTTGGAAGTACCCATCCCTGTTTGGAGGGATTTTTGAATTGGAAGAATATTCCACAAAAGATGCCTTTTTGAATGGAAATTGATGAATTAATAACTCAAATAAATTGATTTATTGTGCAAGTTGCAAGATCTAGAGGATTGGAGTGATTAGGATTAGCATTAATTAAGAGGGGGATTAGCTAATTTGGCCATTTTGACTTAGATTTTAGGATTTAAATAAATCAAAGTTGAGAGTAATGATTTTAGATTTAATTAAATAAAGATTGATTTATTTAATTAAAGGAGGATGATGTTGGATTTAAACCAAATAAAGATTTATTTAATTTAAATGAGATGACTTTAGGGATTAATTAAATAAAATGATTTATTTAATCAAAAGGGGGATTACAAATTAATTAAATAAAATTGATTTATTTAATTAAGAGATGAAGAGTGCTAAATTTAATCAAATACAAATTATTCGATTAAATGACTAGCAAAGGAGATGATTCAAGACGAAATGGTGTTAGTAAATCAGGATCCAATGTGTTGGATTGAATTGTATATTTTCCATGTCTACAGTTATTAGCTGTTTTTTAGTTTTTAGTTATCATCTACAAGCATGTTGATTATTCAAAAATGAATTCCTTGAATAAAATATGTGAGGAAGATTTTGTGTAATATTTTATGATGCATAATGAATGAAGTTCAAGTTCATTTGAATGCGTAAAATCTCAAGATTTAGATTTGGCTTAGTTAAATGAAGTCAACTACTTGAGCAGGCCACTAGAGGTAAATGTTCTCCACTACATTTGTAGTTGTTTATTTATGTTTATTAGTTATTTTTGTTTATCATTACTTCATAAATTTCATGTAAGTCATAATAGATTCTCATATTTTGATTATCAGTAATGAATTCTCATGAGCATGAATGCGTTTAGTTAACTTGTAGTAATCTAGAGGTTAGGATAAGTTCAGTTACTAGTTCTAAATAGTTTGAGTTAGTTTTAGCAATTCTTTGTTAACAACAATTTAGTTACATGTTATGTTTTAGGCACCTGCAGCCACTAGCGCTAGTTTACTTCTTTCAGTATTATGCATTTCTGTGATTTTCCAGAAAGAAAAATACCTTAAATAGGATAACCTAAGTAGCCGTAGGTCATTGAAGGCATATATAGTGCAACACCATCACAAGTTTACAAACCTTGGTTGACAATTTAATGAAGCCTTTACAATGTTGAGTGGACTATATTAGCCTTCATTAATGGTTTAATGACTAAGCCCTCAAAGCTATAACCTGAAGATTAAATATTTGTACCAAGTAGCTATCTTGCCCAAAATTAAGGTTCATTTCATTATGAACCTAGGGAGGTGAACTTGAAATGGGCCAGCAAAGTATATGCACTAGGATTCCATTGTATCCATATTTATCCTATAACTTAGAAAGGAAGTAAACTGAAAGTGAATTCTTGAAATGAAGCAACATAAGTACTGAACATTAACCAAAAATTAAAATGAACTGAAATGAATTACAAAAATAGAAATCTCAATAAAAAAACAAGAATATACTTTGTCGATCGTGGCTGCAAGAATAGACACAAAACAAAGTTCTAGTGGCTGTAGGAATAGACAACTACTAAGACTGTAATTAAATTGCTGAACAAAAAAGTAACTACTAAACTGAAAGGATGGAATTCTCACCAAGTGAGCCCCCTTGAATGAGTTTTCCCAATCATAACTCAGATAAAACAAACTAAAATATAATTTTATTCATTGAGAACAAGATTACAACGTAGCAGCAACAAAACTGTATTTCTTGAAAGCTGAAAATACAAATACAACTCTCAGAACATTTAACCTCTCGAAGAGGAGCATTTGACCATTATTTATAGAAGAAAATATTCTAACTAACTTAAATAACAAGGTAGTCAACTCCAACAGATTAGGAGGACGCCATTTATGAAAAACATGAAAAAGAGGAAAGGAGGTTGCATGCACAAGATTCAGTCAAACCAAAATTGCTTCAACAAAAATCCAGCATGACAATATCTCCTAAATCTACTCAACCAATAGACATGGCCATTAAGATTAACTTCCATAGCTAGAAGTTTCCAACCGCTTGACTTCTTCAATGTCCATTCTACTTGACTTTTTCAGCAACCGAAAAGATGGTATGAACTCCTTCCACATTGCAAGCTCCCTTTATTTCAGCATTTAAATCTGGACCTACATCATAACTTTAGTGTGCACAATACAAATTCATATCCATAATTATCTTAATGTAACATCCATTCAACTACATGTAAAATTAACATAGATTAGTCACATAGCAAGCTAATATCTTTTAAAAGTCATAAGGATAAGTCTATGCCCAAGGTTTATGGATTTTAAGGAAATAACATGGAAAGTTTCAATAACCAAATGCCAAAGTCTATAGTATCAACAAAAAATATATGATAAACCCTATCAAAATTGAGCCATTAATTGGACTCATCATCGACCCCCAACTTAATGTTTTGTTGGTCCTCCAGCAGATGAAGCTCTATTCCTTTGTCTTGCCAAAGTTCTAAAGTCAGCAACTGCCAACTGTCCCAGATCAGTATTTGCAGTATCTAAATGAGAATCCCAGTAGAATCCTTGCTTCTTTTCCAACCTGTCCCACCTTTCCCTTTCTACAACTATGTCATACTGATAGTATTTATAATTTGGTACTGGCTATAATAGAGTTGGTGGCTGAAATGTCAATGGAAGCCAATACTGCTTCTTTATCCTTCCAATCTGTATGTACCTAGTACATCGTTTACATGTTGTAGCATAATTTTGGAAGGAATGGGGTTCTGCTTGTTTCAACTATTTTGGAAAACTATTCCACCTCTATGATAGGTACCCTAACACTATTTTCCCTATAGTTTTAGCTATATGCTCATATTATTGGTATGCTTCTTCCCTGATAGAAATGATTCTATTTTTGTAGCTTGGAAGATAAAGAATTTTGTGCCAAGTATATAAAATGTCTGAAGGGTTACTGGATTTCTTTGATAGGCAAGGGAGCACTGAGTTCTCTTCCCCTATATATTTTAAACCACTCCCCCCAACTGACTTCATTTTGGATCCATGAAATGAATACCCTTAGATGGATATCTCCAATTTACAACAATGGGTTCCAGTCATGATCATTAGGCACAACATAATTATGTAAATACAATTGACATAGTAGATTTTTAACTTCAATAGGAGAGGTTTGGTAGGCTTGAAAAAACTCATGTGGAGTCTCAATAGAAGGGTTTAAACTTGAAATAATCCTTGATAGTTTGAAGGAAAGATGACGGTCCTCTAGATGCAGTGCATATACTTTTGGAGGAGTTCTGCATGCCATCATTTGTGGTACTAAAGCTACCAAATTATCTACCTTGTCCTTCAATACAGCAATCTCTTCATCTTTCTTCTGAATTTTGGCATTTTTCTTTTTGACTTCTTCCTATAGCTTGTGTCTTTGCTTTTTCCACTCCTCTTTCTTTTGCATTTCATTCCATAAGTTCAGAGCTACAAGATTCCATGAAAAATTTGGAGGTTTATGTATTCCTACCAAGATTTTTCCTTGTGCCGGTTCATGCTGTTCAAATGGTACCAGTTGTAGTGATTCTTATTGTTCATCTTGTTTTTGCTGCAGTGGTTCTTGATTTTCAACCTACTTTGCAACAACAAGAAGCTTGGCTAACCCAATGTTTGCATATTCTTCAAAAATATCCTTCATTTCAACATTTTACTGCCCCTTGGAAGCTTTTGTCTCCTTCTTGGGTGTTCTTCTGAGCCTAGGGATTCTTTTTAGAGGTATATCAGTAGTTGGCTTATTTGGATTTGATTTATTTAAAGGGGTTTTATGTTTCTCAATGGCTGTAAGAAGACCAACGCCATCAAATTTCTGTTTACTGGGGCTAGGCTTTTCTTTTTCTGATTTTTGGCTCCTAGCCTCCCTTTTTCTAGTTTCTACTTCCCTCATTTGTTCTTCCTCTTTCCTAATGGCTGCCCTAGTATGAATTGGAGTTTTAGGTAGTACATTGACATTAGGGTCTATAGATAGACTTTCTTCATTCGAAGATTCTGATTGAGAGGATCCTATTTCTATTGCCGACTCGGCTACTAGAGGGTTTATACTAGGGTTTGTTCCAGAGCTTGAAGCTTCAAGAGCGGTCTTAGCAACCCTCTCACTCCTTCTAACCCTATGAGCTTGAAGCTGACCTCTATGATGCACATTTTCCAATCTGAACTAAATAATGCTCACAAATTCTTCCCAAGAAATACCAGATACTTCTTGTAAAGATTTTTCTACTAACAATTTTATCAAATAGTGATGGGAGATTGAATTGTCCCTACCTTTTTTCATTTCAGCTACCATGATTTCCAAGAGGTTGTACAACACATTGGGTACGTTCATCCTTCTTCCATGTCTCATATGGTTCAAGAGCTTAAAATGCACAGAATGGAGGCATGATTGGCGACCTTCACAGGTAATATATTTGACAATGTGGACAACAACTTGTTTCCACTTTTCTGGTAGAGAAGTCCTCCTTGTTCCCTCCTTATCTACTACGAGTAGAGGGTCACTAGGTTCAGTGAACTTTGCTTGAGCTGACCTCCCATCCCTCTAAATAGGGTATGGCTCTTCCATGACAGGCAAACCCGTTACATCATAAATTCTCACCTTAGTGGCTATAACTTCTAGCCCATTTACCATTGCCTTACCATCATAAAGTGTCTGGGAAAATTCTAGATTAATGCCCTCATTGAAATTGTCTAATTTCAGAAAGTATTCCAACCATCCACAATTTTTGAATTCAGCCAGAGAAAGTGCATCTTGCAATAACACATCATGAACTGTAGGTTCATTCCTAATTATCTGGCCTCCCATTGTTTCTACCCATAATCAAGACAACACTTCTGCAATTTTTTTTTTCTTGCAATCCTTCACTGAAAACCCAATTTCTTCCACTTATTGCAAATATTCTTCAATGCTAACACCAATGCCATGTAATTCCTCAAATTTTCTTTTTGATGACGTTATGACTATGACTAAGGTAGTAAAGAAACATAAATGAGGGATATCATTAAGAAAAATGGCGACGGTTTGGTGTTACATCATACGTATAGGCCATCATTTCAACTATTTCAAATTGGCTCATTTTAAATTTGCTGACATGTATGACACATGGATATAATGAATTTACACTACCCCCCCAACCAAAATGAAGGTATGTGTCCTCACAGGACGGGATGTAATTATGGTACAATAGGGAAAAGTACTTAAAGATGTGCTGAATTATCTACATTAATATACAGTAATTAAATAAATGCATTCAAGATAATTAAGATATAACAAGCTATTACACATGTACCTAGAAATTTGGAACATCTTTTCCAAAGAATGTGGATGAAGTACCTGTAAAAGTTCAGTAGAGTAACTAAATGAAGTGGGGATGGAATGAAGTGATGGTGGAGTTATGGAAGAGAGAGAAAGGATGGAGATGGATGGACATATGGATGTATTAATGGAGAAATGGATTCTTGTAAAAGTGGAAATATTTATTGTGATTGCATGCATACTTTGACTAGTCAGAAGGAGGGACACTAGTCTACTTTCTTTGACTGTAGGAAGTTTGGGATTCTGGTACTCAAAATATTGTTGCATGAATTCTTGCTTGGAGGCAAGCTTATGATATAACTTGAATTGATGACCATTGACCAAGAGCTTAAAACTGATAGGGTCAATGGTTATGAGTCGAACAACACCATTGGAGAATACTTCTGCTACTTCATACGGTCCCAACCACCTAGTTTGCAATTTGCCTGCATTATCTTTATACCTAGAATCATTAAGGAGGGCCCAGTCACCTGGTTGGAATTTCTTATCCTTTATGTATTTATCTTTCCATTTGATTCTCTGATTTTGCACCATTTCAGTATGGTGGAGAGTTGACTGTCTCATATCATCCAAGGCATTCAATTGCATGATCTTGTCCTTTCATGCCTTAGACATGTCTATCCCAAGATCTAGTGCAGTTCTAAGAGTTTTATGCTCAAAGTCAATAGGCATCATTATTTTTTTTCCATACAACTCAAATGGAGTAAAACCAGTTGTTGTGCCTTTTGCACACACGTCCCATTTGAAAATGGGGACCCTCTCTTCCCTCTTTGGATTGTCGGGCCATTTTTGCTTTGCCTCGTTTTGCATGCCCAATTTTGTGTCCTAAAGGGTCAGCACATTCCCCAAAGCTATATTTTAAGCTTGACCAAAATCGCCCCTTTAAAAAATGCTAAATCTGGGGTCAATTCGGGTTTTCCTTGCCAGAATGCCCTTTCTGGCGTCCGTGGCTCCTTTCGGGCCTAGACCCTCGAGTTTCCCTTTCCAGGTTTTCGTCCTGGGTTTGCTATTTCTAGCGCATAACGTCCGATGTCTTTCCAGACCTCGGACCCCGAAAGTCAGGTTCCCCCCCCCCGGATTTCCTCTGGTGCTTTGCCGTTTCTCGCGGCCGTGGTGGGACATCTTCCCGCCGCCGACTGCGAAATTGAACTTACCAACTTCCCCTGCCGCCGTACGAAGGAATTGAATGCTGCATTAATGGCAGGTATGGCTATAAATTCAGATTTTTTACCTGTCATTTTCATCCGACCAAGTGATAGAATTTCGAGGAGCTCCAGTGTGCCCAACATTTTCAGCCCCATAGTCTGAGCTCCATTTTCCAACATTTTCCGCACGACCATTAGAAATATCTTCGGGATCTTGAGGTACGCCCGTCGCCCATGCAACTTGCCCTCTTTTTTGTGAAATTCATAGCCTTAAGGGAATGTAAAATGCAAAACTAGGCTAAAATCCGATATGTAAAGGCCTTCCCATTAAAACCTACATTTTAAAAATGTAAAAATCAATCGTTTAAGTGGCCAAAATTCAATCCAGAGCTGGACCACATTGCGGCTATTCTTCGAAACAATAGCCGACGTCTCTTGGGCCCGGGCTCTCCCATGGCCGTCTGCTCAAAATTCACGTGGCTGAACCCACCTTAGACTCTGACCTACGGACTTCCCCTCATGGGAATTTGTTGTGTCGTCACTATTTTATACGGCCTCGCCCAAGCGCCTTCCCGACCTCCAGACCCCGGACACTCGAAGTCTGTCTGAAGACTTGGAAAATTGAAAGAACCAGCCAAGATCAAAGCAGCCCTGGGATTCGGTCCTCGGAATTCCATTCTCAGAATTTCGTGCTGACTTCACCGTTTCGACGGCCTTCCTCGAGCGGCTTTCCAAACCTCAGTTCCCAACTATGCAAAATCTGTTCCAAACTCCTAGGCGGAACCTTTAACCGAAATTCACCCTGGACCCCGATCTTTGGAATTCCGTCCTCAAAATTCCGTGCCGTGTTCGCCGTTCCAAACGACCGTCCTAGGATGTCTTCCCGACTCCCAGACCCTAGTCCACTGCCCGAGCTTCTTTCGGATTCTAACCACTGGAATTCCCCTCTCGGGATTCCATTCCATTGGCGGTCGTTTTAATGGCGAATTCGGGACAGCTTCCCGACCTCCGAGTCCCGATTCTCTGATTGCCGCCTGGCTGTCCCAAGTCCTTTGACCATCTCCGGAGACTGTCCTCTGAATTTCCTTCCCCAAATCTCCGCTTCTATTTCACCATTTCCAACGGCTGATCCATAGCCGCTTCCCAACGATGGCAATCCAAGACCCAGATTCTGAGACCCGGATTTCTGCCTCCCCTGTGCCGTTTCCAACGGTCGTCCTGCATCTGATGCCCAAACTCCCGAATGAATGATCAAATGACCTCCAAATCCAAAACGGACTTCGACCCACTTGCTAAAATAAAGTGTTCCTTCATGCCAACCTTCTAATACTCAAATCCAACATTGGGGAATGCCTTTGGGAATTCCATCCTTAATTTTCCCTTTCAAACACCATTCTGCTAAGGGAATTCCAACCCTGGGAACCCGGTTTGTTTGCCTTGCTTTCTAACGATGAGGTATCAAGTGTTATATGCTTGTTGAATATGAATAATGATTGCAGAGCTAATCTTGGTGTGCAGGGACTTGTCCGGGACCGTTTCATCATGATTATTGCTACTGATTCCCTTCTTTTGTGTAGGATTTATGGAATTCGGTGCAAAAACTTCCGGTGCCTCCAAGGAGAAAGGGAAGGGAATAGCCAAGACACCTCAAGGCAAGGAGGACAAGGACCCGATGAAGTGCAAGTTCTAAGGGGTCCCCATACAATCCAAAGTCACCTCTCTCTGGAGAGATGTCATAGATACCAACATTGGCTAGGTCGATGTTGATGAATTCATACAAAGGGTTAGGATGAACCCCAAGATAGAGAATGCAAGATTGATAAGGAAAAGTGGAATTGCCAAAGTTGTAGGCTTCTCGCCAGCCTTGGTGGCCCCAGAATTGGTAATGGCATGTGTAGAAGCATATCAGGAGGAGACCTGAACTATAGTGGACCAGGACAGAAATATCCTTGCAGACATGTCCCCGTCGGGTATAATGACAACATTCCACATTCCTGCCTATGAGAGCATGGAGACCCCCACCATGGGGGAGTGCAAGGAACTATGAGAGCAGGATCCATTGGGATGCAAGAAGCTCATTAATCAATATTGGTTAAAGGATAAGTGGGGTAGCGCTGGAAAGCTTCCTCAGGAGCTTTTTTGCAGTGATTTCTTCAAGGATTACCATGACCTCATAACTTTGCTAAGCCGAGTGATGGGCCTTCCTGCGGTGGCCTTCTTCCAAGAATGGATGTTTTATTTCATAGATCAGATTCTCCATGGCAATGGGATTGCCTTCTATTGGGGAGAGATAATCAGTGATTGCTTCCATGAGCAGTTTACAACCGTGAAGAAGACCTCCAAGTTCTTCATGACCTCCTACTTGGTATATTCCCTCGCTGATCAGTGACATTATTAGGGATTGATGGTGGTACCTAGTGATCCATCGGGGGTGAAACTCAAGCCTTACGATAAATACCCTCAACTATAGTTCATAAATTTCAAGAGAGATTACTGTCGGGTGAATGATGCATTCATCGCCCACATCATTCGGTCCCTCATGGGCGACTTTCAAAGAAGATTTTCTCATAGTGCCAGAGCTCTGCTCAAATAGTATGCCTTCCTTTAGATACAATTCCTGAAGTTCACATACATCCATGCCAAGGGATTCATGGAAAGACCAAATAAGCTGCCCCAGTACCCCAATGATCAGATCATTCTATTGGAGTTGACCCGACAACTACGACATATTCAGAGCATCCTGAGCAATAAGGATTTGGTGAGCCTGCCTTACCCCATTGGGCTCAGCCAAGGAATGTACAAGATTCATACCTCCAAGTGTGTGGGGTATTCAGAAAGGGAGTTGGCTGAGTACAACTTCCATCAACATATAGCTCGGCCTCGAATGGACCCGTATGGACACATCAAGAAGGCGCTAGGACAAGAGTATGCCCACCTCCACAACATCGAAGACTTTTGGGCCAACTGCAAAGATGATCTTGAGGTGCAGTTGAGGCACTAAATGCGCATGATTTCCATCTATGTGCGAAGGATTAACCTGTGCCTGGTTCCTGACCAGCTCGAAGAAGATGAAGATACGGTGATCGATCCAGGATACGATGCCATCGCTAATTTGCCGATGCCTGCAATTAACTGGAATGAACCAGAGCTTGATGAAATCAAAATACTCACTAGGCCCATTGAGATCCGAACAAGGGCATGGATTGACCAACAGGGGGCCCGACTAAAACAACAAGGAGTCTCCTTGACATTCAAGGGACTAGAAAGTGAACCAAGTGGCTCCGATGGAGGGGCAACTACCACCGCAACTGGGGAAGCATCTAACACAGCACCATCAGTTAGGACCAAGAAGAGAAAGGAGGCTAGTGAGCAGCTGCCTAAACCAAAGGTCTATGCCCGCAAGTCTTCTGAGCCAGAGCCTTCCAAGGAGAAGAGAAAGACAACTAGAGGCATGAAGATGAATATGATGCCCAAGGGTCCACCCCTTAGGATCAGAGAAGAAGGATCTAACTCACCAAGGTCACCATCTACTTTAGTCGTTGCTACTATTGCTGCTCTTGCCCCACATGCTTCGCTTGCGGCTTCTGTTTCCTCCCCGCCTGCAATGGACATCTTTGTCCACCTTGCTTCCACTCCTCCAATTTTGTAGATCATTCTCGTGGATTCATCATCTGCCATGACCTTTCCAGTCTCCTCTTCTTCTATGTCTCCTTCCCTACCCTCTGCTCTAGCTGCTACAATGCCTATCCTTGGTCTTCCCGAATCCTTTGTGAAATATATGCAAAATGTGCCATCCGCGCTCTCAGGGATGCTCACTATTCCGATGGTTCAAGCTGCAATAGCACAGGCTATGGCCTCTACTCTAGTTCCCTTTCCCTCTACTGAACCACCAAGGATGGAGGCGATAATGCAAATATTAAACAAGCTTGAGCGATGATAGCTAAAGGCTGCAATGAGGCCGAAGGACGAGGAATTTGAGTACCATGAACATCCACTATTTGAGCACCAGGAAATTGATGAGGTAGCTTATGAGTCCTCCAGTGAGAGCAGTGAAGAGCTGAATGTTGAATTTATAAGAGAATCAAATGACCCCGAGCTCAATGCAGAATGGGGGAAGCAGGTCAGGGAGATCGAAGATAAGGAAGCTGAAGACCGGCTCGCAAGAGAAGAAGATATTGTTACTCAAGAGACAAAGGGTAGCAAGTCTCCTACTGTGAGGCATGACCAGGCTCTAGAGAAAGACAAGGAAGCATCCCTCCATGAGGATGAGCAGGGGGAGAACCCCAAAGAGTATGGGTATAATTAGAACGAAGAGGAGGGGGATGCTGAAAGGGAAGATCCACCCAAAGAGTAGTTGCATACTGAATCCCCCACTAAACATAAAAGCCTTCAACAAGACTCCGATGAGGAGAAAGAAGATGCGGGGATTGAAGAGAAGGCTCTTGTTGTTAGAACCGTCGAGCTTGAGAAGAAAGACAATGGGAGTCAGAGTGAACCACTTAGAGAGGATCCCCAAGTACCCGAGTGGCTGCAGAGGTAGTTGAAGCAGAAGACTCCCACCATGAAGGATCCCAAGGCAAGGCTGGAAGCCATAATGGCTAGAGCACAAATAAGCACCAAGAAGAAGGAGAAGAAACCAAAGGTCAGATTAAAGGTAACCATGGATGCCTCAGGATCAAGAGCAGTGCAGATAGTCACACCAGTGGTTGGAGAACAGGGTATAATTTATAATGTCTCCACCATCAACTTGGGAGTGGCCACGAGGGAACAAAAGGTTGATCACCTCTAGGAGTCGGTTGCCACAGTGGTACACCTTATCCAGCAGGATAAGATTTCAAAGGAGGAGCTCAAGGAACAAGTGGTTGATCTAACAACCTACATTCAGCAGTGGTCATCCCCGGATGAGCAACCCATGACGTCATCTGCCCCACCTCAGCTGCTATCCCAGGAGCAGATTAATAAGTTAGAAAAGAGAAGAAACTTAGACAAGACTACATAAAACTGGTTCCGATAGGTCTTAGACATGGGAAACACGGGCATCAATTTGGTTGTCCAGACAAAAAACAAGTTCCTCGAAGTGCAAAGGACCCTTGAGGGTACGAGGCAGATCTGTGAGGAGTTCCCAAAGAAGTACAAGGCAACTTATCCAAAGATCGAGGCCATACTCGTGTTGCCAGGTGAGGTTTGGGAGAAGGACTTGGCCTTCAAGGACGATGACCACTGGTTAGTAGATTTCTAGAAGCGGGATTTCAATCACAAAAGGAAAAGGCTTGAGCAGATCATTGAGTGGATAGCGCCAGACATCGAATGGGCTAGGGATTCTAGAGAAGAGTGCTCTCAGTACATCAAATTGATAACGGGGTATGAGCCGCTCGCAGTTGAGATCAACCCTCAGAACATAAAGCCCCACTTCTTGAAAATCATGGAAGATGGGATGTCAGTTGAAGTCACCATGGAGTTCATGAGTTTTGCAGCCCGTACCTTCACACAGTCAGAGCTTTTCAGCGATAGTGCCGCCAAATATGAAGAGGACTGGAAGAAACTTGTCAGCAATTACCAGGAATGGAGCTACCAAGTGTTGCGATCAGACATCATGGAGATGGATAAGCTCCAGTGATTGATCCTGAACTTCGTAGAGTATGCACCGCTGAAGAAGCGTGAAGGAAACCCTGTCATTGATGAAGAATTCCTCAAAGAATAGCTATAGGAAAGGGCAAATAGCTAAAGGATGAAACTGCTACAGTGCTTTCACTAGAAGATGAAACTGGGAAAAGACAGAATGAGTTTATAAATGTAATATATCTGGGGGTTAGGTGAAACCCTATTGTAAAGTGAATCTTGGCCACTCATTTTGTTTTTTGGAAACTATAAATAGGGCTCTCCTCCTCTCATTTTAAGAGAGTTAAGTTGTTGTAAAGACATGCTGTTGAAAGTATAATAGAAAATACAGTCATTTTCTAGCGTATTTCTGGGTTTCTCCACATGTTTCATGATTCTTCTCCATTTAGCTAGAAATTTGCTTCAAGTTACTTTTCTTCTTTAGTATCCTTAGATTGACTTTGGTAGAATTAGTATGTTGTCTCTGGTTTTGTAGATTGCTGATGTGCGTATGCTTTCCTTGTCCATACTTTTGGTCATTTGCTGCTAGTATATGACTGTGTAAAGTTAGCCTGGACTTTAATCTCATTGCTGCTCATTCAACTTTATTTTTATTCACATTTCCATGGCGAATGAATGATGAATATTTGCAGTCCTTAGAAGATAGCATAGATTTCATGATATTGTGAAAATTCAGATTAAGTGAAATTCTGTTTAAGGAAACTATCCATAGTAGGAACCTCCATGATCTCTGTTCATCGGTAGTTGCAATTCCAAGAACCATCCTTCTTCCTCGCCCCTTCTCCTTTTTTTTAGAAACAACTTGTGCTAAGGTTCGTTGCACATTGTAAAGCCAAATCGGACGAAACAATGGAGTCCAAGACTGCTGTTTGAACTTGTAGCAAGGTATAGTAATTCCATATCCACAAAACTCCATCCATCGACCCAATTCTCCTCCAGCTTTGACCATGTAATACCGCCTTGTGATTCTAGCAAAATCACATCAAACAACTGATATGTTCCAAGCTTCATCATGACCTGACATCCGAGATACCTTGGGATAGTGTTCTGCAATTTGATTGTGGAAGATTGTCTTTGAAGAGAGGTAAGGCATCTACGCATTACCTGTGTTGTGAAGTGCATAAAAACACCATCAAAACTAGTTATGGTTTTCCAAGTAATTCTATAGGCCGAAATAGCTTCTGGCAGCCTATTTCCCCAATCTTTTTTGTGAAGTACAACTTCCTTTGTCAGAATAGACTCTATTTCTCTATTTGTTACCTCAGATTTTCCATTGGCTTGTGGATGACAGGGAGTGGATTTCCTATGCCTGAGATTATACTCATTCACCAATGTTGTGACAAGAGTGGATGTTAACTAAGCTCCTTGATCTATGACTATCTCCCTAGGAACTCCATAGTGTGTGAAGATTTATTCATAGAGAAATTCTGCAACCTTATTGTCCCTAGCAGGTTTCATGGCTTTTACCTCAATCCATTTTGTCACATAATCAGTACAAACTAAGATCTAAGAATTTCCATTTTATGGTGGAACAATTGGTCCTACAAAATCAAGTCCCCATTTATCAAATGGTGTGATAACTAATTGAGGGTATAGATGCATCTCATCTGATTTAGTTGGTCTGTCCATTCTTTGTCACCTATCACATTTCCTGGTGTATTTACTTACATCCTTATGAAGTGTAGGCCGGTAGTATCCTGTATTGAGGATTTTCATGGCTGTCCTCTTAGCTACAAAGTGTCCCCCATAGGTTCATCATGATATGCATGCAATATATCATAAGTATCATCCTCTCTTATACATCTTCTCAAAACATGATCTGGTCCAGTATAGAATAAGCAACCTGCCATCCATGAGAATGGAAAATTACTCTCAATAAGAACCCTTCACTCTTTTGGAGAGGAATGAGGGGGAAATCTTCCTATAACCAAATAATTGGCTATATCGACATACCAAGGTGTATGCACATTGATGGAGAACAAATTTTTATCAGGAAAAGAGTCATCAATGAATTGAGTGTCCTTTGATGCTGGAAATCTGTAGAGAAATTCTGCCACAACATTTACTTTCCTTGGCTTGTCTATGATGGTGATATCAAACTCCTGCATTAATATTAACCACATTGCCAATTTTCCTGTGATCAATGGCTTGTTCATAAGATATCTTATGGATGCATGGTCTATATTGACAAAGATCTGGTATCCTGTGATATAATGCATGACTTTGTTGAGGGCATAAAGGACTGCCAACATCTCCTTCTCTGTCACTGTATAGATAAACTCAACCCCTTGTAGGTTCTTGGTGATGAAGTAGATTAAATGCTCTATTGCTCCCTCTTTTTGTTCTAAGACAACACCTAGTGCATAATCAGATGCATTTGTGTGAATGTGGAAAGGAATTTCCCAATTAGGGCCTTTGAGCACAGGAGCATGAGTTAATGCAATTTTTAAATTAAAGAATGATTTATCATAATCTACTATCCATTGGAACTCAACATATTTAGTTAGAAGAGTGTAAAGTGGTGTTGCCATCTTATTGAAATCTTTTATGAAATGCCTATAATAATCTAGATGCCCCAGAAAAATTCTAACATCTTTTTTCTTGACAAGAATAGTAAGATTAGTAATTACCTCTATTTTTGGCGGGGTCCACTTGAATTCCCTTTTGAGAGATATAATGGCTAAGGATCACTCCTTATTGCATCATCAAAAAATATTTCTCACTATTCAAGGAGAGATTATGGTCCTCACATCTTTGCAAAAAGTTCTTGAGGTTTTCTAATGCTTCTGCAAAATCAACACCATAAGTAGTGAAATTATCATTATAGATTTCCATACAATCATCTAAGATATCTGAGAATATATTAATAACTGCTCTTTGGAAGGTTGTAGGTGCATTTCATAGGCCAAATGGGAGCATAAAATAGGCATAAGTCCCCCATGGACAAGTGAAAGTTGTCTTGTCCCAATCCTCACGTGCAATATGTATTTGATTATAGCTATAAAACCCATCTAAGAAGGAAAAATACTTCTTGCTTGCAAGTGAATCTAATACTTGGTCTATGAAAGGAAGAGGAAAGTGATCCTTTTTGGTGGTTGAATTTAATTCTCTATAGTCAATACAAACTTTCTGTTTACCCCCCTTTTTAGGAACAATCACCAAAGGAGACACCCATTGGATGTCTAAGATAGAGTAGAAGAATCCAACATCCAATAATTTTTGTAATTCTCCTTTCACAATCTCCCTCAATGTAGGGTTGATTCTCCTTTGTGGTTGTCTCACTAGTGTGTAGTCATCCCTAATGTAGATCCTATGAGTACAAAGTTTAGGATCCAAACCCTTCATGTCATGGTAATCCCATGCAAAGGCTTATTGATACTTCTTTAACAAGTTTGTTAGGGATGACTGCTGCTCCAGAGTAAGCTTATTATTTATATTCAAATGTTTCCCCTCTAAAACCTGTACTTGTGTAGTGAAATCAATCATGGTTGTTTCACTGATGCTTGGAACTTCTACTTCATGAGGTAAAAATGTATGAAGTATATCTATTGCTGCAAGAAATTCAGGGGCAGAAGGAGTTGACAAAAGTGTTTGCAATGGACATGAAGAACTAGACTCTTGAGTGGGTGCTTCTTCATGCACCTCATAATTGTTTTGAATTATATGAGATAATATATCATCTTCTTCCTAAATTTTTAGGAAATGAATTCTTCTTATCATCATGAGTTGTGCCATTGAATTGACTTCCTTTGCTTCTTCTCCAACTTGTGGCCAAATGGGGTTGTCTATATCATGGGATGGTTGTGTAGGAGGATAAAGGACAAGCTTTTTAGTGCTTTTCCTGTCTGAAATAGTCATGTCCCTTGACCGAAATACAATGTAAGAATCTATTGTAGCTAACCATGACCTTCCCAAAATAATAGGATATCCTCCTAATGTAGCTTCAGGGGAAATGATCATAAAATCAGTTGGATATTCCCAAGAGTCTAGAATGAAAACAAGGTCTTCAACTATACCATCTGGTTTGACAGTGGAACTATCAACAAGCTGCAAGATAGTAGCAGTAGGTCTCAGATTTGTAACATTTAGTTGTTGCAAGATATCTTTAGCCATCACATTGATAGCAACTCCCAAGTCTATTAGAGAATTCTTTACTTGGATTCCATTTATGATGGATCCAACTACAAGACTACCTGGGTTACTATACTTAGGAGCAATAAATTTTCCAAGAATGATATCTGCCAACTGTCCCATCACATGAATAGTGGTGGGGTCCTTCTTTTTCCTCCCAGGATTTTTAAGGCATGCTTCTTTTATTTCCTTACCATATATGGTAACATATTTAATGGCTTGGAACAAAGGTATCTTGACACATATGTGTTTTAGCTGATCCAAAATATCAAAGGCTACTTCCTCCTTTTGCTTAGCAACTTCTAACCTTTGAAGAAATGGTGGTTTAAGATCAGTATGCTGAACTAGTTTAAGATTATTGGGCATGTTGGTAGATGGTTAGTGCTCCCCTCAAGGTTTGTGACATGGACTAACCACCTCTCATGGATCTGTTAACTCTAGCAATTGTATCGGGCATTACCAGGTTGATCTTTTGGTGCAACGACAACTGTGGGCCAACAAGTGATATCAGAGCCAAAGGTGTTGGGTTTGAATCCCATTGAGTAACACTGAGGGGGAGTTTGTTTGTAGATGGTCAATTCTCCCCTCAAGATTTGTGACATGGACTACCACCTCCCATGGATCCGTTAACTTTGGTAGTTGTATCGGGCATTAATAGATCGATATTTTGGTGCAACGACAACTATGGGCCAATAGGGCACACTTATCTAAGAAGGGATATGAGGTAAATTTTTATTCTCCTCCTCTTCCATGGGAAGGCTCCTCTTCCATGGGAAGGTATGTAATAATAGGAGTGGAAGGTGATGACAAAGTGGTTCCTGAACATAGATGAATATTACTCAAACTCACAACATAGGTAGGATATTGGTTTGGATATGTAGAATAGATTGGCTATTGCTGTGGTTTGTTATTTGGGTTGGGTGTGGGTTGAGATGGTAATTGAGTAGGCCTAGGTGTTTTAGTATTTGAGTTAGGAGGAGGCATTACAGAAGGCTGTTGAGGTTGTGGAGGCAGCTGCATGTAACCAGTTGCCTGGTTTGGCCATTGTTTTCCTCCCCTCCATTGGGATATTTTTTGCCAATTCCCTTGAGGTTGTCAACTCCCTTGGGGTTGCTACCATTGGGGTGGAGTGTTTTGGTAATTAGGCTAGGTATTTTGAGTGTTTTTCTAAGGATGAGGTGAATAACCTCCAAAGTTTTATGGATATTGGGGTTGCCATTGATTACTAGATGCATGAGAATTCATATAAGGTCCACTTAAAGATAATGGGTCTGGTGGAATACCTTGTCTTGGAGCCCATGGCGTTCTTTTTGCAACATAGAAAAATTGATCTTCATCACCCTCAACTGGCTTGAATTCAGGTGGAATATGCTTGTTGCCAATATTGGACACCATTTTACTTTTGTAGTCCTTTTTCCTACAATGAGGAAAATATTTTGCCAACATTGCCTCTGCCTCCTCATGTTTCTTCTTTGTTTGAAGTGTATCTAGCTGAGTTTCCATATTATTTATGATGTCCTGCTTGAATTTTGATAGTAAGTGAGTGATTTGCATCCTTGAAACTCCATTAATGGAAGATTTACCCATAGAAGATTGATAACATCTCCCTTTCTTTATAGCTACTTTGGATTAATTTTGACATATCTTCTTAATATCATCCTAGGGTACTTGGGTGATATCTCCTTCTCCTATCAAATCCAAAGCATCATCACAACTCTCACTAATTCCTCTAAGGAAGAGAAACTTTTGAGACTCTTCATTGAGTGCATGATGTGGAGACTTCTTCAGACTAAACAAGAACCTTGAAAAATAGTCCTCCAAACTTTCATCCTCCTTCTGCTACATCCTAAAGATATAACCTCCTCTCATATCACTACCTCTACAATATTCTTTATACTTAAGAAAATTTTCCTTCATCTCATCCCAAATTTTTATAGTATTCCTATCTAAGCTCATAAACCATCGTAGTTTAACTTCTTTCAAAGTAGTAGGAAACAACTTAAGCCTATGAGGGTCAGTAGTGTAATCATAGCTTCTGCAGAGGATATCAAATTTAAACAAGAAAGTATTTGGGTCCTCTGTTACAAGCTCATAGAATTTAGGAAGAACTGAAGCAGGAATGTTCTTGAGGTTATCAACATCATTTTGTTGAGGGATAGGGAAATGAAAGGTTGGAAGGTTAGGCCTAATTAGGGCAGCCATATTTGCTTGATGGATTATTAGAGTAAATGGGTTCTCTATCAGGTTTGGGGTAGCCTGTTCTTCAGAGGAAGTTTCAGAACTGGTCAAATTGAGAAATGCATTAGAAAAAGGGTTTAATTCTTCTTCTAGAAAATTTTGAAACTCAACTAGTTGTTTACCAAGATTAGGATCAGCAGGAAGAAATATTCCTAGAGCATCTCTTCTCCTACCCCTATGCATGCAGTATCAACTCAGTATCAACCAACTCACACAAAGAATTGGTGAAAGAATAGTAGGTCATTACTTATTCTAATGAAGGGGTATGTTGAAAACAGACTTTAGAGACACCAAAAACAAGAAAGAAACTAGAAATGACTCCTACGAACCTCCTAGTTTGACACCATCCCCAACAATGACACCAAAAATGTTAGCCTTCATTAATGGTTAAATAACTAAGCCCTCAAAGCCATAACCTGAAGATTAACTATTTGTACTAAGTAGCTATCTTTCCCAACATGAAGGTTCATTTCATTATCAACCCAAGAACGTGAACTTGAAATGGCTCAGCACAATATATTCACTAGGATTCCATTGTATCCATGTTTATCCTATAACTTAGAAAGGAAGTAATACTGAAAGTGAATTCTTGAAATGAAGCAACATAAGTAATGAACATAAACCAACCACTAAAATGAACTAAAATGAATTACAAAAATAGAAATCTCAGTAAACAAACAAGAATATACTCTGTCTCCCATGGCTGTAGGAACAGACACATAGCAGATTTCCAGTGGCTGTAAGAACATACAACTACTAAGACTGTAATTAATTGTTGAACAAAAAAGTAACTACTAAACTGAAAGGATGGAATTCTCACAAAGTGGGCCCCCTTAAATGAGTTTTACCAGTACTAAGTCAGATATAACAAACTAAAATATTATTTTATTCATTGAGAACAAGATTACAACATAACAACAACATAACTGTATTTCTTGAAAGCTGAAAATGCAAATACAACTCTTAGAACGTTCAACCTCTTGAAGAGGAGAATCTGAACATTATTTATAGAATAAAATATTCTAACTAACTTAACTAACAAGGTAGTCAACTCCAACAAATTAGGAGGATGCCATCTATGAAAAACATGAAAATGAGGAAAGGAGGTTGCATGTACAAGATTTGGTCAAACCAAACTTTCTTCGGCAAAAATACAGCATAACAATATCTTTTAAATATACTCAACCAAAAGACATGGCCATTAAGATTAACTTCCATAGCTAGAAGTTTCCAACCGCTTGAATTCTTCAATGTCCATTCTACTTGAATTTTTTAGCAACTGAAAAGCTGGTATGAACTCCTTCCACATTGCAAGCTCCCTTTATTTTAGCATCTAAATATGGACCTACATCATAACTTTAGCGTGCACAATAAAAATGCATATCCATAATTATCTTAAAGTAACATCCATTCAACTACATGTAAAATTAACATAGATTAATCACATAGCAAGCTAATATCTTTTAAAATTCATAAGGATAAGTCTATGCCCAAGGTTTATGGATTTTAAGGAAATAACATAGAAAGTGTTAATAACCAAATGCCAAAGTCTATAGTATCAACAAAAAATATATGATAAACCCAATCAAAATTGAGCCATTAATTGGATTCCTCATTCCCCCCCCAACTTAATGTTTTGCTGGTCCTCTAACAGATGAAAATCTATTCCTTTGTTTTGCCAAAGTTCTAAAGTCAGCAACTGCCAACTATCCCATATCAGTATCTACAATATCTGAATGAGAATCCCAATAGAATCCTTGCTTCTTTTCCAACTTGTCCCACCTTTCCCTTTCTACAACTATATCATACAAATATTATTTGTAATCTGGTACTGGCCATAATAGAGTTGGTGGCTGAAATATCAATGGAAGCCAATACTACTTCTTCATACTTCTGTATGTACCTAGTACATCGTTTACATGTTGCATCATAATTCTGCAAGGAATGGGGTTCTACTTGTTTCAATTGTTCTGGAAAAATATTCCATCTCTGTGATAGGTACCCTAACACTATTTTCCTTATATTTTCAACTATCTGCTCATATTCCTAGTATGCTTCTTCCCTGATAGGCGTGATTCTATTTTTGTAGCTTGGAAGATAAAGACAAGAAATTACTCATTATATCTACTTGGAAAAAACGTGAGGATTTTTATTTAAAATATAAACTAGGAGATGGAATTCATTTACAAGTTCAATGTGTTAGTATATTTGATGAAATTATAGAGAAAAGGATAACCATTAAAAAGGATCTCATCACTAATGGTCTTGTGAAATTCTATAAGGAAAACAAGATCAATGGCCCTCAATTCAATGGAAACCCTTGTCTATGGGACAAAAACATACAACCATCATCAAATACACAATCATCATTAAATATACAATAAAATACTCAAGGTGTCATTATTCCTAGAGAACCACCTACATGGAACCCTATGCCATGACAAAAACACACTCCTCTAGGGGAGCCTATGAAATTGACCTTACAAAAATTGGTCTAATTCAATCTCATCACATTACCTAAAATTAGAGATTATGAATCTCAATTCAAATCCTTATAGTACAAAGATAAAATATATTGTGAATAGCATAGGGCCAAAGGTCATAAGACCCTTGATTGCATAAAATTTGAAAAATCTCATTGAAGATTTTATTGACCAAGGCAACATCACCATTGAAGATAATCTCAACAATACATCCAAAAATAATCACATCAATGATATCCATAGCTCACATAATGATAAATTAGGAATGTATCAAGATAATTTTCCAAAGCATGATGAAAGTCATTCATCTATGGATAGCAATGGCTAATCCCAAAATAATTGCATTAATACTAGCCATGGCCATAACATATCCACATCATTTTAATCCATAGTAGGTCATCTTGAAGAAGCTTACCCACAAGAAGCCTCCATATCTCCTTCCTATTCTTCATCCCCTAAACCTTTGCAACATCAATCCACACCATCCTCATCAAACAACTCATATAATAATGAAACCTTTCAGGATTTTATCCAAGGGCTATCCATGATAGATAATCATGAACTCAAAGCTAATAAATTTTTTGATACAATTCCATCCAATGATCAAGAAATCCTAGACCAAACACCATTATGCATCCCATCACTTATCATGCCTACTCTAGAGAGTCCTATTCAAGATCCATTACCAACATGCAAACATATTGAGGCTATCCAAGTGTCCCTTATTTATACCCAATTATTATAATGAAATATATGCCAAGAAAAAAAATCCAAATCATAAAGAATCAAGCCTTGAAATGAATCAAGATCAAGTTACCTAAATCCACGAATCTCATCCTATCATTGATCAAGATCACATCTCTCTAAAATTTCATGATGGTCCCATCATCCATTTCCATTCCATCCATGATCCCAAAACTAAAGTTGAACCCATTCATATTCTAATAACCTCCTCTTTCATAGATGAGGCACTTTCTTCCCTTGGACACATAGATGATCTCCCCCTTGTTCATCTAGAACAAGAGTCTTTATCTCTAGACATATTTGAAAATGGTGAAGCTATAGATGAGTTCATGGGAATCCATGATGATATTCCAAAAAATGACAATGAAGAGGATTTTTATATTGAATTTGAGGCAACAACATATTTTGGGAAACAAGCTAAGTTGCTTAGTCCTCAAAATCATGTCAATGAGATTGATCAACAAGCTACTATGGATCTGATCAACATCCTATAGAATGAAGAAGCAACAAGCTATTTGAAACATGAGCATGATGATGTATGACATTGTAATTGATGGCGAGCCATTGTAAAAGTGATCGTTTATCTGTATGTATATATGGGCTGATGCAAGAAGTTGGGTCCACAAAAAGCTCAAAAAGTGGAAGTGTTTTTTCTGTTTTTAGAATTTGTCACACTTGGACTAAAAATTTGAGGCACTTACACAATGAATCTTAAAAAAAAAGTAATATGAAATTTATCATTTTGAATATAGTTTCCAAATATGTAATTTATTCAAATACCTAGATGATAGAAATTAAATTTTGATATGGATGTATAAAAACCACTTTTTAAAAGTCCCTATTTTTTTACCATACCATGCATGTGTACATACACTACTTTTTGACCCAAATAAAAGTATTTTTCTAATTACTTTTGGGGAAAGAGAGCTAACAACATGAATATTGATGAGGAATTTTTTTTATACATAATTGGACCTACACTAATTTTTTTTGAATATATTTTTTTCATTGTGTAGATAATTTTCTGAAGATTGATGCCATATAATTTTTTTTACAAGAAACTTAACCAAAAAAACTTATTAAGAAACAATAAAAAAGCCTGATATTTCAAGTTTAAGGACTAGTTTGCTTATAAATTAATTAAAAAATAACAAATATAATCCAATATTAATAAAAATTATATATTTTGAAACTATGCATCATTTTCTCTAATGGATTTTAATTTTATAGATTGATTCATAAGAAAAGTCCATTAGTCATATTGGCAAAGTTGGACATTCTTCTTCAATCTGCCTTAGTGTTTTAGTTGCAGGTCAAAGGCTAAGGGTTGGATTGCCAAGCCTTTACCAAGCCTAAAACCAAGGCTGCATGTGGGTTGGGGATTCCAATTTAAAATAATGTGTATGCATTATTTAAACAAAATGCATACGTAGTTATGTATTTACCCGTTGGGTAAAAAGAACGTGTACGCATTAGATAACGTGTACACGCTCCTAGAATAGAAGGCACATGGATTTATAAAATGCATACACATTTCTAATATATCTATTTACTCCTGATTTGAAAAATATTGATAGAGCACATTTTTTTTGCAACATTCCTTTTCTGTAGTACAATCCGAAAGCGCCATTTTTTGCATTTTTTATTGTAATTTTATCTTCTGCAAGGTATATTCTATTCAAATTATTGGAAGAGACAAGTGTAGGTTGAATTTTCTAAAGTGGAATCAAGTACAAGAATATTTTACAAGAAGATTTAGAAAAAGATAACTTTTGGATGTATTCATGATTCTTTTGTACTTCAAATTTTATAGAAGAAAGGATCTTCATAGTACATAGTTTTGTTTAAATATTTGAAGGAGATAGAAATTTGAGAATAGGTTAAGAATCATTTGTTTTGTTATCAGAGAGGGTTTGGTAACCATGGGATCAAAACAAAGGCAAATAAAAAACTGTAGAAAGTTAATGACACCCGAAGAAATTCAAGCAAATAAAGAAATGGAGGCAAAAAGACAAAGGGATAGAAGAGAAAGGATTTGTTAAATAAAAAATTTGGAAGCATCTAGTTCCATGAATGTTGAAGAGGAAACCATGAAGGATGAAATTAATGTAGATGATGCAAATGTGGAGATGGTGAATACGGAAGAAAATGCAATTATGGAGACAAACCCAACTATGCCTTCAATGCAATTAGGTATTTTTGTAAAACCAAAAAAGAAAGATGATTCAGTAGAACAAGTCATATCTAGTGTTGCTAATGCTATTGATTTTATAGGTAAGAAAAGTCGATCTAAAGATAAGAAAATAGCTCGTCGTGCAATAACAACTGCTCTAGTTAATAAAGCAACTTCAAATAAAAGAATGTTAAGATTAGTAAATGTATAAAATTAAATCCTAAAACTTTGAAAATAGCTGCTGAAAGAAGAGAAAGTATTGAAAATGATTCAATTAATCAATGTTGGAGTTTTAGTGGTAGACTCCCAAGATCAGACATGAAATTAACTAATGAAATTAAATCTTTAATCAATTTTTTTTGGCATGATAATACAAGAGTATGACCTAACATTAGAGATGTCTTAAAATTAAGGGTGGGTTCCAAAATTTGCGAACGTTATCCAAAGCATCTCTTAGATATGACTCAAACTGAATTATATATATATATTTTTTATATGATTCAATATTACCATTTAATATTAGCACAAGTAAAAGATCATTCGAAAAGTGTAAACCTTGGTATGCTAGAATTAATAAAAAATGAATCTCTTGTTGTTGTAAGACTCATGCACAATTTTTTTATTATTATAAAATTTTTCAATATATACGATGCACTTTGCATGCTAACCAAATTATGCAGGACAATTGTGGTATTAATATGCCACCTGAAACAATCAAATATTTTAAAGCAGGTTTGTTTTGTGAACCCTCTAATGGAAACTTATTTTATTTAAAAGTATGTATTAATGGAGAATGCAATAGATGTGGTAAATTTTCATTATTAGGAGAATGTATGCATGAAAGTAGTTTAGATGAATTTGGACAACAATTAGTGGATGTAAAAATATTTAAAAATGTTGAATATTCTTTAAAAGATGGAAAAATTGGAAAACGTTGTGAACTAATTGTGGAAAAAATTTAGTGTGCATGCATTTATTAAAGAAATTAAAGATAATATTGTACGTAAATATGTTAAACACTCTTAGTATGCTCATTGGCTTGATAATCATTTTTTTGTTGTTGTAAAAACACATTCCCAATTGTAACTATATTGTTAGTTGTTGATTTTGCTGAACATTATACTCTTGCTCCACAAGAATAAATTCAATCACAGTATTATAATTCAGTGCAAGTAGCTATATTTATTCATATTGTTTATAGACATGTAGATGATAGTAGAGAAGATACTAGACATTTTTCGAGAGAGTACAATTTTTATGTAAGTGATAATCGATTACATTCATCCGACTTTGTTCAATATTGTTTTGATATATTTTATAAAAAAATAAAAGAGAGAGGAATTCAAATGAGGGAACATCTCATATGGTCGGATAATTGCATGGGTCAATTCAAGAAGCTAGAATGTTTCATTGGTTATGTAGAGTTCATAAGGAAAATAATATCCAACACATGTGGAGTTTTTTTGAAGCTGGACATGGTAAGGGAGAACACGATGGAGCAGGTGCATGTGTGAAAAGAGCTCTTGCTAGAGAGAAACTAAAATTTGAGGATGCTGTGAAATTAAGAGATACACATGAAATTGTAAATTGACACAATGCAAAATTATCTACAAGAACAAGTGAGAGCTCAATAATTTGACCCTTCTTTTGGTTAGTTGAAGAAAAATATATTTTTTCTCGACAAGGTTGTGAAACAATTAATGGATCTACAAAATGACATTCGTTTAAGAGTTCAAATGTAAACATATGGACAATATGGACAAGGGAGTTGGCATGATTTCACTAATTTTGTATTGCAGGTGATTGGGAAGCATGTGAAGATACAGAATGGGTCAAACAATGGTAACAAAGAGCCTTAACACCTACATCAACACATGTTCAACATGGAACAACAATTGAAGATAATCAAGTGTTCACATCAGATGATTATGATCGTGTTTCAGATCTTGTACAAGAAGGTACATTAAATTGAATTGAATTTTATATGTATGCATGTTTATATGTGAATTAAATATAAGTCACTCTTTATTGAATCTTTTATTTATTTTTGCAAGACATGTGCATGTTGTTGTTGCACCTGAGGGGAATGAAGAGGAGATGAAGTATTGGCTGGCTAGATGTGTTGAGAGAAAACATAAGTTGGTACATCCTAGAGTGGATGATGATAACTTTGAGTATCCAGCTGGTTTGATGGTTGTTGTTGGCACCTAGCTTCAAAAATATTTGATAAGAAAGAATCGCTTGCCTACATTTGAAGATTATGAAAGACACAAGAAGATTATACATTATTCACATTTGATTTTGGCAACCAATATAAAAATAGTTAGATATTAGGGGAGGCCTGCTAATAAAGTGTTATGGACACTTTCAATGGATGAGCATAAGAGAATCATAGATGCATTACAAAAAAGAGAGGATGCAGATGGTACAACAAAGTAAATAAATATTAGTAAGTATATAGTTGTATATATATTTAATTGATAGTCAATATGTAGTTAAAAATTTATCACATATACATGTCTATATACATATTTGTCTTTAGTCATTTCCTAATTAAATTTTTATAATATTTTTTGTTTAAGGTCTCCCAAAACTAGATGCATTACAAAAAAGAGAGGACATGCATATATATTACAGTGTAATTCAAATCTAGAAATAAAAAGTATATATAGTTCTAGATACATTTAATTGATAGTATAAATATAAAACTAAATAGTTAAATTCCATTTTATAAAAGGGTTTATAATTGATTTCATATCCCCTTAATCCATTCTCTTAGGAACCCTTAATCCATCCTCTTATGTACCATTAATCCATACTCTTGCATCGACTTAAGTCTCTCTATTAATTCCCCTTAATCCATCCTCTTAGGACCCCTTAATCCATATCCTCGTATATCTACCATTAATCCATACTCTTTCATCCCATTAAGTCAATCTATCAACATCCCTTAAGCCACCCTCTTAGTACCCCTTAAGCCATATCAAAATATATCAAACCTTAATCCATCCACTTGCATCCCCTTAAGTCACTCTCTCAACACCCCTTAAACCATTCTCTTAGGACCCCTTAATCCATATCCTCATATATCTACCCTTAATCCATACACTTGCATCCCTTTAAGTCACTCTCTCAACACCCCTTAAGCCATCCTCTTAGGACCCCTTAAGCCATCCTCTTATGCACCATTAATCCATCCTTGTAAATGTGTTAATGGTTTAGGGTTCATCTCCAAGGCTTTAGGTCATATGGTTTAGGGTTTAGGGTTTATAGGGTTCATGAGATTCTTAGAATAAAAAATCTATATGGGTTAATGGTTCAAGGTTTATCTCCTAGGCTTTAGGTCATGGTTTTTACAGTTTATGGTTTCTAGGGTTCATGAGATGCTTAGAATAACAAATCTATATGGGTTAATGGTTTAGGGTTCATCTCCTTGGCTTTAGGTCATATGGTCTATGATTTAGGGTTTATAGGGTTCATGAGATGCTTAGAATAAAAAATCTATATGGGTTAATGGTTTAGGGTTTATCTCTTAGGCTTTAGGTCATATGGTTTAGGGTTTAGGGTTTCTAGGGTTCATGAGATGCTTAGAATAAAAAATATATATGGGTTAATGGTTTAGGGTTCATCTCCTAGGCTTTATGTCCTATTGTTTATGGTTTAGGGTTTCTAGGGTTCATGAGATGCTTATAATAACAAATCTATATGGGTTAATGGTTTAAGATTCATCTCCTAGGCTTTAGGTCATTTGGTTTAGGGTTTAGGGTTTCTAGGGTTCATGAGATGCTTAGAATAACAAATCTATATGGGTTAATGGTTTAGGGTTCATCTCCTAGGGTTTAAGTCCTATTGTTTATGGTTTAAGGTTTCTAGGGTTCATGAGATGCTTAGAATAAAAAATCTATATAGGTTAATGGTTTAGGGTTCATCTTCTAAGATTTAGGTCATATGGTTTAGGGTTTTTAGGGTTCATGAGATGATTAGAATAATAAATATATATGGGTTAATGGTTTAAGGTTCATCTTCTAGGATTTATGTACTATTGTTTATGGTTTAGGGTTTCTAGGGTTCATGAGATTCTTAGAATAACAAATGTATATGGGTTAATGGTTTAGGGTTCATCTCCTAGGATTTAGGTCTTACTGTTTATGGTTTATGGTTTCTAGGGTTCATGAGATGCTTAGAATAACAAATATGTATGGGTTAATGGTTTAGGGTTCATATCCCGGGCTTTAGGTCATACGGTTTAGGGTTTAGGGTTTCTAGGGTTCATGAGATGCTTAGAATAACAAATCTATATGGGTTAATGGTTTAAGGTTCATATCATAAGTTTTAGGTCCTATTGTTTATGGTTTAGGGTTTATAGGGTTCATGAGATGCTTAGAATAATAAATCTATATGGGTTAATGGTTTAGGGTTCATCTCCTAGGATTTAGGTCATATGGTTTAGGTTTTAAGGTTTCTAGGGTTCATGAGATGCTTAGAATAACAAATCTATATTGGTTAATGGTTTAAGGTTCATATCCTAGGATCTAGGTCCTATTGTTTATGGTTTATGGTTTCTAGGGTTCATGAGATGCTTAGAATAACAAATCTATATGGGTTAATGGTTTAGGGTTCATCTCATAGACTTTAGGTCCTATTGTTTATGGTTTAGGGTTTCTAGGGTTCATGAGATGCTTAGAATAACAAATCTATATGGGTTAATGGTTTAGGGTTTATCTCCCAGGCTTTAGGTCATATGTTTTAGGGTTTAGGGCTTCTAGGGTCTATGAGATTCTTAGGACCCTTAAGTCATATCCTCTTACATCCCATTAATTGCCCTCTTTCATTCCTTAAGTCACTCTCATAATTCCCCTTAAGCCATCCTCTTAGGACCCGTTAAGCCATATCCTAGGGTTCATGACATGTATCCCCTTAACCCACCATCTTACATCCCTTTAAGTCATTCTATCATCTCCCCTTAATCCACCCTCTTGAATCCCTTTAAGCCATCCTCTTAAATAATCCTTAAGTCATATCCTCTTACATCCCATTAATTGGCCCTCTTGCATTCCTTAAGTCACTCTCATATTTCCCCTTAAGCCATCCTCTTAGGACCTGTTAAGCCATATCCTAGGGTTCATGACATGAATCCCCTTAATCCACCCTCTTACATCCCTTTAAGTCATTCTATCAACTCCCCTTAATCTACCCTCTTGCATCCCCTTAATCCATCCTCTTAAAGGACCCTTAAGTCATATCCTCTTACATTCCCTTAATCAAACCTCTTGCATTCCTTAATTCACTCTCATAATTCACCTTAATCCATCCTCTTAGGACTTTTTAAGCCATATCCCAGGGTTCATGACATGCATCCCCTTAATCCACCATCTTACATCCATTTAATTCATTCTATCAACTCCCCTTAATTGACCCTCTTGCATCTATTTAAGTCATTCTATTAACTCCCCTTAATCCACCCTCTTGCATATCCTTAAGTCATTCTCTTAACTCCCCTTAACGAATTCTCTTAGGACCCCTTAAGCTATATCCTCTTAGGTCCCCTTAATCCATCCTATGTCAAACATCACTTGAATTTGTAAGGAATTTATAAGATCCAATTTTCTAAGTTTTACTATATATTTTTCTTTTCTTGCATGAATTATTTAGCTAAAAGACTCATAAAAACTATAGTTACTTTACTTACATTAATTATTTTTGCAGGTTCTAATCAAATCGGTCTACCATGAGATTATCATTGAATTTTTTTTTATTATCAAGAGACTATGTAAATATCAATTTGTGGTCTTGACCTAAAAGTTGATAATGTTTAATTGTATCTACATGCACATATATGTTTCATCATGTTATATAGTTGTATTAAACATTAATATACATTATATATGTTTGTTCGATTTATGAACTTCAATGAACTTATTAGTCACTTTTTAAATATCTTGTTCCAATTCTATCTTATACAAATCATGTCTTGTATTCACCACATTTTATATAATTGTTCAATTGTATATAGATTATACATTTTATACATACAAAGAGATAGGTTTTTGTTCAGTGATTCAAATATTTGCTAGAATTGGAAAATAGTTAAAATTACCTACCCTTAATTTATTATGAATATGATCTAAACTATTTAAGGAATGTTTTAATTTCTCACCTAACCATGTGATCAATTATATATATGAAATTTGATTCTAGATAATAATTTATATAGTGCATATTACCTAAAAATTAGATAAAATATCTATACATGTACATGAGTGCATATAATCATCAAAATGAACATAACACGATCATAATTGAGTGCATATATAATCATCATATTAAAGTCAACTGATATAAATAAACATAAACATGATCATATTAATCGATATAATGTATGTGAAATAGTCCATGAAATAAAATGTTTAAAATGTATATGTCAAGTCCAACACATATATTCAAATAAAACTATAGATCTATAGTCCATCAAATTTAAAACCATCTAACTATCAGGGCAATCAGTCAAATCAAGTCTCCTCTTTGGTTCACGTGGACTAGATGTACCTGTATCATGCTGTAAAAGAGTCAAAGAAACTTGAAATTAGATCCAAAGTTAATTAGAAATTTTGATATAATTTAACATATAAACTTGATAAAAGTAAATTTAATTATTAAATATCTAATAAATATAGTAAAAATTAATTTTAGTATGCACAAATTACCATATGATCATGTGAATCTATTGGTAGATTTTGTTCAACAAGTAGCATATCTATCAATCGAGAAGGTCCAAATGCCTGATCTACTATATCCTGCATATTCATATAAAGCAAAAAATATGTTAAAACCTCAAATATATATATTTAAAAGGTCCCTAAATTTTTTTATAGGAGATTTAGTAAAGTTTACAACCTCGAATGATATGACCTCATGACCACGCACTTGAGATTTCCCATGCATAAATGTTGACGATGTCTCAGGTGCGCCCACCATGGGTATCATATGAAATCCCTACATATAGATACAATAATGTATAGATCATTCACACATGTGTACAAATTCAAATTAAATTAGATCTATGATGTGTATTTAATTTAAACTTAACAAAAATTTGAAAGTACACACCTGAGCTAATGATGAATCAGGAGCACTCACCACAACTTGTGGTTGGTTAGTACTCGGTATCACATGACCTCCCTGCATCTAGATATAATATATCATTTCACATATGTGTGCAAATTAAAATTAAATTAGATATGTCGAGATAAATTAAAATATATATTGGTTTGTACCTAACCAAAAGGTGAGCCCACTTCTACAACACTCGAAATACAAACATGATCATATTGAGATACAAGCACTATGTCATCATGCATCTACACCGAACACTTCTTGAGTTAATATTATATTATATATATAATTTGATGTTATTATTAAATGAATTTTGCACATTTCAAACAAATTATTTAAATGTGCCTAGGTTTAAAAGATGAACATAGCTATGTGGGATGATCCTTAGAATATAGTAAATCCATATATGACTTCATCCTAGATGCATGTGGGTCACCTGAATTGGATGCCTGAGTATGCCCATAGCTTGAGCCTCCATGCTTTATACTTCCCACTTCAACCGCCACATGTGCAGTTTGATGAGTGAGATGTTCTGAAAGAGAACTCAATGCTCCTATTGTTGAAAACATCATCTATTGCTGAAATAAAATGGGAACACTATGAGAAGGAGCAAGAATAGGAGAAATCAAAGCACATCATTGAGGATTGACACGTTCTCCTAATCTATGTTGGGGCATGCCACCCCCAGCTCCCTGAAATGACCTCATATAAAAATAGTTGGGTTTTAAACCCAACTCAAAATCAGCCCATAACTTTCTCAAAAAGTATAGGGGCACCTCAAAATTTCCATGTGGTGGAGTATCAAACACCATTCACCATCTATCCCAAAAATTTGCAGCTATCTGCGAGTGCCCAGACCATTTAATTGATTTTTTTTATTGGTGGGTGGAAATGGTTCATTTATTTGGGGGCTAAAGAAATGTTGGCAAATGGCTTGTTTGGTAATTTTAAGGTGATTAATTTCTTTATAGGACAATCCATCTACATACAATTGTCTCCTCTCTTCCCTCCATTGATGGAACCTATCTAGGTCTACATCAATAGATCGAACATAATCAATAATAGATTGCATTGAAGATGCAAACCATGTGAGATGGGAGGGGATATTAGGCTCCTTTTTTGTCAAATCTATATTTTCTTGAATCAAATTTAGGTTTTCTCTAATGCTCTCTCTTAATTGAGCCTGATCTACTATGGGGCGTGGGGGGTTAGGAGGTGGAGAGTGTGGAGGTGTGGGGATTTTTTGTGGTGGTGGATTTGGATGTATGGGATCTCAAGGTTGTTCATCAGGTATACAATCCTCTAGGTTGAATTTAGGCTCCATGTGAACAATGAAATGGCAACTGCATGTTAAACAATTAAAAATTATATCAAAAAATTATTTAACTAATGTACATAATTTGAAAGTTAGTTAAATCACATTGAACGTGCACAACTTAAAAATACATTTCATTTGAAGACACATTAAATTATACAATTAAAGTCATATATACATGTACCCTCAAGGTTAAATTAGAGCACTTTATCTTCTAGTAACCATATGGTTTCATTTTCCTTGCAAGGTTAAAATTGAGTCTAGTGTGTGGTTGTTAATTTCAAACTATTGTATCATTCTATCTTGGACTAATGAATGTAATGCCTTAGTGATTCTTTTTAGATGTTTCTATATGTATGTCCTATCTTATGTATTGATTATCAATGGAATATGCCTCCTAGGAATCATGTCACTCATCAAAGCGGGAATGAGGAGAAGGCTAAAAACCCACCTATGAATCCTATTCATGGTCCTCAAGTTATTGATCTCCTTCAAGATATAATTGTAAGGGGCCCTCATCAAGAGTCATCTATGTGTGAGAATTTGTAAATTAATGTAATAAAGAAGGTGGATGTGAATCTATGTGTAGATTTAATACATTTTTAAAGGTGTTGTAATGAACTAGAAATTGAGAGATTAGATTAACATGTATTTGTGGGTAACTACAAAGTATTATATTTTCTAGCAAAGAGGTACTGTAGGAAACTTGCAATAAATTGGCAGTATTACTACAAATCACTTGCAAACTAAAGGTAATGTAATTTCTTGTAAAAAAGGGGCAAGCAGTACAATAGGTGACTTATATCATAGAAAGGTTAGAGGCACTTGCAATTTTATTTGAGATTTACACATTTATTATCTTAGATTTATTATGAGATGTAAATAGTAGGAGGTCAACTAGTGTTTGTGTTTAGCTTATTTAGTGGTGAGGATGGGAGAGCGATATTAGATAAATTTAGTAATATGAAGAATGTTGAAAATATGTTAAAAAAGCTAATAAAAATAATTAGGTTTAGATAGTGTGACGAAACTATTAGTCTCACATCCCCTAGTAAATAGTTCACAAAAATGATTGTCAATGATCTTATTGTGTCAAAGACCTATAATATGAAGGGTTCGTTGTTACTACCAACTCTAATGCAACTAAAAATGGAGATAATTGTCACACCAAGGTCATACAATTTTAATAAAATCCTACCTATATTACCTAAAACTAATTATTGAACACATTTTAGTAATTTTACAACCCTTCCAAGAAGAATCATCAAGTATATATCTAAAATATTTCCACTATAATTTAGATCAATATGTATACTATAATAAAGATACCTAAAATATCTAAGGATGCAAGTTATTACATTTTGTGTACATGGAAAGGGTTCATATGTTGAGTTGTCTAAGTGCTTCTATGTCAAAAATTTCTACAGGATGTCATATTTGTCATAATTCATCTAGGTTTTTAGTTAGATCTATATGTCATTGGTTTATTAAGTGAATCCCCTAAAAGAAGGTCATAAAATTATTTTTCTAGCTCTATCACTTGATAATTAAACTATAGCCAAAATTGATGATATACATTAATTGAAACATGATCAATACTAAGGGGAAAAACAACAAGATTCAAGATAGCTACTCTTACCTAGGGTTTTAGGTTTTAGGATTAGGGTTTAGCTCCTAGAATTAAGGGTTTTAGTTTTTAGGTCTATTTTTTTGGAACCTAGGGTTAGGGATTTGACTTCTAAGTTAAATGTTTCCAATTTAGGTTAAATTATAGTTAGTTTAGGTTTAGTTTTTATGATTTTCAATTTACAATGTAACATTTTTTGTTTTGTTGATGTTTTTGGTTTTTTAAATGCAATTTAAAAACTATAAAATATTGAACGTAAAACAAACAAAATAGACAAAAACTAAATAACAGTTACAAAATAGAAATGAAAGATATAAAGCAAAAAAAAAGTAGAATTCAACCAACCTAGAGGTTGCTAAGGTTGGTTGTGTCGACAGGAGGAGGTGGAAGTGAAGAATTGGTTGAAATTGACCCTTTGAAACGCATACGCGATCTCTGCTCTCCCTCAGGCACGACTAAAATGAACTGTGAAAATGAATTACATAGTCGTTAATTTAAAAAAATAAATAGCTTTGCAAAATGCGTACGTGTTTTCGGCTACGTACCCAAATCTAAATGCATAAACATTCAGATTCAAGCTTGTGTACCCGAACCAAAGCGCGTACATGTTTTTTCAAAACGCGTACGCGTTTCGTGCAATTTTTTTGTTTTGGCTGAAATTTCCCATCTTCGTGGACCCAAATTCTTGCTTTTACCCCTATTCTGGAGTAGACTGTATTTTTTGGGAAATTGGCTAACTGTTTGACTAAGATAGTGATGTAACAAATCATCAATTTTGTGGTCCACATTGCTCCGCATTGCAATATCTTGTCATGAAGTTTTGAGGTGATAATGGTATGTGTTGAAGGATTATATATCCAAAGTTTCAGGGTCTTATGTAATCAAAAAAATAAGGTATTGATGACAGAGTATCGGGTTAAGCAAAGACATAGTTGCAGGTGCAAAGTTTATATTGGAATGCTCTACATTCCATCGTGGATGATCATTATTCTTTGCATATTTTAAGAATTGTTTGAAGATGTAATATGTGTGTGCGCTTTGAGTTTCAAGTGGTTTGGTGGTCCACATGTCAAGTTGTGAATGAGTAGTTGGTTAATTCAGTTGTTGCTTCACCAGTGTTGTTGTGCGGTGCCGACCTAAGGATTTTGGGGTTGTGTGGTATCCAGTTGAGTATGAAGAAAATTCATAGGAGTGATTATAGGTCATGCCAATCTATTTTGGTGAAGAACACATTTTGGTTTCTTTTGTAAGGTATGTTTGATGGAGTTTTTAGCTAATAGGTCATGGTGTCACATGTTTCATCTAATTAGGCTGACCTAATTGATGATATGAGTGTTTGTAGAATATATGCATATATATAGAAGGTCAATTCAAAGTGTGTAGAATGAGGATGATAAGGAAAATAATAATGAGTGAGAGTGTGAATTGTGAAATGTGATAATGGTGAAGAATGAAGTGTGTAAAGTTATTTTATTGAGCCTAACTAGAACTATATCTTTAGCATATTGTAGATGCATTATTAGTAGTTCAAAATATGGTAGTAAGCGGCTCTTTTCTATATATTTTATAATTCTACAAGTGATCTTCCTTAGGTAGTGAGCTCTCCTATTTTTTGGACAACGAGTCCTCTGGGCAGTGAGCCCTTCTAGCAGTGAGCCTCCGATAATGTATTGTAACCGGTTATGATATATTGTGAGCTCATCCTCATTGTGGTTTTTCTCTTTCAAGGGTTTTCCACGTAAATCTGGTGTTCTTGTGTTGAGTGTTGTGATGCATGATTTATTTTTTATTTTCCATTTCTTCAAGTTCATTGAGATGCTTTGAATGTACTTTAAAGTTAATGAATTTCAAGGACTATTGATTCACCCCCTCTAAGTATTTCAGGTGTTCAACAATCGGTATCAGAGCAAGGTTCCTTTAATTGGCTTAATCGGTGAGGTAGATCTTGGAGTTTGAACACATGGAAACTAGGAAGTATCCTATATCTCAAAAGGAAATTATTATGGAATGGTTTACTAAAGAATACTGTGAATTTGATATGAAAGGAGAGCTGAAATTTTATCTTGATGACTTGGATAAAGCAAAATGTGAAAATAGAGATCTGAAAGAAAATATTAAGGAAGGAGATGAGTGCATCAAGAAGTTGAGGAATCAACTCAAGAAAGTTAAAGAGCAACTCAAGAAAACAAATGATCAACTTAAGAAATCAAATGAGACAATCACTAATCTAAAAGTGTAAGTTGAAGAAGGAAAAAGAGTTGAAGAATGCCTGAGTGCCAAATTGAAAGACAAGTCTACAAAAGTCTCAAAGCTTGAAGAATAAATTGTGTCGCTAAGGAAATATTAGGAGAAAGAAAAGAGTCAAGAGGAAAAATTCAAGAAGAGCTCCACCTTTCCTGATGATATGCTTGCTAGTAAAAAGGCCTCTAAGGAAAAAAAAGGATTAGGGTTTGAAAAAGGAGAAATCTTAAAGGAAAATCAGACTCCAAACATTGTTGAAAAGGAGAATAATGAACAAAGGAAGACTGGAGATAAGAAGAGAAATATTAAATATGTCTAGAACTAGAAGAAATATTTCAAGAGACCTCCTATAAAACATCTATAACACCCCTCTGATTTGCTTACGTTTTTAGACAGTGCATTTATTTTGATAGACTATGATACTATGTTGTTATTTGATTGCTGACATTGGAGCGATGATTTTTATATTGAGATGTGATGGTACACTATATTGATGATTATTGTTTATTTCATTCTTTTTGGTTAGCATACTTGATTATTTGAGTTGATATTGATATATGTTCATCTCTAGTTATTTTATGTTTTAGTTTCGTCAGTTTTGATGTGGCATTGTATTGGTGAAGGGAACGAGATTGCATCACTTGCTTGTGATCGTCCTGCGATTCCACGATTTTCTCTTCAAGGTGTGATTTTTCATGATTATTTAATGTACTTTTTATCTTATGAGATGAGTTTAATGTTATTGGATGTATGTTCTTTATTTCATGAGTTTAATTTATATACTATGGATTGGATTAATTTTGTATGTATGGGATTCAAATGTAAGCGTTGTCGCATACCTTAGAGGATGTATGTGTTAAGTGTAGTTCACTTCACTTATTGTTAATTGCACTTTAATAAAAAAAAAATGTTATTCTTTCATTGTGTTTGTGTCATCCTCTAGGGTTACATGGCAAGGCGTTACACATGTTATTAGAGCCCAAGTTTAAACAATGGGTGCTATGGGATAATGTTGAACCCATTAAGCTATTAGTTGCGTAGGATTTAAGTTCTGTTACCTTTTCTTATACCTTGGTATGTCTATGTAGGATCATGCCACCTAGGTGAGGTCATGGTAGAGGTCGTGGTCATGGACGAGGAGGTAGTCATAGAGGTAGTCAACAAGATTCACCTCCCCATGTTCCCCATGAATCAGATCATGAGGAACAACAGGCTTCCCAAAGTGCTTTGGGATGTGGTGACTAGAATTAGGATCCACCAGGGATTGAGGGCGCTCAATTGCGTCGATTGTTAGAGGAGACTCTTGCTCACCTTGGACCAAGGCAGGATGGAGATCAGATAGGTATGGGTGAGGGAGAGAGATCCCCTAGATGGAGAGAGGTTCCAACATAGCAGGAGACAGTCACAGTCACTCATATGAGGGACCTACTTTGAGCCCATCTTCCCACTTTTGATGGTTTTGGCAACAGACTAGAGGCTAAGACATGGTTGATAGACTTGAACCAATATTTTTATATGCACCCTTATGGTAGCAACACTAAATCCATATGTGCTATCATTCACTTGTGAGATTTTGCATCTACCTGGTGGAGATTGGAAGAGCAGAAGCTCTGTATTGACATTAATTCCGTTTCTTGGGATATTTTCATCGAGAGGTTTAGAGCTAGATTCCTATTTGACCATTGGCAACAACATTGTGGAGACGATTTTCATGCTCTACAATAGATGGCCATGTCGGTAGAACTGTATGAGCATCGATTCTACAAGATCAAATAGTATGCTGATATTGGTGACGATGAGGGCATGCTTGTTCAACACTTCATTAGGGGCTTAAATTCCCAAATCAGTGGTGGTGTTCGGGTTTTGAACCCAAGACCATGGAGACAATAGTAGAGAAGGCCAGACTAGTGGAGGAGAACTTGGCGATGGCATTGGGTGGACATACTGGAGTACAAATAGGTAGTGCTTCAGTTGCAGGACCTAGTTCACATAGTGGCTAGGCTCAGGGAGCTGGACCACCTAGGACACAAAAGGTTCTTGCACAAAGTGGTCAGCATCAGAATTCACAGGGGAAGTGAAATAATTTCCAACGTAGACATGGTGACAGATATTAGTCAGGGGGTGATAGAAACTGGAGGAAAATCAAACACCCTAATTATGAGCATCCAACACATAGTACATAGTCTACCTATAATAAGGGTAGCGTTCAACAGTCGAGTGTGCCTCCTGGAGGTAGAGAATTTGGTAGGGGTACAAGATATTTTTCTTATGGCCAACAGGGTCACATAGTGCGATAGTATCCCAATAGGGGCACATCAAGTTATACTCAGAGGCCAACGACATCAGATCCAACTGTTGGAGATATGGGTAGAGGTCATCGGGTATTTGCTGCAGTTGAAAATCACCAGGTTGATCATCAGAGCACAGTGATAGAGACTTCAGGTATGTTACAGGGTAACAGGGTTACCATTTTATTTGATTCAGGAGCATCTGATTCTTTTATTTCATCATCTGTTGTGATGCATTGTAGACTAAGGACAGTTAGGTAGGATGATAAGTGGTAGGTCGAATTGGTCTTTAGTGCTAAAGTTATAGTGCATTCCCTAGTACATGATTGTAGATTGGAGATTGGATCCTTTCACACTACAATAGACCTCCACATTATACCATTGGGGTCGTATGACATTGTCTTAGGGATGGATTGGCTAGAGGTTCATAGATTCGTTATTGACTGTTGATGCAAGTCGATTCAATGCATTGATATATCTGGTAGGGAGGTTGAGATAGTGGGAGTTCAAAGACCTATATCATTGAGGATGATCTTGGATATGCAGCTGAGGAGATGTGTATGTTAGGGATGTCAGTTGTTTGCAGTGACAGTAGATGACTTGGAGCTGGGAGATAGTGAGGAGAAGGTTTCACTTGATATCCGCCCCATACTTCAGTAGTATGCAGATGTATTTCCTGGTGAGATTCCAAGGATGCCACCTCAACGAGACATTAATTTCAAGATTGATCTTATACTTGGATCCAAGCCTATTTCATGAGCTTCATATTGTATGACTACATGGGAGCTTAAGGAGCTCCGCTTGCAGCTAGAGGAGTTTCTAGTGAGGGTTTCATTTGCCCTAGTGTTTCACCTTGGGGAGCAACAATAATTTTTGTGAAGAAGAAGGATGAATCTCTTTGATTGTGCATAGACTACCACCAGTTGAACAAAGTGACAATTAGGAACCAATAACCCTTACCTAGGATTGATGATTTGTTTGATCAGATCATGGGTGCTACGGTCTTTTCAAAGATCGATCTTAAGTCAGGGTACCATCAACTATGTATATTTGATTCCAACATTCATAAGATGACTTTTCCCAGTCGTTATGGTCACTACGAGTTTACAGTGGTACCGTTCGGGTTGACAAATGCGCCATTTGTATTCATGATTTTGATGAAAAAATTCTTTCACACATATCTTAATAGATTCATTCTAGTATTCCTTGATGACATACTGATCTATTCCAAGACAATAGAGGAGCATGAGGAGCATCTGAGCTAGGTTTTGCAGTGTTTGAGAGATAATTAGTTGTACGCTCACCTGTCCAAATGCGAGTTCTTTAAGGTCAAGGTTAAGTACCTTGGACATGTGATATCGGGAGAGGGTATTGCAGTGGATCCTACGAAGATCCAAGCGATCATTGATTGGCCTGCGCCCATTGATGTGGCAGAGATATGTAGTTTCACGGGATTAGCAGGTTATTATAGATGCTTTGTTCAGGGTTTCTTAAGGATAGGACATCCTATCACTTCTATTCAGAGGAAAGGGAAGAGATTCATCTGGTCAGAGTAGTGTGAGACTTCATTTTAGACTCTGAAGGAGAGATTGACCAGTGCACCGATTCTTGCGATACCTGATCCTACTGGAGATTTTGTTGTCTGTACAAACACATCTTTGGAGGGATTAGGAGTAGTCTTGATGCAGGATGGTCGAGTAATTGCATATGAGTCTCACAAACTCAAGGATCATGAGTTGAATTACCCCACACACGATCTTGAGTTAGCAGCGGTAGTACATGCTTTGATGAGGTGGAGACACTTCCTTTTGGGGCACAGATTTGAGTTGCATAGTGACCATCAGAGTCTATAGTACATCTTTACACAACCTAATCTTAATGCCAGGAAAAGGTGATGGATGGAGTTCCTTTGCGAGTATGATTTCAAGGTGAAGTTCATCTAGGGGAAGGAGAACGTAGTTGTCGACGCTCTCAACAGATGGAGAAATGAATTGTCAAAGGTGACTCTTGGTGTGGATTTGAGGAGTCAGATTCTTTCTACACTTCCTCCAGACAACTGGTATCAGGAGGTGTGATCATAGATAGAGACAAGCAGGACTCTTGAGGGCAGCTTCTCAGGTTATTCTCTAGAGTCAGATGGTTTGTTGAGACACATGGGACACATTTATGTTCCATCTTCTAGAAGTCTTCATACCTTAGTTATGACAGAGGCACATCAAACACCTTATTCAATTCATCGTAGAGTGAAGAAGATGCATGCCAATTTGTGAAAGCTATAGTTTTGGGTAGGTATGAAGTGAGACATCGCTAACTTTGTGTCGAGGTGTTTGGAGTGTCAACGAGTGAAGGCTGAACACCAGCATCTGATAGGACTTCTGCAACCACAATTTGTTCCAGAATGGAAATGGGATATAATATCATTGGATTTCATTATTGGATTGCCCAATTCTTCATGACGATACAATGCCATTTTGGTGACGATGGATAGGTTGACAAAGGTAGCACACTTCTCGCCTATTCGTTCATTATATATTGCTTCATCCGTTGCTAGAGTGTTCATGGGAGATATTGTTAGGTTGCACAGTATTCCTCGTCGGATCCTATCTGACAGGGATCCTGTGTTTACCTTAGCTCTTTGGATGTCATTGCAGCATGCGATTGGGATGTAGTTGAAAATTATGGACACACTGAGAGGGTCAACCAGATCCTGAAGGATATGTTACACATGTATGTGATGGACTAGAAAACACGATGGGAGGACTATCTCCATTTAGTGGAGTTTTCTTATAATAACAACTTTTAGAGTTCTATTGGTATGCCTCCTTTCCATGCATTGTATGGACGACCGTGTCAGACTCCTTTGAGTTGGGATTGGTTAGAGGAAAAATTTATATTGGGTTCTGAGATGCTTCAGGAGATGGAATAGTAGGTGATTCAGATTAGGGAACATTTGGCTATTGTACTAGATAGGCAAAAAAAGTATGCTGATATGCACCAGGTGGACCGTTAGCTTGTAGTCGGTGACCGAGTCTTTTTGTGAGTGCATCCGTGAAAGATTCCAATCCGCTATGGAAAGGTATCTAAGCTCACACCTTGCTTCGTCGGGCCATTCAAGATTCTTGAGAAGATTGGACTAGTAGCTTACCATCTTGCTTTTCTGCCTAGTCTCTCGCATATACATGACATATTCCATGTTTCAATACTCAGGCCTTATCGCCTTGATATATCTCACATCTTTGATTGGAATGGTTTATAGGAAGAGGATGGGAAACTGGCTTTGAAACCCATGGCCGTCATGCAAAACAGGAGACTCGCCTTCAGGGGATGAGATATTGAGTAGGTTAGGGTCCATCGGGATCTGAGAGATGATACATCGACTACCTGGGAGGATGTGACCAGGATGAGAGATCTCTATCCCTATTTGTTTGCAGGCTTCCAGGAGTAAGCTTGATCCTAGGGGGGAGGATGTAGCACCCCTTCAATTTTCTTATGTTTTCAGACAATGCTTTTATTTTGATAGACTATGATTCTATATTGTTGTTATTTGATCGCTGACATTGGAGCGAAGATGATTTTTATATTGAGATGTGATGGTACACTATATTGATGATTATTGTTTATGACATGCTTTCTGGTTAGCATAGTTTATTATCTGAGTTGTTATTGATATATGTTCATCTCTAGTTATCTGATGTTTTAGTTTCATCAGTTTTGATGTGACACTTGTATTGGTGAAGGGAACAAGATTGCATCACTTGCTTGTGAGCACCCTACGATTCCGTGATTTTTTCTTCACAGTGTGATTGTTCATTATTTTTTAATGTACTTTTTTATCTTATGAGATGAGTTTAATGTTATTTGATGTATGTTCTTTATTTCATGAGTTTAATTTATATGATATGGATTGGATTACTTTTGTATGTATGGGATTCAAATGTAAGCATTGTTGCATACCTTAGAGGATGTATGCATTAAATGTAGTTCAATTTACTTATTGTTAATTGCACATTAATAAAAAAAAATTGTTACGCTTTCATGGTGTTTGTGTCATCCTCTAGGGTTACATGGCGGGGTGTTACACAACCAGCTGCAGAAAGGTACCCATATTTTAATGGTTACCTCTATTTTTGCAATAGATTTGGATATAGAGCTGTAGAGTGTAGAAGTAGGATGAATCGAAATTTTCAATCATTTTCCAGTCAATTCTATACATGCAATAGATTTGGTCATAAGGCTAGTAAATGTATAGGCTAATAGATGATGAATGGTTACAAAAGTAGTATGATGTCTCAATCATTCCTTGGTTGTTGTTACACATGAAATCGATTTGAGCATAAGGATTTTGAATGTAGATCTAAAATGGAAAGAATAAAGTTTTCTCCACAAAAAAGTGTCATATGTTGTAAGTGTAATAAACCAATACACATAGCTAAGTTTTGTAGAGGAAAGAATGTGAAACCTTCCACTTCACAAAAGAATATTGATCCAATTGATGTAAAGAAGGACATGAACAAGATCTAGAAGAAAAAACATAGAGAATGATGTAAAGAATGACTTTGTACTAAATTCTAGAGTAGGTGTTTCCTTCGAAAACTAGATAAAAAGCATTGGCTTAGGAGGATTTTTAACACAAATCTTTCTAAACCCCCTACCAAAGATGTGATGTTGATGTCTTCAGCATACTGGTGTACATGTATAGATTGATATGCTTGATTTGTTGGTGAAATATCTAGTGAGAAATCTCTTATTACAAGGATTTATGGAATGTTTGGAAGTTCTTGTGATGATACAAAGAAGGCATAAAGCTTTTGACGTAAATTTTTCTACTGAAATTAATGCATACTTTAGGTCACAAAAAAGTGTATATTTCATTTTGCACATTCTAAAAGGAATTTGTGTTTGGCCATTTGAAGATTATAGTAGTGCAAAAGAGAGCTAAAGCGATTCTAAAGTGTTGAACGAAACCCTACCGATGAATTTCACAAGGTATTTACAATTTCCTACAAACCCTAGCTCAAGAAAAGTTTAAAATGCTTACTCCATAAGTTATTGATGTGCTTGAGAGGTTGAGACCTAAGTTTAAGAAGCACTCATACAAGTCATTGGTAATGGATAAAAAAGGTATGTTCTCTAGGGTTCTTTCAAATGTACTACACACAAAATATGTGTGAATTTATATTCATTTGAATTTGGATGAATATGATCACTTAAAATCGGCAGAGTTTAGGGAAAAAGTGCTAACTTGAGATGATTTTGAGTTGAAACTAGAGTAATTCTAGTTTGACGGAGAAAAAGTAACTGGATGTATGGAAAAAATTTACTAATTTCTACTATGATAATGAGTGGGTGAAGTATGTTCTAAGTAGAATTCATGATAAATTCATGTGGTTGGACATGTCACATAAGATAACCAAAGAGGCAATTAGGGTTGTTACTGGTTTGTTCTCCACAAGACCTATCTCGGTATTGAAGGTGGTAAAGAATGAAGTGGTGATGAAGCTTAGAAAAGCCAAGTTTGACAAGTGTGCCCTAACAGTGAATGATATTGAAGATATAATAGTCAAATATGCTACAATGATGATTGGTTATAAGATATTTTTCACAAACAAAGAGAATCGATCTTTGTCACTGCAATGCACATAAAATATTAGATGGTGAAAGAAGCCAAAGACTTCGATCTTTGTGACCTCTTGAGATTACAGTTGTTGGAAAGTATATAGAAAACTAAGGATTCAAAATACCCTTTTTGGTATGGTACTCTTATCATTTTCTTGATGTTTTAATTTCTCAATGAGTTGCCCAAAGTGAAGAATTTAGTATGGCAAGATAATATTCCTGTATTTGTTCAAATTAGAGATCATTTTAGGAGATTTCATAGTAAATAATCTTGCGATTTAATGTTGTGGGAATTTTTTAAACCTTTTCAAACTCAGATGGAAGAAAGAGAAAGGATTCCAAGTAAATTTGTGGATAAGTATAAGAATGAGTAAACATTTATGGTTAGTAGAGATTACTACTACATGGAAGTAGTTGAACCTAGAACTATTTAGGTTATAGAGCTTCCTTATAAGGTAGATGCGTTTGAATGCATTGGTCTTGTAGATATTGTGTTGTGTAAACCTAGAGATATAATAGTTGAAAGGTATGATACTTATGAAGAGAAATCAAGTAAAGTGAACCTAGAAAAGAAAAAGGACATTGAAGAAATGGTTGAAAAGATTAAAGTTGAGTTGAAAAAGGAGTTTGGTACCCCTAAGGACCTTGTGAAGAAATCTAAAGGTACATTTTCTCCTTTGAAGACCCAACAAAGATCAAGAAGGTTAGGCAAGACCTAGTCTCCACACCTACTATTACAAAAAAAAATAGGTGGTTCTAAGAAGATAGAGAAACCCAGCCTCCCTGAGAAAAAATAGGCTCCAAAGAGAAGAAAAAAAGAAAAAGAAAGAAGAGTTAGGTATTCAAAAAAAGAAGAAGAGGAAGAGGTAGAAAATCAATTGGTCCAAAAAAGGAAGTCAAAGGTCTCTTTGGAAGAGACAGGTATAGAAAAGGGAAAAGAGAAAGAGAAGACCCCTCTATTTCATGAGCATAGTCCCATGAAGCTTGATGCACTATTCAGTGCTGTTGCAGAGTTTGGGATTCTAAAGGATGCAACTGAAATGTATTCAGAAGCTAATGATAGAGATAAGGAAACAATTGAAGAGGCCATTGTCAAAAATATGGTGACATTTAATGCTGGCCTAGGTGAGATAGAGGATTAGTCGCTAGATGATCTCAAAGGTATATTGAGTGCAAGAAGATAAGAGACAATTGTAGAAAGTGCAAAGATGAAAAATTTTTCCTTGGAGAGGATTGTTTCCTCATTATCTAATGAGGAAAGAGCTAAGTTGACTCAATTGTGTGCCTAAAAAATTTTGAACAAAGCAAAGAGTAAATATTCTTATGAGCAAAGAGAAGGATGGTATAGAGAAGCTAAGGAAAGCAAAATTGAAAATAATTGAAAATATTCTTAAAGAATTGGGAGACTCTCTAGATGATGAAGATCAGTTGCAGAAAGATACATCTCTCCTAGAAATTAATGAGCCTATCACAAAGCAACATGCACATGAGAATATGAAAGAAGAAATGTTAAAAAATAACACTCCTCTAGATGTGGAGATAACTGATGAGAAAAACAAAGTAGTTGAGCAAGGAATCTCAGACAAGACTGAAGCTCAAAAGGAACAAACTATGCCTCTTCTAGATGTTGAGAAGATTGCAAAAGAGTGTTCTCATAGTGGAGAGAAGGAGTAGAGTTATACACAAGAATAAGAAAGCTCTAAAATAAGTTGTGAATCCTCCTAACCCTTTGGAGATTCATTAAAATATCCTATAGACATGCAATTACACTTCCAACTAGTGGTGTCTACACAAGTGCTAAAAATCTCTATGCAACAAGGTCAAGTGGACTTAGACAAGATTTCCCCTCTACATAAGTTGCAACTTGGTGATGTATTTCTTACCTCCGCAAGAAAGGAGATTATTAAAAATCACTAGCAGATCAGAAAGTTAGTTAATGAAGCAATCAAGGTGTTGCAAGAAGGCCTTCCCAGAGTATCCATTGATAATTATTTTTCAGGTATTTAATAGTTGAAGTTGTTGTTAGACTCTTTTAGGGAGTACTCTACAGGATTGGAAGAGAAGACTAAGAAGGAAGTAGCAATAAAGTTGAATGATAAGAGGCTAGTTGATGCCTTAGATAAATGTGTTATTGCTCATGCCAAGTTGCAAGGAAACTTGAAGGAAGTTCAAAAGTGTTGGGAGAAAGCCAAATAATTATCTCAATTTTTTTTGAAGTGGCCATTGTCTACAAAGAGTGTAATACCCCTCCGTTTTGCTTCTTGTTTGGTTTGCTTTATGTTATGTTTGGTTGCAATTATTTTGATACTGGATACATTTTGTTATGATGTTTTGATCGCTACAATTGAGCGACAATTATTATTGTGGGATGTGGTTATCTGATTATTGTTTCACTTGCATTATGGATTAATGATGTTGTTGAGTTAACATGAGATGTTATTATGAGATTACTGTATTATGATGGAAGTGTCAAGTTCAATGAGTGTATTGGTGAAGAGGACGGTTTCGCATCACTCGCTTGCGAGCGCCCTACGAATCCGTAATTTCTTCTTTACGGTGTGTATTATATGCTGGATATATTGTATGATGTTGTTTACTTGGTTGCAGGATTGCAAGTACATGACATTGACTCCACCTGGTTTCATAGGTTCGAGTGTGTTGATCCAACGGTTAAGTTGAATGGGAGATAGTAGCTAGGTAACATGTGTCAAGTTTACACCCTAGCCTTAGTGTGTCGTCAGTCGTGTGTGTTGAGTCATTGTCTGTCTTGTTTTAATGTTATTTAATTCTAAAGGATTATTGATTTGGAAATAGATATTTAGAATAATTGCATTTAAATCATGTTGATGGTTATTTAATTTAAATAATGCAACGTGGATAAAAGTTTATATTTAAATTAATTAATTATATTTAGTTTATTTAATTAATTAAATTTGATCCAAGGGGTTGAATTTAGTTATTAAATAATTAAATTAATTAATTAAACGTGATGCAAGAGAATGAAAGGAAATAAAAGAATTAGAATTAATTTTGGAATTTAATTCCAACATGTGGGAATTAAATTAGAAATTGTAATTAAATGTTTATTTGAGAAATTGGTTGCAACTTTGGAAATTAATTTATTATTTGAAATTGCATTTTAAATTGAAATTGAAATTAATATCTAATTTGCATGTAATGTGAATTAGGATTGTAAAAATTGAAATTGAAATTGAAATTGAAATTAATATCTAATTTGCATGTAATGTGAATTAGGGTTGTATTAGGTATTTTTGATTTATAAAGAATACATGTTTTAATTTGAGGGCAGCAGAAAGAGATTTAGAAAAAAATACATTTTTACAGCAGAGAAGAAATTTTGGAAAATTGCACAAGAAGGGTTTGAAGAAAGTTTTGATTGTAGAATTGATTGAAGGAAAGATTGTTTGCATTTGTTGGGTTTTGGATTGGATTCATTGGAGGATTGAAGAAAAATTCAAGAAATTTTTGGAGGAGGCTTGCATCAGAAATTCATCTCTTCTTGTAGCTTCTTGTACCAGGTTTTCCTCTTTGTGTTTTATTGTTCTTGATTGTTTTTCTTTAAAATAGTAATGATTAAAGATTTGTTTGTTAAATATGTTTTAGAAAATAAATTTGATATTAGAAGAAAAGAATTAAACAAAGTTACAGCCTTTGCTTGTGAAATTTTTTGAGTGAAAATTGTGAAAACCTTAGTTGAATTTAAATTATTTGGGGAAATCGATTTTGTTGTTATTGAAATCAAACATAGAGATTGAACAATGCATTTAGAATGTTTTAGAAAATAAAACCCTCTGTTTATTATTAAAAAACGGATTTTAAAATCTGTAGTATAGTTATATTTTTTATGGTAAAATGGTCTGGTTGCATCACCTATAACTTCACTTACACAAACTGGGTTGTTAGGAAATTTAAAGGGTTTTTGCATTTTGAAATTTTCTTATCCCTGTCAAAAAATGGCAAATACTCAGATAGTAGTTTTTGAGTTATGCTTGAAATATGAGACTACTATTAAGTTATTTTCCCATCGCTGTTCTGAAAATAAAATAATAATAAATTGATATTTATAAATATTAATATTTTATGTATTGTTATTATAATATTAAAGTATTATATTTATTTATATTATTTTAAATAAAATTTGTATATTAGATTAGTGAAATTAAAATTATAAACGTATGAGAAATTATTGTTTATTTTAAAATGACATGTTAAAGTTTAATTGAAGGAGTTAAATAATTGATTTAAAGAATGCATAATTTAAAATTTAATTGTGGAATTTAAATTCATGTGTAAAAGGTCCAATTATTAATTTGATTTAATTGGAAATATATATATATATTTTGGAAAATTAATGATAAGGGATATTTTATTTTGAATTAAACAATTTGATATTTTGTAAAGAATAGAAGATATGTTAATGATTAAATATATTTAAATATATTAATTTATATTTAGTATATATATATTAAAGGTATATATCCATTTGAAAGAATAAATAATATTTTATATTATTTTATTCTGTTGTTTGCAAATTGGGTATTATTAGTGTTCTAAAAGAAATGATTAGTATGTGTAGAAAATGTATAGAGAAAGATATTTTTTTTAATAGAAGTAATTACTTGATTTAAAAGGAAATATTTATTTTGTTAGTATGATTGAAGAAAATATATTGAAATGTATATATATATATTCATGAGCATTTTCAATCAGTATTACCTTGTTTTATTTAAGTGCGTGTAATTTAGCTTTTCATGAAGAATTTAAATGATAAGTTTTGAATGTATGGTCAAAATTGATAAGGAAAAAGACATTTAAATATATTGAAGAATTATAGAAATATTTATATTTAAATGTTTGTTTTATTAATGAGATTTAATTAGAAACAATATGAATGCGTAGTCAAATAGATAAGCCAAAAAATATTTTTATACATTGATGAAATTTCATGTTTTTAAATGGATAGTTGAAGAGACATAGACTCCAGATAGAAAATTGAAAAGATTCTTTGCAATAGTGCTAGGTTGCATTAAAAGTAAATTTAGGAACTAACTATATTGAAAAAGGCAAATAGTATTATGTTTTATTTAGTTCCATAGAGTAATCTAGTCATTGTGAATGGAATATTAAAGAATATATGTAATTAAATTTATTAATATATATATTTGGTGTCTATATAATATGGAGCATATATATATATATTAAGTGTAAAATTCATTATTGTATTTTATTTTAATGAGATGCATGCAATATATTATGGAATAGAGGTTTAAAAATGGATTGATTAGTGTATATGGAAAATGGTTAGAGAAACAATATGTTATTATATTAAAGTGACTGAATGTTTTAAATAGAAAATTGAATGAGACGTAAGATTTGGTTAGAAAATGGAAAGAGTTTACTTGCATGGATTGGTGTCGATTTAAAAGTAAATTAAGAAGTTGTTTTATTGATGAGGCAATCAATTATGTTATTTATTAATTTCTATTTAGATTAATTGAATAATTGTGATTGGATTATGAAAGAGATATGGATTTAGTATATCCAAAAGTAGTATCTTCCTCATGATTATCTTAAAGGATCTAATTCTCTGTGTTTGGTAAAGGGAAGTAAGTTTATTTGTTTTAGATTTCTAATAATGAAAAGGGAAATAGGGGTTATGATTATTTTAGATGATCTAGTTATCGTGTCTTTGACTTTGTCAACACTACCTATTGAATGAGTATGGATTTAGGAAATCCAAATATTAGATTTGATTGATGACTTGAATGCTTTTGTTGCTATGTCATCAAGTTGCATTGTTGGTTTTGGGATTTAGTGTTAGTCCTAAATTATAAGTCTTCCAGAAGAACTTAGAGGATAAGGGTTGTTGAATCTTTATGCCATCCAGTTGTTTTCCCTTGGGTAGTGCATGGCGTCTTTTCAGTTTTACCCGGTTTTCACGAATGGGGATGTTTGCACCTCCTTAGTTTAGGAGCGGATTATGGGATCCGTGTCTCCTTGTATGGAGTGACCTTGTTATGTGGTTTCATCTTGTTGCCTCCTATGAGAGGAGTGGACTATGTGTTTGTTGCCTCCAAGATGTTTGGAGTGAGTTCTATTATTTGTATCCTCCTTGTGTTGGAGTGGATTATGATGCCTAGTTGGTATGCATTTGTGGTTCCCTTGGTGGATTGTTTGGGTGTGTGTTGTCGAATAGAAGAGTGGCTTCTGTTAGGTGCCAGAGCCCAAAGAGGTAAACTGGATAACCTTCAGGAGTGATTTAAACAAGTGATAATTAAAATAATGTACTTAGAAAATTAGGACTAACTTCTCACTAATCAAGATAATTTAATCCTCACTCATAGACACAAGGGCTTGTTTAGACTTGGGATGAGTGAGAAGGCCTGTAATGGCAAGATCAACTATCTTGTCCTTGCGAGAGGTAGTTGATTCCATATGAGTGAGTATGAGTGCCGGGATTCGGTTGAGGCCACTAGGATTACTTGTGCCAGAGCTTATGAAGAATGTCTAGAGGAGATCTCATGACAAACCTTGCGATGACACTTTATCTAGAACAACTGTTGTTAATTGTTTTATATGTATGGTTCTGTGAACATACTTGATCTACTTTATGTCTGGAAGCAATGTGACCTATGTCAGTGATATTTGATTTGTACTTGTGTTGTACTTGAGTTGAACTAGATTTGTACTTATTGATGACATTTATTTGGTTATGTCAGTTTGAGTCAGTATGAGTCTTCCTTTGGTTAGAGATAGTAGAATCTTTGTCCATGTTACTTTGTTACTATCTCTTAGCATGGGGGTGGGCCTTCGGGTACCACATTGGTAGGGTGGAACATGCACCAAAACCATTGGGTCTCCATCTATCTTTAGTACTTGGTGGCGAGACATCCAGATGGACAGCTCGTGGTTCTTGTTGTAATTACTTGCATTGTAATATTTTAACTTGTATAAGTTATTTTATCCCTCTTACGTTTATGAGGTGGAAGTTTGTAATTATAACCTTATGTACTATTGCCTCATTCTGGGAATGAGTGACGTAACTATTGGATTAAGATAATGATTATGAGATTGTATCTTGGTTGATTATCTTATTAGGTTATGTGGTATTCTTATAATGTATGATGTTTATATCTTAAAGTTCATACTGATATGGTTATATGTAATATGTATGTGTGGGTTAAAGTAATCCTAACCTTATAGCCTTAGAGGTTGTTGTTAACTAGTAAGTGAATGTGTATGTTAAATGCACTTTATTAAAAAAAAAATTAGTTCGCTTAAGACGTTAATTGCAACTTCCTTTAAGGTTACTTGGTGGGGCATTACAAAGAGCATCAAGGATCAGATGTACTCAACTGAGTCTCAAATTGTTTAGGCATGAAGGGCTTATGATCTAGTGAATGATGGAGATATAGAAACTAGAGTGGTCATTGAAAATCTAGATGGTCAATTCTTTTTACCGTAGGAACAAAAAGAGAAAATCATAATGTAGTATAGTCATCTCTAAGATATGGTAAGTGTAAGGCTTACATCTTTAACTAAAGTTTTGGAAAATGCAGAGAAGATTGTGCAAAAGATAATAGTGCCTAGCACTCTGGAAGGATCTAAGACCTCCATGTTCATTTTGAAAACCAAAGCTACATGATTTCCTTTTCCAAGAAGTATTGGGAGGCACACCTTGCAAAATTAAAGGCATCATATCAGGGTATATTACCCTCATCTAGTTAAGGTGTATATTTTTGAATTGCATAGTCAAATTTTGATCTCAATGTATGTATGTAGAGTTATTAGATAGTGTTGTGGTATAGTTTTGTCATTTTGGTGATGGATAACATAGATAGGGGAGTTATTCTCATGTAAATATATCATAAAGGGGGAGAGAAGCAAATATGTGAAGTAGATTTACTATCCTTTTCCCTTGATGTCAAAGGGAGAGTGAAGCAGAGAAGTGTGTTTCCATCAATGACAAAGAGGGATATTATTGGCAACATGAGAATGATAATGTATGGTGTTTTCATTGATGGAAACCCATTGTAGAATTGATGGTTTTTTAGTATGTATATAGTTTGGAGTAGACCAAGTGTTTTTAGGAAATTGGCTAAGTGTTTGACTGAGATAGTGATGTAACAGAGCATCAATTTTATGGTCCACATTGCTTCACATTGTCATGTGGTTTTGAGGTGATAATGATACATGTTGAAGGAGTCTATATCCAAATTCTCAAGGTTGTATGTATTTCACAATAGAATAAATTGATGGCAGAGTATCAGGCTAAGCAGATACATAGTTACATGTGTAGAGTTCATATTGGAATTCTCTACATTCCACCATGAATGATCATTATGATTTACATATTTTAGGAAGTTTTTGAATATGTTAGATGTCTGTGCACTTCGATTTTCAAGTGGTTTGGTGGTCCACGTGTCAAGTTGTGAATGAAAATTTGGTTCATTTAGTTGTTTCTTCATTAGTTTTATTGTGCAGTGCCAACCTAAGGGTTTTGGGGTTGTGTGGTAGCAAGTTAAGTATGAAGCAGATTCATAGGAGTGATTATAGGTCATTCTGACCTATTTTGGTGAATAAAACATTTCGGTTTCTTTCGTAAGGGATGTTTGATGGAGTTTTGAGCTAATAGGTTATGATGTCACACGTCTCATCTAATTAGTTTGACCTAATTGATGATATGAGTGTTTGTGGAATATATACATATATATAGTTCAGGTCAATTTAGTGTGTGTAGCATGAGGATGATAAGGTAGATAATAATGAGTGAGAGTGTGAAATGTTATAGTGGTGAAGAATGAAGTGTGTAAAGTCAGTTTACCGAGCCTAACTAGAATTATATCTTCAACATATTGTAGATGTATTGTTAGAAGTTCAAAATCTAGTAGTGAGCAACTCTTTTCTATATCTTTTGTAATTTTGAAAGAAGTGATCTTCCTTGGGAAGTGAGCCCTCTTATTTTTTGGACAGTGAGTCCTCTAGGCAATGAGCCTCTTGTAATGTATTGTAACCAGCTATGATATATTGTGAGATAATCCTCACCATGGTTTTTCCCTTTCAAGCATTTTCCAAGTAAATTTGGTGTTCTTATGTTGAGTATTGTGATGTGTGCTTTATTTGTTCCTTCCCATTTCAGAAAGTTCATTGAGATGCTTTAGATACACTTTTAAGTTAATGAATATTAGGGAATACTGATTCACCCCCCTCTCAGTATTCTAGGTGTTCAACACAAGCATGAAGATAGAGAAAGCACCAATATCTTATCAATTTAGATCACTCACGTTTGTCAAAAAAAAAAATATTATTGGTGATAAGATAACTACCATTGATGATTCCCAACAACACAAAGAAGAGTTAGCATCTCATTTCAAGAACAACACATATCTTATAGCAAAAAAAATCTATCAGCACATGTATTATCAAAGAAAAGGATTAGGCCTACATGAACAAGGTATTTTGGAGCTAGTATAGTTTTTCGAAAATCCTAAATATCAAGGTCTTGGTTATTCATAAATCAAGAAATCTAATGATGTTAGTTGTACCTTCATGATATTAGAGGCAATCTCATCTAATGTATGCATCAAAATAGGGGCCATGAGTAGTCCTTGCAATAGGGTTGTTTCTAACACTCCTCCCATTCATATCATAAACCATCATTGCACCAAATCATTCAACCCACTAATTGGGACCAACAAAGGAAAAATTATTACAAAGAAAAATATCAAATTCAAGCTTTTGAAGCTAATAAACCCAAAAGTCAAAGTGGACACATAAATTCAAAATATATCCCAAAGAAAATTGGATCATGTAAAGCATTTGATCAAAATAAAATAGTCAATGAAACTATGGAGCCACATTATAAAAGGGCTTCCCTCTATCACATGTGTCCACCTCTTTCAAAACGGTCTTCAATCATAACATGTAAGCTGTATAAAATCATTGGTTTGAAACATACTTAAAGTCTCTCATCTACACTCCATCATGTATAATCCCAAGATTGGAAAATAAAAAATATTAGATGTAATCTACCGAATAATTCATTCACTTCTCACATCCCCCATGAAAATTCATGGGCCCACATCAAATCAAAAAATCTCAAATCCCACATTCACCATGTAATGACAACAACACTTTATTATAAGGACTCTAATGACCCTCTATCATGATGTGCACATCTAGATAAATCCAACCCTAGTATCAACAAGGATCACAATAACATCCATGATATATATACAAGTTCCCTTATCTTGGAAAAATAACTCCCCAAGGTAGGACATTATTGACATTGATAGCAACATCTACATCAACACCACTAGGTGGTCCCACATAGTTGATGATCATTCAAAAAGAAAATATCCAAATTTTTTTTATACATATATAGAAAAGAGTAAAGAGAAATAGTCCATTCTTTGGTGAAAACCAATTCAATGGCACCTTGGACAAATACCACAGTGAAAGCCTATTTATAGGTGTCATTTAAAAAAAGAAAAAAAGGTAAAGAGAAATAATCCACCCAATAGTGAAAATCATTCTTATGGTGCTTTGGACAAGTACTAACTGACGAATCTAACATCAATAATTTAATCAAACCATAAAGCATCATTAATTCAAATATCCACAATGTTAATCTAAAGCATGGCATAATGATAACATCAGAATAAAATACCATCACATCAAAATATAATATTTGTGTCGCTTTATAGTTAGCAATCAAATAGTAACTAAATACCAAAGTCAAAGTACTAACAAAAAACACAACATAAAGGAGAAGAACATTGTTTGATCAAAATAGAAAAATGGAGGGGTGCTACATCCTCCCCCCCTAGGGTCAGGATTACTCTTGAAATCCTGCAAAAACCCCTAGTTTATATTCCACAAAACACACATAATGAATGGTTCCAAAACTAAATCACTCCATACCTCAACATAATCAACCCAACCAAGTACACTTTCGATCCATCCAAATCAACATGGTGAAGCAACCACCAACCAAGTCTCCAAAAACACATAACCATGGATTAACATATATAATACACATATGTACCAATACACATCACCGGGAATCATCACAAGGCTACACAAGGGTCCATCTGGACACCGAAAAGTAGCATACCAATCCATGATAGAAGAATCCATGGACCATAAGCAAATAACCATCTCAAATAAATCAAAATCAAATCAGTGGCTTGATGGTGTTAGGTCATACATAAAGTGAAACCATCCAAACAAGACCACCATGACCTGTCTCTTGTTGTGTAAGGTGATTAGCCTCCAAGAGATAGTCATCACACATAGGTGAGTAGTGGGTCCTAGCTGCATAACAACCTTACTTACCCCTATCCTCTATGTTTCCTATGTCTACTTCCTCATACACACTCACCAAGTCCATCTCATACGTCCTTGGAGAGGAATCACAATACAACACATAGCCGACTTTGAAAACAACAAAAATAACTAGCTTAGCCACCAAGTTAATAAAGAAGAGAAAATTAAAGTTCAATTTCATTAATAAGGCAATAAATTTTCATAATTTCAACACTAACTCAATATATAACCTCTAGGGTTATAAGAAAATAAGATCACAAGTCATGGCTAAACCTTCACAATTAAGTATAAACAAAGTGTCGGCCCTCACAGTCAATTGAAAAAAAAAATCATCAATAACCGAAAATAAAGTTCACAATCTTTAAAATTACATTGTACATCACTATGTGACTAGATATTAGCCACCAACAAGGAAAGAGGAAACAACGTCCAAATAAAATAATAATAGCCCTCATGTGATGCAGAGTGAGCAGGCTATCCACATGACTGAGAGTGTATCCATGACTAACAAAACATTGTCACTCTACTTGGTCATATGCTAGTCGGAGCAAGAACGTACTGGTCGTATGCCACGTGGCATTGTGTTTGAGGGTCTGTGGAAATAGGCACGTGTATAACACACTCCACCCGTGATACCTTGTGGAGAAGACACACGCATGAAATTGCTGAAGCCAGAGGTATACATGGCTAGGATCTACCCATATGCTACTTGACCTACCTGGTCAAGGCAACCATGAGGATCCCTCTACAAGTGTTTGAGGCCCCATAATGCTCATCACACAAGTAGGCTAAAAAAGACAATCTCATAATGTACCTTCACATGTCTAAGCACGTGGCATCATGTAACATGACATCATCACCATCACTATGTCGAAACATGAGTGGGGTGTGGTATCGTACTGTATCATATCAGAATATGTGCAAATACAACATCATCACCAGCACTATGTCAGAACATTAGTGCGGTGTGGCATCGTATCTATCACATCATGTCAGAGCATGTGCAGATACACTAAGTATACAATACAATATGATAATATCACTATGGGGCTACCGAGTCTCACCTCTCATACATACAAGGTTTACTCGCTATGCCTGATCAACGCCTCCATGGATGTCCAGGCATATACACACAAACCTATGCTGCTGTACTCAAATCTGCGGGGATTAGGTTAACACTTATGGATCAAGTATCCTGATCCATCATAAGGAAAAGTAGTGGGTACGTTTCCTCAAGATTGGTTGAGCTAAGATGGTCTACGCCACAATATTCGTATGCTACACACTCCACCCAAGGAACTTGTGGCTGCTACTATCCCTTCATAGATTGAGGGTCTAGAGAACCAAAAGAAAAAGGACTACTTTTGGTTACTCTTATATATAAGTTTCAACCACACATGGGTTGGCCCTCAATCAGGTAACAAACATGCACACACATAATGGTATGGTAAATCCCACACCAAAGTGTAACTTTTTTCCTCAAGGATGGGTACCAAGTATCAGGATCACATGGATACACAAAGCAAGTATGGGGTATTCACAAATCTCACACAAGATACAATTACTGCTTTCTTACATTTACAGGGGTACAACTACATACATAATCCCATAGGAACGTCCAGTTCCATAACCCATGGGATATGCATCATAACTTTCCAACCATAATCTTTTATCAGGTTTCTTTCACGCTACTCTTTTCCATAGAGTACATCATGTTAAAGTAAGAGCCATGAACACGTGATCACTTAACAATTCCACTAACAAATTCACAGGGACAACCTAGTGGACTCAAATGTACCCAAAGTACCCAGTGTATGAACCTAGCTCTGATACCATGTGTAATGCCTCACCACATAACCCTAAAGGAAGTTGCAATTAACTACTCAAATGAACTAATTATTTTATTTTGTTTAAGTATAATTAATAAACAAGTTTGCTACCCATTGCCAACAACCTCTAAGGTTACGAGACTAAGATTACTTATTAACCCACAAACAACATACATTGAATCCATAACATTTATCTACTTAAGAATAAAGAACACATGCATTCCATACAAGATAAATTACATCAACAATAAGAATTACATTATTATTTCAAATAACAACAATTCAATAAGGAGATTACATCACTCATTCCCTGAATGAGGTAAATCCAATAAACAAGATTACAAATTATAACTTTCCACCTCAATAAAAAATGAGGGGTAATAAATTACAAGAAAAATAGAAATGAATAAAGCCTGAAATGAAATTGGATCCCATGAGCTCTCCAACTAGAAATCTCGTCAATACGAACAAGAAGAAAACCCAACAGAGTAAGGTGCACGTTCCACCCAACCAAGTGGTACCCGAAGGCCCACCCCCCATGCTAGGATATAGTAACAAGGATTCCTTGATAAGACCATCTACCTCTAGACACAGGCTGACTCATGCTAATACAACCAATCATAGGTGCAACACAAGTACCACTCTAACATGGTCACATTGCTTCTAGATATAAAACAGATCGAGTATGTTAAGAAAACCATACACATAAAATCATGTACCAACTGTTGTCCTAGATAGAGTGTCATTGCACAATTCATCATGGGATATCCTCTGGGAATCTTCATAGACTCCGCCCCCCACACTCACTCATGTGGAATCAAATACCTTTCGTAAAGACAAGATAGATGACCTTGCCATTCCAGGCCTTCCCACTCATCCCAAGTCTAAACGAGCACTTGTGTCTATGAGTGAGGCTAAATTATCTTGATTAGTGAGAAATAATACCCAATCTCCAAAGTATATTGTTTTTGTTATCACTTGATTAAACCACCTCTAAAGGTTATCCAGTTTACCTCTTTGAGCTCTGGCGCCTAACAGAAGCCACTCTTCTACTTGACAACATACCAAACAAAACCAATCACCAAGGTTTCCAAAGTGCATACAAACTAGATAAAACAATCACTCTAACTTTAGGAGGAAACATAAGTCAAAACCCTCTCCAAACACTGGAGGCAACAATTTCACATAATCCACTCCTTCCAAAGGAGGCACAAATCATCCCCATTCATGGAAACTGAGTAATTTACTGACAACGTACCATGCACTACCCAAGGGATTCAAAATAGGTTGACAAACATAATACGACAACCCCAACTATTTAAAAACCCCATCTGGAAGACTTATCAACGCTTCTAAACAATCCCCCCAAAGCGAAACAGATGAAACTTACATTTCCAAGAGCAATTAAATATGAATTAAATCTACTTTGGATTTACTAAATCCACTTCCTTTAATAAAATTCAATAGATTATTGCCACAATAAAACTAATTTAATAATGTCTCTTTCAGACAAGAAGAAATTTAAATCAAATATTTAATCCTTAATTGCTTGTAAATAATAATAAAATAAATATTTACTTCTTCGATTTAAAACATATCATTTTAAAATAACTATCTCTCCTTTACAAAGTAAATCATTTTAAAATCAATTAATCTTGCTATTAAAACATATTACTTTTAAATCCAATATTTGTCTTTTCAAATATATTATTTTAAAATAAAATCAATAATTTGACTATAAACACAATATTTTAAATTGCTCAATTACATTTAAATCATACCATCAATTAATCAATATTTTAATAAATCAATTATATATATATAATATAATATACATATATATGTAATATAATATACATATATACATAATATATATATATCCTCATATGATATATATATATATATATCTATGTATATACATTATATATATATATATTAAATTATTTGATATTTATATATGTTAATATTTTAATATTATATAATATAATATCCTATATATATTAATATTCTAATATTATAAAAATATAATAATAAAATATTAATATATATATTTTATTTTCCTTTTAATATAAAAAAAAATTCAAACTTTTAAAAGACCCACACGTTTCCCCTTGGGTCGAGCGCCTTGTTTTAGGGTTGGGTCGATGGCTTACATAGCTAGCCCAAGCTTGGGGCGGCGGCTTACACAACCGGCCCCAAATCTTGGGGCAACTGTGTATAAACACAGTCGACGCCCTTATGGGAAGGCGACTATGTTTAGACACAGTCATCCCTTATTGGGCGGCGGTTGCTGATGGCATGGGGTGTGTGTGGGCACGGCTCCCCCACATGCCTCCCATTGGGGGCATGGTGGGGTGAGCCCCCAATGACTCCCCCAAAACCCTTCCATTTATTTTTTACATAATTTTTTTTTTTTTAAAAGAACCGCACAGATCTTAAAAATCTGAAAATCATTTTTGACAGGGTTTTATTTCATTCCTCAATAGAACCCAAATATAAAAAGATAGATGTATATATACATATATGTATATATATATATACTAATTTAAACCATTTATCAGAACTATTGAGGAAAATATTTTCCTTAATGATCAAATACGGCCATATTGCAATTTTTATTTGAAGAGCAACCAAATGAAACATAAATTACAAATTTGATAAAGATTCAACATGGATTTTTCGTCACAAATTCTTTTTCTTTGTTTTTCAAAACATGATTTTGCAAACAGCTTATCAAAGCTTTGAATATTTCTTAAAAATCAAAATAACTAAATAAATGAATTTGGTTTCAGAAGCTTGAGAGGTTGCCAAAAGGAGCAGTGATTCCTTCAGAGATTCCAGCTCTTTCAAGAAATCCAACTTGGCTTCTCCAAAATCCAAAACCCAAAAATCCCAAAACCAAACTAGAATCCTTCCTCCTCTTTTCTTTCAATTTTTCATGCTTATATCAAAAACTCTATGAAAACCAAAATATCTCATTTTCAACCACCATCATAAATTTTCAAAAACAAAAACAAAAAATATCTGAAAATTTTGTTTTTGCATTTAAAATTTTCAAAAACGCAATTTGAAATCATTTTTCCATTTTCAAACTTAATTCCTATCAATTCCAAAATGAATAACTTAATTCAATTCAACACAATTAATTTAATTAATCAATAAAATAAATCTAATCCAAGATTAAATTATTTTATTAATTAAATTAAATTAATTAATAAATAAAATAACATTTCTCACATTATAACCAGATTAATTTAATCAACAACTTAAATATTTAATATCATTTAATTACCCTTTTCAACTTGCAATTAAATAAAATCTAGGTGAAATGAATAACATTAAAGCAACTAAACCCGACTTAAAGCAATGACACACTATGACCAGGGTGATGACTAGACACAAAAACCTAGCTACTATCTCCCAATTGAATGTCGTTGGGCAATGGACACATTCAAGCCTGTGAAACCAGGTGGATTCGATGTCATGTACCTGTAAACCTGCGAACAAAGATTATATCGAACATGTATATATATCATAATAAAACACACCATGAAGAGGAAATCGTGGAATCGCAGGGCGCTCGCATGCGAGTGGTGCAATCCCACCCCCTTCACCAATACAGTGTTACTAACTGACGAATCTAACATCAATAATTTAATCAAAGCATCAAGCATCATCAATTCAAATATCCACAATGTTAATCTAAAGCATGGCATAATGATAACATTAGAATAAAATACCATCACATCAAAATATAATATTCACTTCACTTTATAGTTAGCGATCAAATAGTAACCAAATACCAAAGTCAAAGTACTAACAAAAAACACAACATAAAGGAGAAGAACATTGTTCGATCAAAAGAGAAAAATGGAGGGGTGCTACATCCTCCCCCCTAGGGTCAGGCTTACTCTCGGAAGCCTGCAAAAACCCCTAGTTTATATTCCACAAAACACACATAATGAATGGTTCCAAAACTAAATCACTCCATACCTCAACATAATCAACCCAACCAAGTACACTGTTGATCAATCCAAATCAACATGGTGAAGAAACCACCAACCAAGTCTCCAAAAACACATAACCATGGATTAACTTATATAATACACATATGTACCAATACACATCACCGAGAATCATCATAAGGCTACACAAGGGTCCATCTGGACACCAGAAAGAAGCATACCAATCCATGATAGAAGAATCCATGGACCATAAGCAAATAACCATCTCAAATAAATCAACATCAAATTAGTGGCTTGATGGTGTTAAGTCATACATATAGTGAAACCATCCAAAAAATACCACCATGACCTATCTCTTGTTGTGTAAGGTGATTAGCCTCCAAGAGATAGTCATCACACATAGGTGAGTAGTGGGTCCTAGCTGCATAACAACCTCACATACCCCCATCCTCTACATTTACTGTGTCTACTTCCTCGTACATACTTACCAAGTCCATCTCATACGTCCTTGGAGAGGAATCACAATACAACATATAGCCGACTTTGAAAACAACAAAGATAACTAGGTTAGCCACCAAGTTCATAAAGAAGAGAAAATTAAAGTTCAATTTCAACAATAAGGCAATAAATGTGCACAATTTCAACACTAACTTAATATATAACCTCTAGGGTTATAAGAAAATAAGATCACAAGTTGTGGCTAAACCTTCACAATTAAGTATAAACAAAGTGTCGACCCTCACAGTCAACTGAAAAAAAAATCATCAATAACCGAAAAGAAAGTTCACAATCTTTAAAATTGCATTGTACATCACTATGTGACTAGATATTAGCCACCAATGAGGAAAGAGGAAACAACGTCTAGCTAGAATAATAATAGCCCTCATGTGATGTGGAGTGAGCACGCTATCCACATGACCCAAAGCGTATCCATGACTAACAAAATGTCGTCACTCTACCTGGTTATACGCCAGCCAGAGCACGTATGTACTGGTCGTATGCCACGTGGCAGTGTGTCTGAGGGTCTGCAGAAATAGGCACGCACATAACACACTCCACCATGATACCTCATGGAGAAGACACACACAGGAACTCACTGAAGCCAGAGGTATACATGGCTAGGATCTACTCATATGCTACTCGACCTACCTAGTCAAGGCAACCATGAAGATCCCTCTACAAGTGATTGAGGCCCCATAACGTTCATCGCACAAGTAGGCTAACAAAGACAATCTCATAATGTGCCTTCACGTGTCTAAGCACGTGGCATCATGTAACACGACATCATCACCATCACTATGTCGGAACATGAGTGGGGTGTGGTATCGTACTACATCATATCAGAATATGTGCAAATACAACATCATCACCAACACTATATCGGAACATCAGTGCAGTATGGCATTGTATCTATCACATCATGTTAGAGCATGTGCAGATACACTAAGTATACAATACAATACGATTAACTTAATTCCTATCAATTCCAAAATGAATAACTTAATTCAATTCAACACAATTAATTTAATTAATCAATAAAATAAATCTAATCCAAGATTAAATTATTTTATTAATTAAATTAAATTAATTAATAAATAAAATAACATTTCTCACATTATAACCAGATTAATTTAATCAACAACTTAAATATTTAATACCATTTAATTACCCTTTTCAACTTGCAATTAAATAAAATCCAGGTGAAATGAATAACATTAAAGCAACTAAACTCGACTTAAAGCAATGACACACTATGACCAGGGTGATGACTTGACACGAAAAACCTAACTACTATCTCCCAATCAAATGTCGTTGGGAAATGGACACGCTCAAACCTGTGAAACCAGGTGGAGTCGATGTCATGTACCTGTAAACCTGCGAACAAAGATTATATCTAACATGTATATATATCATAATAAAACACACCGTGAAGAGGAAATCGTGGAATCGCAAGGCGCTTGCATGCGAGTGGTGCAATCCCATCCCCTTCACCAATATAGTGTTACTAACTAACATATCTAAAATCAATAATTTAATCAAAGCATAAAGCATCATTAATTCAAATATCCACAATGTTAATCTAAAGCATGGCATAATGATAACATCAAAATAAAACACCATCACATCAAAACATAATATTCGTGTCGCTTTACAGTTAGTGATCAAATAGTAACCGAATACCAAAGTCAAAGTACTAACAAAAAACACAACATAAAGGAGAAGAACACTGTTCGATCAAAAGAGAAAAACGGAGGGGTGCTACACAAAACCCCATCAATCTCATCTCTCCTACACTCTAGCATGATATCAAATCATCTAATAAAATTTATTCCTAGTCTTGCTACACATCTTAATCCATTTTATTCAAGAAATCATCATCGAGATGTATCCTTCCCAATCATTGTGTTGTTCTTATCGTTAACAAAAAAATCCTTGTGTTTTTTTTATCATCAACAACATTGTCACTATCATCAATCAATCAATCAAATAAATCAACTTTATCTTGGCTAGAAAAAATATCTCAAGTGGTCTTCAATATCCCTACACATTCATATCCATTCATCATTCATCAACATAAAAATCATCACCCTAATCATTTTACCATTTTCATTGTCATCATCTTCTTCCATCAATAAACTATCAAACATGCACTTTGATATCCACAAACATACACATCATCCATCCCATCTATAATAAGTAATCATCAACCTAGATAAGTGGCACTCGAGTAAAATAAAACTATGCATCATAGAAAAACATTGAGCTTTCATGACAATTGCAAGTTAAGACAACTTTTGAATCAAATTACTACCTACATACCTATTCCCTAATCATTTGATTCATCATTCCAATCTATTTCTTAATGAATACATCTTTCCTACAATAGGAACAATCCAAGATAACATGCACACCCTCTTTTGAAAGAGATATGATGGATGCTGATTTTTTTTATTAGTTGGTCCTTTTTATTTTTTATTCATCTTTTTTCCCTTTCCAATGCTTATACTTGAAGCCACCTTGATCTTTCAATATCTTGGTGTGTCTAGAGGAGCATAGAATGGGGCATGGCCATTTATTTTGTATATTGTTTTTGTGGGATGTTTTTATAATATGACCATGGCAAATATTTTCCTTGTGTGTGTTGAGGTAGCTTCTTACATTAAAAAATATATTTTGCATATTAGGTCATTCATACCTTTTGTGCACTAGGACTATCATGCTCTAAGTCTTATTCTCTCACACACTCAAACAAGGTTTTTGTATGTCTGGTATGAATAAGGATGATCCTTTTTGTTTGCAGAGTCATAGTCCATGCAATAGATATGTTGCCCTAGTTCCTCATACCTTGGTGCACATTATTCATTTTCTATATCAAAATAAGGATTTCTCTTTACATTTTTTTAGCATAACCAAAAGAAAAAGAATAATCACTTTTTCATCCTATTATCACTTTTCCATCTCATATTCAATACCCATACCATATCCTAACTATGTGTTTCACTATTTGATATTGGATCAATAAATTTTATTTATTCATCATTGTCCTACATTCTATCTCATTTCTTCTTCCATACTAACTCATCTTCATTCTAAAAATCCAAATTTTAACATAGGCCTTAATATTCTCCATTTTATTGATTCCATACATCCTTATTCCCCAATTTTCTCCCATCCAACTCTATTTTTTCATCACTAATCCACTAAGACTGTCCTCTTTTTCATATCATGAGTTCGCCTCAAAGTTTAATTTTTTTGGTTGATCTATCGCAACCAACCTCCATCCTTTGGTCCATTGGGCCACATTGGGACATGCCATCACCTTAAATTTTCACACCAACAACATGTCTTTGAAGCAACACAACAGGTGCATTGTCTCAAGCAGGGGTAAAATGTAGACACCTAAAAATGACTAATGCATTTTGTCTAAAACCATCATCATTTCTCGTCATCATCTCTTATCAATATCTTCATCACTATTGATTAAATAGTTTTAATTATTTATTCAAGCTAACACATTTTCCACTTTAATTAAATAATCTTTAGTTATTTAAATAATTCATCATTTTTCCTCATCTATATTAATTAAATAAGTTTTTATTAATTAATTCATCAATCATTTTTCCTCCAACCACCTAAATTAAATAATTTTTAATTATTTAATTAAATTTATGAATTTCATCTTGTCCATAATAATTAAGTTTTTAATAATTTTAACTAAATCATGCATCCTTCTCATCCAACATATTAGCTAATACTTCCTCTAAAATTAAATAAATCATTTAATTTGTCTCTTCTATCTTAAATCTTTTAAAAATAAATAAAATTAATATTTAGTTTATTTCTTAAATATATCATTCTATTTATATTCTTCTATCTCTAAATCTAGTGATCACCTCTAAATTTAGTGAGTTGGTTAAAAAACAACCCCAGTTCACTATCACTCACTTCCATTTCATACACCCATGCAACCGATCATCTGATCCATGTAACCACTTAACTCCACATCTTAACCCTTCATCTTAACATATTTCACTTGCGCATTCATTATGATCTCTCAAACATTCTCATCTATTGATCTTTGTAGTCATCCTACATCGTTGATCAAAAATTAATAAAAGCTATAAAACATCCATCTTTTAGCCACTCAATGTCTCCATGAATTTTGACGAATCTTGCATCCATTTTTTCTATCACTTTGCTATTAGGTTTATGCTAAGGTTTATGATAAATCCACATACATTTATCACAACATTATCATATTATACAATGGAATAATACTAGGCACATTGGTGGAGGTAAGTAGTTTAATTTGTTTTTCTTTCATGCTTATGCACTGATGCAGGGGCATCCATGGCAAATTAGCAATCCTTTATCAGTAGAATTTTCAATTGTTGTTGAGAAATTTTGAAATTTTGTGGTGAGTAAATTTTGGTTTGGAATTCAAGTTTAAGGTGGTAAATGATATATATTTGAATAATTAAACTTGACAAATTAATTTCCCTTTGCACATTGTCAAGTTGACTTGTGGGAGAAAAAAACAACGAAAAAGTAGTTTTAAAATATTTGAAAGGCAATTTGGGGTGTTTGGATTTGAATGTGGAGATTTAAAACACCATTTAATGATCCCTAAAAATTAGGGACTGAGGAAGTGGGCACCTAGACCTGCTTTTTGATTTTTTTCTTTTTCAAGAGTCAAAAAAAGAGAAGAATTTAAAATTGTTTTTTTTCTATCTTTAGTGGGCTGCTAGAAGTGGGTTTTAATTGTTTTAATTTGTTTTTTTTTAGGAATTTGGTGTGCAGAAACAGAATTGGTCATTCCATATTGAATAGGCCCAAATAAAGAATGTGAAATTAATTTATGGACAACAAGAATTAAGAACAACAAACCACTTTTCATTGCAGGGGGTTTTGAAGAGGAATTTTGGGGAAGAGAAATTGAAGGATACAGGAAGAGGGTGTAGAATTATTTTGGGAATGTGTCCTTGGTGTGTTTTTTCAGGTTGGGACTGATTTGCAACAGTCCATTGAAGTTTTTGGGCATTGGAATGAAACTACAAAAGTTGTTGGAGTGTTGGAAGGTGAACTAGTTTACTGGAGCTCACATAGTTGAGCATAGAATTGTATTTGAATATTTCCATTGAATATAATATGTGTGTATGAATTTTTTTATTTTTTGTCTATTAGTCTATTAAAACTGAAAAATCATTTGTAATAAGCTTCCTTTGATAGAGAAATTCAATGGGTTAATGTGCAATCAAGTGTTGAATCTAAATTGCAATTTTTCTTTCCTGTCTAAGAAGTTGTTTGAGGAATTGTTGAGGATTTTAGAAGGGGGATGTTTTAGTTTAAATCCTCTCTACATTAGTGGTATTAGAGCAGCAAGATCTTGAGTGTGTAACATACCGTCGAAGAGAGGCAGTTGCACCAGGACTGTGTTGTGGTTGTTGAAAAAGAAATGGATGGGAGAGGAGCCCATCATGGTAGAGGTAGAGGAAGATGAAGAATGGACAACTTTGTCCATGATAATTATTTTAGAGTTTTGATAAGACAATTAGAGGCACTTCAAGAAGAAATATGAAGAGTATTTGCACAAAGAAGGGAGCCAGATAGTGATGAAGAAGAAGAAGCTCCAGAGAATGCTAGCCTAAATACTGAGAAAAGAGAAGAAATTGTGGTAGTTGCAAATGACCCATTGTTGAGAGCTTTGACAAAAAATGGAAAGAGAATGAAAATTGATGTTCCTACCTTCAATGAAAGGTTGAATCTAGAGGAACTCATAGACTGGATAAATGATATGGAGTATTTTGAGTTTGAAGAAATCAAAGACCCAGATAGAGTGAGATTTGCCAAGACAAGATTGAAGGGTCATGCTCCACTTTGGTGGAGAGAAATTCAGTTGGAAAGAGGAAGAAAAGGAAAAGAGAAAATTAAAAGATGGGAAAAAATGGTAGAGAAAATAAAAAGGCAATTCATTCATGTAGACTATGATCTAGAATTACTTAAAAAGATGCAAAGCTTGAAGCAAGGAAGAAAGACAGTAAAGGAGTACACAAAAGAGTTTCATAGAATACTCATTAGAATTGGAAATTTTGAGGCAATCAAGGAGAAGGTTGCAAGATAACTTAATGGTTTGAGGTCAACTATACAAGAGGAGATGACCTTGGTGCAAGTTGTGACTATGAAATATGCTTACCAAATTGCCTTGAAGATTGAGGAAAGGATGAACAAGAGATTTGAAAACAAACAAAGAGGAAAATGTCATGAAGGTAAGGTTGAGAGAAGAGCATATAAAGAAGATGATGATCAGAAAAATCAGAACAATGAGGGCCAAGGCAGCGGCAAACAACATAGGAATGAATAATTTTATGGGTAGAGAGATCAAAATCAAAGAGGTAGAAGAAGATCAGGTAGAGGTTTTGGAAGAAAAACCTTTCGAGGAACTTGTTTTAAGTGTGGGGAAGAGGGTCACAAAGCATATGACTATCCTCATGAAGAGGAAATACCAAGAAGAAGGACTAAAAATTAGAATAGGGAAGCAATTGTGAATAGAGATGATGCAGGATCATCACATTCCAAAGAAGCAAAAGATGGTGAAACTTTAATGGCAAGGAGAACACTTTTAAATAAAGATGATAAATCCATTCAAAGGAGAAATTTGTTTAGGAAAAGATGCAATAGTGAAGGAAAGGCATGTAATTTCATTATTGATAGTGGAAGCACATAAAATCTTGTGTTTGATGAAATGGTAAGAAAGTTGCAACTAGAAAGGAAGAAGCACCTAAATCCATATCAGATAGCATGGGTACAAGTTGACAAGAAGCTTTTGATTAGCGAACAATATGAGGTAAAATTTAATATAAGAGGCTACTATGATGAAGTTTTGTGTGATATTCTCTCATTGGATGCTTGCCATATTCTTCTAGGAAGACTTTGGAAATTTGATGGGAAGGAAATGCATGATGGTTATGCCAACACGTACACATTGATGAAGGATGGAGTGAAACACAAATTGAAGCCATTGAAAGAAGAAATGGGTAAGGATTGCAGAAATGCTAGGTCTTGTTTGGTTGATGAAATCAGAATTTTAGATGGTATGAATAATAAATATGTTAGCTTTGTTGACACTAACCATGAAGAAGATGAGAAAGGTGAATTGTTGACTCAAATTGAAGAAGAGATCTCAAGTGGAAAGAAGGTAGCAGCAAAGGGTAAGGTAAAATATGATTTTATTGTTTCCCTTGATGAGAAAGAGAGTGAAGGATTAGATAAGTTTGTTGCAACAAAAAAATCTTTTCATAAATTTGAATTGGAAGAGTTGAGTGTGAAGGTTAATGAAGATTTTTCTAAAAAATACTTGTTTGAGAAAAATGGATTTGAAAATGTTTTGATTAGTGTTCATGATTCCTTGTCATCTAATGAGGAAATTAAGTCTTTTGATGATAGTACTAATGCTGTTTTGAGTGAAGGAAAAAAGTTGCAACAATATCATGCCTTTTAAAAGGCATTGAAATAGTGAAATTTCATGAAGGAAACATAGTTGAAGGAGGTGGCAAAGGTGGGACGGCGAATGAGGCAAAAAATAAATTTGTTTTTGATAAGATAAGTAGAATTTTTAGGGTGTTGTACCCTTTACACAGAGAGCCCAAAGGGCCAAAAAGAAGCTAGTTCAAACCAAGAATGAACTAGGAAACGAGGATAGACCTCACACAGAAACAACTAACAGACAACTATCGAACTACAAATGAGGACTAGAAAACCCCAAACTCAGAGGGGACCAAATTGACACCCTTAACCCAAGGCCATGAAGTAGCTACACAATGAGGGAGTCCCTTCTTCTTTTGCAGCACAATCGAATAGAAAATCTTGGAATCATCCACCGAGCAAGGAGAGAGAAGCGGATCCACAATAGCCACCAAGGGAAAAGAGCCATGATGCAGGAGAGGAGACAAGATCAATCGAAGGAGTAGTAGAGGCATCCAACAAGGTTCGAGTAGGCTCTAGAAGAACAGTGTCAACAGAACGAGTCAACATAGGCTCCACATAAGGGATAACCGGAAGAGAAGTCGAGTAAGACACAGGTTCACGAGAAGAATGAAGAGGGTCAACCTCCGTAGAAGAAACCTCCAAAGGAGTAGAACCCACTGTGAGATGATCTGGGAGAGCATCCTTCCACCAAGTAATAGTGCCCTTGCAATGGGAAAGTGGGAAACCAAAGGCCAAATGACCCACAAAGAAGCATCTCCTACACCGAAAAGGGAGACCCTCATAGTCCAAGAGCTGCTTCCAAGGTCTGTCCTCCACCAAAAAGACTACATCACCATGGAGGGGTTTGGAGATGTCCAAATCAATTAAAATACGAGCTACCATAGTGTGCCCAAGATCTTGAGTCATAGAGTCCACCATTAAAAAGCATCCAATGGTGTTGCCAATACCTTCATAACATGAATCCTCCCAAAACTAGAGAGGGAGATTCGACAGATGGACCCAAACTGGTCTATTATTCAGTGGCTCTATAAGGGGATTGAAAGAGCGAGACCAAGGTCTGATGGAAAATGAATGAATCCCCCACATCCACCCCCTGTCCACCACACGATCACTCTCCCCGAAGGAGGAAAAGGTTGCTATAAAGAAACCCCTAGCGCTTGGATAGAGCTCAATCTCTCCAGAGACCACCGAATTCTAGGAGGTGGAAACCTATTCATGGAGTTCTAGAAGGGAGGGCCACAAACCATTAAACCTATAGACCACTCCCTACAATAGATAAAATTCCTCATTCTCAGTAACCTCAAGTCCGCAGACCACCACAGGGGAATCACGAGCAAAGGCAGAGGCCAAGAACCCACCTTAGCAACCTCAAAGAAGGACTTCACCTGGTTTGAAGAAGGAAAGCCATGTATAGAGACATCCACCTGTGTAGCACCAGGGATAGAGTCCACAACCCATGAAGCATCTGAGCTCCCGACACACCTAGCCAACTCGTAGCCATCCACAGAGGGCGCTGAGACAACCGTCGTGACCTTAGGAGCCTCCGCAGAAGGCCAAGGCAAAGGAGCCCGATTTGGGGACATAGAAATCTCGTCAGGAGGCATGCCAAAATAGCCCACATAAGGAAGAGCCATCCCTAGCAGAGATTCGATAGGAGAAGGGCCCCTGTAGGCCACTTGATCTCCCCTACAGCCACCGAAGCCTGAACAACCCAAAGCACTCGTGCCAACACCATTCAAACCTGCGAGCCATTGGCTCCCGTTCTTGCTCACACACATTTTCATTGGAATATGATGAATCACATTCCAAAAAAATATATTTGTTTTGATGAAGGAGAATGAATAATTTTAATTGTTAGTTCTTATTTTGATGAAGTATATTGGTGGGACAATAGATTTGATGCTTTGAATTACATGATGGGTAGCAGAAGAAGGATGAAGCATGGTAATGTTGTAATTTTGCAAAAAGTGGTGCATAGAAATATTTCATTGGAAAAGGAAATGAGGTGGATCCAAAATATACATAAGGTCTACAAATTTTTTTGAATGAAAATCATGAAACATTTCTTTCTACCATGGGTGTCTGATGCAGGAGCATCCATGTCAAATTGGCAATCCTGTATCAATAGAATTTTCAATTGTTGTTGAGAAATTTTGCAATTTTATGGTGAGTAAATCTTGGTTTTGAATTAAAGTTGAAGGTGGTAAATGATATATATTTGAATTATTAAACTTGAAAAATTAATTTCCCTTTGCACATTGTCAAATTGACTTGTGGGAGAAAAAAACAACGAAAAAGCAGTTTTAAAATATTTAAATTAAAAATATTTGAAAGGAAATTTGGGGTGTTGGGATTTGAATGTGGAGATTTAAAACACCATTTAATTATCCCTAAAAATTAGGGACTGAGGAAGTGGGCACCTAGGCCTGCTTTTTTATTTTTTGCTTTTTCAAGAGTCAAAAAAAGAGAAGATTTTTTTTTTTTTTTTCTATCTTTAGCGAGCTGCTAGAAGTGGGTTTTAATTGTTTTAATTTGTTTTTTTGAGGAATTTTGTGTGTAGAAGTAGAATGGGTCATGCCATATTGAATAGGCCCAAATAAATCATGTGAAATTAATTTCTGGACAATAGGAATTAAGAACAACAAACCACTTTTCACTGCAGGGGGTTTTGAAGAGGAATTTTGGGGAAGAGAAATTGAAGGATACAAGAAGAGGGTGTAGCATTCTTTGGGGAATGTGTCCTTGGTGTGGTTTTTCAGGTTGTGAATAATTTGCAACAGTCCATTGAATTTTTTGGGCATTGGAATGAAACTACAAGAGTTGTAGGTAGTGTTGGAGTGCTGGAAGGTGAACTAGTTTGCCGGAGCTCACATAGTTGAGCATAAAATTGTATTTGAATATTTCCATTGAATATAATATGTGTGTAGGTGTTTTTATTTGATGTTTATCAGTCTATTAAGACTGAAAAATTATTTGTAATAAGCTTCCTTTGACAAATAAATTCAATGGGTTCATGTGCAATCAAGTGTTGAATTTAAATTGCAATTTTTCTTTTCTGTCTAAGAAGTTGTTTGAGGAATTATTGAGGATTTTAGAAGGGGGATTTTTGAGTTTAAATCCTCTCTCCATTATTCACACACCTCATTGAATTAGGTTATTTGATTATTGGATTTGGTTTTATTATTGGTTTATTCTCATTTCAAAATTTAGTAATTTAATTGTCCTCTACACTAGTAATGACAAGTCATTAAAAGTAGTGAAGTCCACACCCTTTGCAAGTGCTTTCACATTCAACATCACTGGTCCACCCCATATTACCCACAAGGTAACAACCAAGAAGAGGTGTATAATAAAACCCTCTTAAAAATACTCAAAAATATAGTCAATGATGTTGGTTGTGATTGACACCTTTCACTTAACCTCACCCTTTGGGACTATTGCACTAGCATATGCGCACCAACTGGTGTGAATCTATATTCACTTGTCATTGGTTCTGAAGCCATCTTAACTATTAAGATCAAAATTATATCATTATCCATTTACTTACACAATCTTATTGATTATGAGTATCATGTTATGTTTTTGCATGAGATTGAATTTATTGATGAATGGAACCTTACTGCCTTTAACCATCTACAGTCATACTAGAATAATCTCCATCACAACTATAATAAGAAAATAAGAACTTGTGATTTTGAGGTTGGTGATCTTGTGCTCAAGGAAAATTGAAAAACCTATAGGATAGAGATAAAGTTAGGCCCATATATCATCATCACTCAGTATGCTTCAAGAGAATAATAGTTAGCTACCCTTGAGGGTTATTCACTTGATGAGCCCATCAAAATCATACACATCATGTGATTTCATGCCTAATTTAAGGAATATCCCAACAAAAAAATTGAAAAATTGAAAAAAATGAAAAAATACAAATAAATAAATAAATAATAAAGATAAAAATCATCCTCTAGTGGTACCTTGGACAAGTACCACAATGAAAACCTGCTCATAGGAACCATGTGTAATAAATTTAAATCCACCATATTTTAGGTCCTCATTCACCACCTATCCATAGGTCTACTTCCTCCATTAATTACCATCCCTATAGTCCACTCATTCATAGCATCTCATCCCTTTCTTTACACTAGGGGAAAGTTATTACATTTTTCTTTGGAATAAAGCTTGGGATGTGTCATTTCTCTCACTTAAGGATTTGAATCCCTTCCATAAAAAAATGATTTTCATGCATTTCTCTCCTACCCCATGAATACACTTTCATCCTTAATCCAATTAACATATTTTTTCCTCCCATGTATTCTATTCTATTTTTTCCATTAACAATACCTCGCAGATCAACACATGCTTCATATACACACACAAACTACACACTTAAAAAATTGTGGGGTAAAAGTACAAACTTGTGTCACACTTTATAAAGGAATTGGCCAGCATGAAAAAAAGTTCTCAACTTCAACCACATAAAAGTGGTATTTATGTTTTGAATTTCAAAATGATGTAAACTAATAAAATGTAGAAATTTTGTTGAAGTTTAATCCTGTAATTTTTCAATTTGATATATATTTTTGTCAATTTAAAAGCAAATTACGTAATGCTGAAAATTTCAAGAAAAAGTGACGTTCAATTGATGTCAAGAAACAAATAAAAAAAAATTCATTTTCTCCTATTTTTTTTCCCAAATAGCTAACTTCAATATTGAGGGCATCAATTTTTTTTTTGAAATTTTGATGTATATTTATCTCGTAATAACATTTTAAAGTCAAAAAAACCCGAATTTGATAGTTTTCAGTTGACGTCAACTATTGTTTTTTTTTTCATTTTCAAAAAACAAAATATACTCCTTTGAAGAGGATTCTCTCCTGTAGGGCGTCATATATTTTCAAATTTGTTTTATAGTGATTTACCAATTTTTAATTTAATTTCAACTAAGCATTTTTTTGACTTTGAACAACCTACTTGCAATATTTTAAAATATTTATATACTAAAACTAATCAATATATATTTATTTGGATTCAACACTGTGACCTCTACAAAAGGATATTTTTATTTTTATTTTTGAAATTAATTTTGATTGAAGAAATATTCACCAGAAGTTGGAAATTTTTGGAAATTTGAAAAAATGGTGACTTTTCTGCCAAGTCACCTACCATGTGGATATATTCAGCCGAATCTTATTAGACTAAATAGTTTTCGACCTAAACGTATTCGCCCAAATACTTCTCAACCGGATCATATCCGGCTGAAATACTGATTTTTTCGAATTTGTTTTTTTAATTTTTTTTTATGTCATCCAATTTTCTACTAAAACATATCCGACTGGATTTCTGATTTTTTGAATTTTCTTTTTAGATATTTCCCGTTTTTCGTCCATTTTTTATTGAAATAATTATTTAAGTTAGCTTTTATTAGTCTTTTTTTAGGTTTTTTCTATTTTTTCTCCACTTTTTAATGAAATAACTATTTCCTATTGTTTTTAAAAACAAGCTTTTATGATTTACTTTTTCTCTTAAATCACTGATCATATAATATTGAGCAATCATTTTCTAATAATTTTTCATAGGCTATGTAGTTGAATACTTAAATCTAAGGAGAAGATCAAGCAATCTAAAGCAAAAGATTTACTAATTTTCTTTAATTTATTTTTTGTTTTCATGCTTATATGTTCATTGCTAGATTATTTTTCGTTTTCATGCTTATATTTTCATTATGTTTTAATTTGAATATTTTGAGCTAACGCTTGAACTAACAAGTGGTGTAGTTGTCGACTATCGAAGACTAATATTGAAAAACCACTAATATGTGGTTTTGTAGGACGTTTGGCTAAAGACTTTATTTTCCACTAATTTAGGCACTAAAGTTAGATTAGAGGGTAAATGAACTTGTTTTATGTGCCTAGAAGGGTGTAATCGACATATGCTCATTGTAACACCCCACCACATAAACCTCGAAGGACAATAGACAACTAACAATTATATCACAATCTTTTTTTTAAAGTAAATCTAATATGAAATGTAAATTAACATACAACACTAATAATGAAAAAACTATACATGTACATCATCTATCTAGTCCTCTGGGGTAACATGACTGCATTACTTTTGAACATTCCTAACATGACCCAATCCCATAACAATGAAAATCTAATCACAAGTATTCATTTTAAGACCATTATATAGAATAAATGAACAACGTACATACATCCATAACATACATAAACATACATCCATGATCACATGATAATACCAAATAATACATCCATCACATTTATTACATGAATATACATCATTTCAATGATTGCAATAGTACATCTGTGCTTCCCAACATAACACAGAAAAGATTTACCAATTACATAATGTGATCCAACTGAAATGAATATAATACATAGCTTCAATACTATCTCCAAATCTGGTAAAGCTTTGGAATCACAACAAATGGTACAACTCCATGCATCATGACTTTGACTGGGAACCCAATGGAGTATATAGCACGTTCCACCCGACCATGTGGAACCCTAAGGTCCACCCCCCGTGCTAGGAGATGACAATAAGGACCCACAACCAAAAAAAAATAGTCAAGCAAACAAGATTAACATGACCCCACGAACAAATGCAACAAAAAACATAAAGAACAACTCACATAACATCTAGGGTGTAACCACTCACACCAAGCACCATAATCACAAAACCATCTACATATGCGAGGCATGAACCTTCTCACACCAAGACCACCTCATAAAGCAAAACAATGGTGCAAGGTTACAACCCACAAGAGCTCAATACAAGAATTAAGATCAAAAGTTTCACAAGAAACCAAATATGAAAATCCAACGTGAAACATACATCCCTTAACCTCTAGAAGCCTAATAAGCCAACTACCCATGAACTCCCATTTAGAGGTAACTCAAAACATTACGGGTTCCACATAATCTCAAAACATGACTACAAGTAATTCAACACATAAAATTTCCTCATATCAAAACTAATACAAGAGGAAGACACAACATCGCAGAACCATTAAAAAATCATTCTTTAATTTCAATAACACTTTCAATGTAAAAAAATTAAAGAATATTTTAAATCATCAACTAGATTTTATTTATACAACAAATCATTCCTCTCATTCACTTATTTAATTTTTCCAATTCTCTTACTATTTTAACAATCAATTATTAGACAAAGAAATCTTCTTCTAATATCAATTCTTATATGCAAATATCTACATATATATATATACATACATACACATATATAGATACATGTACTTATATATATATATTCCAAATGCTATTCATAACTTTCACAGGTCAACACTTTCAATAATTCAAATGTTCTCATAATCCAACATAATCATATATCATGATCAACCATGTTATTATCTTATAGTTAAGTGCAAGTCACTTTAATTATTTAAAAATTACTTTTCTACAAAATCATTTATTTTCAAGAGTAAAATAATCCTTTGCTATGACCATATTAATTACACAAGAATATATATATATTATCACAAGCTACTATTTACATTATATAATAGTGAGGTAGATTATATTATGATAAATAAAAAAGAATATACATAAAAAATGATACACGTATACACACACATATATAGATTCATTTCAAGACAATAATGACACATCATTCACTCAATTCGAACAATTCAAACATTCCCTTTGAGCCATTCCAGAGGAAGCAAAATGTGCATAATGTTAGAGCATCTGTAGCACTTTAGTCCCTTTGAGTAAGAGACGATTCTAAGCGATTGGTGAAGGTCCTCTGGTAAGAGAGATTACCAAAAAAAAGAAAGAACAAGGCATGTGAATTTTTTGGTAGAGAACCACAAAGAGATGTCATCTTATGGAGGAAGTACTTGCAGCAAGGGCGCCACTAGCAGACATATAAGCAATATTGAAAATCAAACACATTTTTTACATGTAGCGAAATATCAAATGGTAAATGTGCATCAAATTTTACATGAAGTAGAGACCATCGAATACCAAACACATTACATCAAGCATAAGTCATATATAAATCTTCCCAACACAATAAGAAATCGTCATCCACACCCAAAGGTGTTCCAATAGCAGGATTGATCTATAGGTAACTAGGGAAAATTATGACCAAGTCAACAATCTTGTCCTTCATTTTGTGAGGAATAACGAACAGTTTGAGGAACCCATCCTTTGATAGCTTAAAGACAAGACTTACAATGCTAATAGGCCATTGGAGTGTTCAATCGAAGAGGCCCTTTCAAGGAGTTACCAACACTTTGAGGAAAAAACCCAAAACAAAACAAATCAGTCTTCACATTAATAATGAATCAAACTTCACAATAACAAAGAACCAGGCTTCATAATAACAATGATTCGAGCTTCACAATAATAGTGAATTAGGCTTTGTATGCATGCAAATCAATCATGAAAGAAGAGATCACTTTTATTATGAGCAATTCAAGGCATTACAAAGTCTCTACAACTATAGGATTAGAATAGAGGAAATGCAACATCCAAAAACTGAAGCTCCAGTTACATAAGTTTATAATAAGAGAAGAATTACATTGGAGAACATCAAATGAGACAACCAATAGGGAAAAACACCAAGCCATACCAAATAAATCGCATGAGGAAACAAACAGCAAGCTTGTAGCTTAAAGGGACACCACAATGGGGAGAATACACTAAGTACACATGATATAGTTTGCAAAGAGGCGTAACGGCAGACAACTGATTATGAAACAAGTAGAACCAGAAAAGAGTAGAACCATTCAAGAGAAAGAAATGATAGCCATCAAAGTGACAAGAAAATTCCATAAATTCAATCCAAGCTATAATGGATTGACATATTATATCGAAATACAGGGAGAAAAACCATTATGTAATTATCAAATCTCAAGTTTCATCTTAGACGTAAAAGATAGAGATGAACTTATTCAGAATCCAGAGAAAATTGAGATGGAGTTGATGCCAAGTTCGAGCTTCTGTACAAACTCTACGTCTTCAAAACTCCCAAGAAACCTTCGATAACTTGCCCACTTCCAATTATTTCTAGCACCATCCAATGAAAGTATGTATTTTGACAAAATATTGTTGTAGATCAAATTTTCGTTCGAAAACAAAAAAATCAACCCCCCCAATTTTCCCAAAATTGATCAATATTAAAATCAAGAAAGTGATTCGATTTAAAAAAAAAATTAAAATCAAGCAACAATCACTTAATAAGACAAGTTTCTATTTAACGACTAGCTCGAAGCCATGGATGTGCTTGCAACTCAACGTTTTCTATATTATTAATTGCTTTAACAATTTGTTAAAAAATCTCATCCATTTAGTTATTTTCCTCATTTAATTTATTAAATTTCAATTATAATAATATTAACAACTATCTTTAAATTTAATTATAAAAATAATTTATAACATAATAATTTAATTTAATTAATTAACAATAAACCATATAAATAACTATATCACAACTCAATTTATTTATTTATTTATTTTAAATTCTAAATTAATTTAAATAACCTTATAACCAATTTAATTTAATTAAATCGATTAAACAAGACAACAAAATAATAGTTTCACCCCAAGATTACCATTAATAAAAAGAATATTTAAACTCAATCAATAATTTAAACAACATAATTAATGAACAACTACGTAACATCACAAATCATTGAAACAACGATAAACACAAAATGAGACAACTAATAAAAAATGTAAACTAGACTGACGGGGTGACTAAAACATGTACTCATCCTCGTCGAGGATGATGGTAAGGGTAGGTGACCTTTTTTCATCTCCATTTTCAACAAAATTTCTATTGGGTATTGAGGCACGTTTAGACCTGACAGTTCAGGTGGAGTCAATGCCTGGTACCTGCAATCCTGCATCACAAACCAAGAACATGTACATATATACCAACATAATATATAACCCACACTTATGAATTGGTGAAGGAGAATCATGACATCATGTGTCTCTCCTAAGAGAGTGGCATGAAACTATCCCCTTGCACCATAGACAGGTCACACACATGATACATGAATCACATCATCAAATCATTAGTCAACAATACATATATATGTATATTAGGGAAATGAACATATCTAATAGCAACGTGCACCATAATCACACTACACAACATATTCTAATCTCTATCATGAATGAGGTCACATAAGTAACATCCAACATTAGAGTATCACACTCCTAGAACAAAAGACACACCTTAAGAATTAAGTAGAAGGATTATAACTAATTCCATCACTAAACTAGGGTTCAGTGTCATAATACCTATTAGCAGTGTCCAGACTAGAGGGGTATTATATGCCCCCCTCCTAAGACTTGACTTACTCTTGGAAGTCGCAAGGCTCAAAATGGAAACATAAACATATTAGTCCTAAAATTTCTCTATTCTATAATTGATATACATCCTCTTTCTGAATCATTACAATTAAGATCACTATCTGGCTATACATTTGAAAGTAATATTTTCCTAACCACCTTTATTTAGAAATCCATACATCTCTTATAGTAAGATACTTTATTTTACACTAATAAATATAGAATGTACTCCAATCAACTCAATTTTCCATTCCCAATACAAACATCTCCATAATCTCATACAAGGAAAACACATCAAATGATTACTTCATATTAAAAAATACACACCATCTCATGTTTTAGAAATATAATTCAAATTACAATTTACAATTTTCAACAACATCCAATCCATTTGATACCATGAAATCACAATACACTCACATTTAAGATAGCATGGTTATCCATATTTTACAACAATATATCATAAAATGTAAGAAACCTACATCTAACACATACATACACAATCACATCACTGGGAAGTGCACAAAACAAGGCAACACAAGGGTCCATCTGGACACTGAAAAGCAAAATACTAATCCATGATCCAAGAGCCAATATCCATCTCACATAATCCCTACCTCACCCTTAGTGGATTGATTGTGTTAGGGCACACACACATGGTGAGACCATACAAACAAGACCATAATGACACATCTCTTGTTGTATAAGGTGGTTATCCTCCATGAGAGTCATCACACATAGGTGGGTAGTGGGTCCTAGTTGTATAATAGCCTCACATACCCCCATCCTCAAGGTTCCCTGTGTCTGCTTCCTCATATACACTCACCAAGTCCACCTCATATATCCTTGGAGAGGAATCACAATACGACACATTTCCGACATTGAAAAATAATAAGGATAAACTAGTTTAGCCACCAAAGTCATAAAGAAGAGCAAATAAAAATTCAATTTCAACAATAAAGAAATAAATGCGCACAATTTCAACACTAAATCAAATATAACCATGAGGGCTATGGGAAAATAAGATCACAATGTGTGGCTAAACCATCACAATCAAATATAAACAAGGTGTCAGCCTTCATAATCAACAAAAAAACATCAATAACCATAAATAAAGTCGACAATCTTTAAAATTGCACTGTACAACACTGTGTGACTAGATACTAGCCACCAAACAAGGAAGGAGGGAACAATGTCAGGCTATAGTAGTAGCCCTCATGTGGTGCAGAGTGAGCACAACATCCACATGACTTAGAGTGTACTTCTTGGCTACACCCTGTATTGTGTCGTATGATGCATGGAAGTGTGTTTGTGGCTCCACGAAAGTAGGCATATGCAAAACACACCCTGAATAGAGATACCTCATGGAGAAGGCACACATAGGTACTTAGCATAGCTAGAGGTATACATGGTTAGGACATACCCATATGCTAACTGACCCAAACATTGCTGAAAGCAAACATGAGTATCCCTCTACAAGTGTTTGAGGCCCCATTATGCTCATCAAACAAGTAGGCTATCATAACACAATCTAATAGTTCACCTTCACATGTCTATGCACATGGAATCATGTCCTCGAGCCCAACTCACTACCATCAGCAACACGACATCATCACCAACACTGTGTTAGAACATTAGTAGGGTGTGGCATCATACCTATTGCATCATTCTAGAACATGTGTAGATATAGAGTCCATCTTCACATGGGTATCAAACCTCCCTCCACATGTTGGACCTCACAATATACATATACATGGGGCACATGGTCCCACTTAGGTTATCCATGCAGATCCCTCTCACCCTAGACCTCGACCCCCAAGTGGCGACACATGTCATCACATAGTTCCAATTGGGTTATCCATGCAGGTTTCTCTCACCCGAGACATCGTCCCCCAACTGAAAAATCATGTGTCCTATCATACCTTTCATGAAGACAAGGTAGATGATCATCCAAAAATACCAATGCTTCTATACTCAAAACTATGGGGGTTAGGCTAGCACATATGGATCAAGTACCCTGATCCATCACAAGGGGAAGTAGTGAGTACATTTCCTCGAGATCGGTTGAGCTAAGACCACTCTATGTTGCAATATGTGTACGCTACACACTCCACCCAAGGAACTTTGTGGCTGCTACTACCCCTTCATGGATTGAGGGACTAGAGAACCAAAAGAAAGGAATCTGTGAAACTATCTTTTGGCTACTCTTATATATATAATTTTCAACTGCATGTGGGTTGGCCCTCAATCAGGTAACAAACATGCAAGCACACATAATGTATGGTTAATCCCACACAAAAAAATACAACATATTTCCCATGGATGGGTATACAATATCACCATCCCATGGGAACACAAAGCAAGTACGGGGTAGTTAAAACACTCAACCAATGCATAGTTATTGGTTTCTCACATTTACAGGGGTACAATTACATTCACAATTCCATAATTACATTTACTTCCATAACCCATGTGATTCATATCATTACATATATCCATAACCCATCATTATCTTTTCTTTCACGTCACTCATTTCCATATATAACATGATGCTAAATGTCAATGTCATGATTGTCATGATCTCAAGGTCACACAAGAAAAATCAACTAGGACAGCTTAATGGGCTCATATGAAACTAGAGTACCTAGTGTTAGAACCTGGATCTAATACCAAGTGTAACACCCCACCACAAAAACCCCGAAGGACAAAAAACAACTAACAATTATATCACAATTATCTATTTATTTATTTAAAGTAAATCTAATATGAAATGTAAATTAACATACAAGACTAATAATGAAAACTATACATGCACATCATCTATCTAGTCCTTTGGGGTAACATGAATGTATTACTTGCGAACATTCCTAACTTGACCCAACCCCATAAAAATGAAAATCTATTCACAATTATTCATTTTAAGATCATTATATAGAAAAAATGAACAACGTACATACATCCATAACATACATAAACATACATCCGTGATCACATGATAATACCGAAGAATACATCCATCACATTTATTACATGAATATACATCATTTCAATGATTGCAATAGTACATATGTGCTTCCCAACATAAAATGGAAAGGATTCCCCAATTACATAATGTGATCTAAATGAAATGAATATAATATATAGCTTCAATACTATCTCCAAATTTGGTAAAGCTCTGGAATCGCAACAAATGGTACAACTTCATGCATCATGACTTCAACTGGGAACCCAATGGAGTGCATAGCATGTTCCACTTGACCATGTGGAACCCTAAGGTCCATCCCCCATGCTAGGAGATGACAATAAGGACCCACAACCCAAAAAACTAGTCAAGCAGACAAGGTTAACATGACCCCACGAACAAATGAAACAACAAACATAAAGAACAACTCACATAATATCTAGGGTGTGACCACTCACACCAAGCACCAAAATCACAAAACCATCTACATACGCGAGGAATGAACCTTCTCACACCAAGACCACCTCATAAAGAAAAATAATGGTAGAAGGTTACAACGAACAAGAGCTCAATACAAGAATTAAGATCAAAAGTTTCACAAGAAACCAAATATGAAAATCCAACGTGAAACATACATCCCTTAACCTTTGGAAGCCTAATAAGCCAACTACCCATGAACTCCCATTTAGAGGTAACTCAAAACATTACGGGTTCCACATAATCTCAAAACATGGCTACAAGTAATTCAACGCATAAAATTTCCTCATATCAAAACTAATACAAGAGGAAGCCACAACATCATGAAACCATTGAAAAATCATTTTTTAATTTCACTAACACTTTCAATGTAACAATTTTAAAGAACATTTTAAATCATCGACTACATTTTATTTATACACTAAATCATTCCTCTCATTCACTTATTTAATTTTTCCAATTCTCATACTATTCTAACAATCAATTACCACACAAAGAAATCTTCTTCTAATATCAATTATTATATGAAAATATCTACATATATATATACATACATACATATATATAAATACAAATACACTTATATATACATACATACATATACATATACATATACATATACATATACATATATATATATATATATATATTCTAAATGCCATTCATAACTTTCACAGGTCAAAACTTTCAATAATTTGAATGTTCTCATAATCCAACATAATCATCTATCATGATCAACCATGTTATTATCCTATAGTTAAGTGCAAGTCACTTTAATTCTATAAAAAATACTTTTCTATCTACAAAATCATTTATTTTCAAGACTGAAATAATCCTTTACTATGACCATATTAATTACACAAGAATATATATATATATTATCACAAGCTACTGTTTACATTATATAATAGTGAGGTAGATTATATTATGATAAATACAAAAGAATATACATAAAAAAAACATACACGTATATACATATATAGATTCATTTCGAGGCAGTAATGACACATCATTCAATCAATTGAAATAATTTAAACATTCCCTTTGGGCCATTCCAAAGGAAGCAAAATGTGCATAATGTTAGAGAATCCGTAGCACTTTAGTCCCTATGAGTAAGAGAGGATTCTAAGAAATTGGTGAAGGTCCTCTAGTAAGAGATATTTCAAAAAATAAGAAAGCATAAGGCATGCAAATGTTTTGGCAGAGAACCACAAAGATATTTCATCTTATGGAGGAAGTACTTGCAGCAAGGGCACCGCTAGTAGACATATAAGCAATATTGAAAATCAAACAGATATTTACATGCAACAAAATATCAAATGGTATATGTGCATCAAATTTTACATGAAGTAGAGACCAGTGAATACCAAAAACATTACATCAAGCATAATTCACAAATAAATTTTCCCACCACAATAAGAAATCATCATCCACACCCAAAGGCATTCCAACAACAGGTTTGATCTATAGGAAACTAGGGCAAATTATGGCTAGGTCAAAAATATTATCCTTCATTTTGTGAGGAATAACAGACGGTTTGAGGAACCCATCCTTTGATAGCTTAAAGGCAATAGTTGCAATGGTAAGAGGCCATTGGAGTGTTCAATTGAAGAGGGCCTTTCAAGGAGTTAACCAACTCTTTGAGGAAAATACCCAAAATAAAACAAACCAGTCTTCACATTAACAATGAATCAAACTTCACAATAACAAAGAACCAGGCTTCATAATAACGGTGATTCGAGCTTCACAATAATAGTGAATTAGGCTATGTATGCATGCAAATCAATCATGAAAGAAGAGATCAATTTTGTTATGAGCGTTTCAAGGCATTACAAAGTCTCTACAACTATAGGAGTAGAATAGAGGAAATGCAACATCCAAAAAATGAAGCTCCAATTACATAAGTTTATAATAAGAGAAGAATTTGATTGGAATCGGCATCAAATGAGACAACCACCAGGGAGAAACGCCAAGCCATACCAAAGCAATCACATGAGGAAACAAACAGCAAGCTTGCAGCTTAAAAGGACACCACAATGGGGAGAATACACTAAGTACACATGATATAGTTTGCAAAGAGGCATAACGACAACCAATTATGAAACAAGTAGAACCAGAAAAGAGTAGAATCATTCAAGAGAAAGAAATGATAGCCATCATATTGACAAGAAAATTCCATAAATTCAATCCAAGCTTCAATGAATTGGCATATTGTATCAAAATATAGGGAGAAAAACCATTATGCAATTATCAAATCTCAAGTTTCAGCTTAGATGTAAGAAATAGAGACAAACTTATCCAAAATCCAGAGAAAATTGAGATGGAGTTGATGCTGAGTTTGAGCTTCTTCAACAACTCTACATCTTCAAAATTCGCGAGCAATCTTCAATAATTTCCCCACTTCCAATTCTTTCCAGCACCATCCAATGAAAGTATGTATTTTGAAAAAATATTGTTGCAGACCAAATTTTCATTCAAAAACAAAAAAATCAACCCCCCCATTTTCCCAAAATTGATCAATATTAAAACCAAGAAAGTGATTCGATTTTCAAAAAAAATAAAATCAAGCAATAATCACTTAATAAGACAAGTTTCTATTTCACGACTAGCTCGAAGCCATGCATGTGCTCGCAACTCAACTTTTTCTATATTTTTAATTGCTTTAACAATTTGTTCAAAAATTTCATCCATTTAATTATTTTCCTCATTTGATTTATTAAATTTCAATGATAATAATATTAGCAACTATCATTAAATTTAATTATAAAAATACTTTATAACATAATAATTTAATTTAATTAATTAACAATAAACTATATAAATAACTATTTCACAACTCAATTTATTTAATTATTTATTTTAAATTCCAAATTAATTTAAATAACCTTATAACCAATTTAATTTAATTAAATCGATTAAACAAGGCAACACAATAATAGTTTCACCCCAAGATTATCATTAATTAAAATAATATTTAAACTCAATCAATAATTGAAACAACATAATTAATGAACAACTACGTAACATCACAAATCATTCAAACAACGATAAACACAAAACGAGACAACTAACCAAAAATGCAAACCAGACTGACAGGGTGACTAAAATGTGTACTCATCCTTGTCGAGGATGATGGTAAGGGTAGGTGACCTTTTGTCATCTCCATTTTCAACAAAATTTCCATTGGGTTTTGAGGCACGCTCAAACCTGATAGTTTAGATGGAGTATATGCCTGGTACCTACAATCCTGCATCACAAACCAAGAACATGTAGATATATACCAACATAATATATAACCCACACTTACACATTGGTGAAGGAGAATCGTGACGTCATGTGTCTCTCCTAAGAGAGTGACATGAAACCATCCCCTTGCACCATAAAGATGTCACACACATGATAGATGAATCACATCATCAAATTGTTAGTCCACAATACATATATATGTACATTATGGAAATGAACATATCTAATAGCAATGTGCCATATTCTAATCTCTATCATGAATGAGGTCACATAAGTAACATCCAACATTAGAGTATCACACTCCTAGAATAGAAGACACACCTTAAGAATTAAGTAGAAGGATTATAACTAATTCCATTACTAAACTAGGGTTCAGTGTCATAATACCTATTAGCAGTGCCCGAACTGGAGGGGTATTACACTCACCCCTCACACCTAGTGTGATCTTGGGGATCAGAAATCTTTACATATCTTCATTCTATTTAGATAAATGTTTTAGGTGAAATTTTTGGCGTGTTTTGATGTATGGTAGTGATTTATTAGTGCTTATATACTTCTCTTGTGCCTCGTAGCAATCTAGAGAGCTAAAGGCACTTAGGGATTATTGCTTTTCCACCCATACATTTGGATTTGGATTTAAAATGAACACCATGTGAGTGTGAGGAAAAATCATTGTGTATGCACTCTCCTTGCACTTAGTGTGATTTGGGATGACCAAAAATAATGTACTTCCTCACTTTTGTGTACCCTTTTAGAGGGCCTACCTTGGTAGGAAAAAAGAACTCACCCCAAGGGAACGACCCAAGTGGTAACAAGCTAAAGCCAAGCTCTTCCAAGACACTATAAATAAAAGTGCTCTTTGACTAAAGTCATTTAGCAACGAGTGTGGATATGTCATACCGACAAGTGTTTTCCTCAGTAGCCCCATGAGCTACATAAAAATACTTCCTTAGGGAAAGGACTAGGAGGCCTCTTGAATCGCCATAGTCTTGAGCTAATCTTGTCGAATGTATGACCACCTTGAATGGATGCCCTTACTAGAAACCAATTTTTTTAGTGGATAAAATCCTTTTTTACATGCTCGTTGATCACAAGTGTAATACCCCTCCGTTTTTCCCTTTTATTGAACAGTGTAATGCTTTGTTATGTTGTACTTTCTATTAGTACCTTGACTATGGTACTTGACTGTATTTGTTCGCTATCTATAAAGTGACGTTAATGTTATATTTTGGATGTGATGGTATTTTAATATGATGTTATCTTATGACATGTTTTGGATTAACATTATGGATGTTTGAATTAATGATGTTTATGCTTTGGATTCTATTAATATGTTAGATTTGTCAGTTAGTTACATTGTATTGGTGAAGGGGATGATATCGCATCACTCGCTTGCGAGCGCCCTGCGATCCCCAAATTTTCTCTTCACGGTGTGTATTGTATGTTGTTCATATTATATGTTGTTGTTTACTTGATTTATAGGTTGACAGGTACATGACATCGACTCCATCTGGTTTCACAAGTTAGAGCGTGTCCAATGCCCAACGGTATTCGATTGGGAGATAGTAACTAGGTTTTCGTGCCGAGTCGTCACCCTAGTCGTAGTGTGTTGTCAATCTTAGTATGGTCCAGTTGTGCTATTTGGTTCTAATTTCCTGATTTCAGTTTATTTCGAAAGTTAGAATAGTGTTGGAAATGTGATTTAAATTATTAAGTAATTTAATTTAATTAATAAATATTTTTATCTTATGGTAGATTTATTTTATTAATTGATTAAGTTATTTATGTTGAAATGATTTACATTATCTATTTTGGAAAGACATGCATATTTATGTTGGAATTGGAAATTAGAAAAATAAATTAAAAATCAAATTTGAAATTCAAAAATTCAACAAAAAAAGATATTTCCTATTTTCTGTTTTTTGGAATTTATGAGGGTTGTTGTAAGATTTTTGGAAGGATTTTTTGGTTATCTTGGAATTTCTTCACAATATCAAAAATGGAGTTTTTGGGAGAAAATTGAAAAGAGAAGAGGAAGATTGCTTGATTTTGTGAGTTTGGAAGAAAAGCTTGTGGAATCTAAAGTGTTCAAGAGGGTTTCAAAGCAGCAGTAGGTTCTTCAACATATTCCAAGAGAATCAGGTTCACACTTTGATTTATTGAAATTTTGTTGATTCAATGGTGTTGAGTAATGGAAGATTAAATTGCTAAGGTTATTTCAATTCTACTTTGTTCATGTTGTTCTTCAATCTTTTTGTAGCCTTCAATTGGTTGTATGGCTATTTAAATCTATTTTTTATATATAGATAAATCTATGTAGGCTTGGGATTTATTTTTATAATTTCCTATTGTAAAGTTATGCTGGAAATTTTTTATTAAAATAATTTTTTTCCCAAAATTTTAACCCTTCTTCCTAGCCTTTAAGCTCTGGTTTTTTCTTAAAAAAAATAAAATAAAACAGTCTTTTTAAAAAATAAATAAAATAATAATAAAAAAAATAAAATAAAATGGAGTGTTGGGGCTCACCCCACCACCGATCCCTTGGGAAGCGCGGTGGGGGAGCGCTCCCAGCGGCCTCCCCTGTCTGCGGGTCACGCGAACTGTGCAGCCCGCGCCACACAGTGGTGGTGGCACTGCCAGCCTCGCACTCCTTGCACCTCCCTCTGCCTTCGTCCTCTATGCAGACAAAACCACCTCCGTCGCTTGAAGCAAACCTACTGCCGCCTATGTTAACTGCGGTCGGCACCAAAATAAACGCCGCCGCTTGGTTCTTCGACCGCCGCCCACCATGGAAAATAAACCGTGGCCAAGCTTTTCTGCCCAGCCCTAATTCAACACGCGGCCCGAGGATCTTGGGTTTTTATTTCTTTAAAATAAATATAATTATATACTTTATATTATTTAATATTTTAATATTGTGTAATTATAATATTAAATATTAATATTTATTATTATAATATTAATATAATATAAATATATTAATAAGAGTTATTATATTATATAATATTAAATATTAATATGATATATTAATATTTAATATTATGTTTTATAATATTTTTGTATCAATGAGTAAATAATTAAATATGTGTTTTGTTGTTATACACATTTTGGATAATTTATTTTGTTAAATTGGATTAAATAATTTTAAATATTTCACAATGGGATGATTGAAGAAATTATATAGGAAATTGGAGGGATTTACATGCATGTATTTTGTGGGCATTATAAATAATCAAAGGAATTGATTTAATTGTTAAAACTAGTATTTTCCCTTCTTTGCAATTGATGAGGCAATTAATGATATTAATCAATTATTCTGTTAAGGCAAATATTTTCTTTGGGGTGAAGTCAAATTCTGAAGTGAAAATGGATTTAGAATATCCAAAGGTAGTCCCTTTCATTTGTCCTTTGTGAATATATCTTTCGTGTTCGTGCTTAGGGAAGAGGGTTAGTGCGTCCTTTATTTGTAAGTCTTCCAGATGATCCTTAGAGGATGGAGGTTGTTGTTTCGTTATGTCAACTTGTTTGGTACCCTTGGGTAGTGCATAGTATGTTTTCATTCATTTACCCGGTTACCACGAACGAGGATGTTTTGTGCCTCCTGTTGGATTAGGGGTGGGTTATGTGATTTGTGCCTCCAGTGTTTGGAGATGGTGTTATCTTAGGTTGCCTCTTGAGAAAGGAGTGGTCGTGGTATCTTATTGTTCACACTTTGTTACCCTTGGAGTTTGGATGGTATGTTTGTTGTTGTTTAGAAGAGTGGCTTCCGTAGGAGCCAGAGCCCAAAGAGGTAAACTGGGAAACCGTAAGAGGTTATTTAATCAAGTGATAACTAAAAAAAAACTTAGAAGATTAGGTGGTACTTCACACTAATCAAGATAATTTTACCTCACTCATAGACACAAGGGCTCGTTTAGACTTGGGATGAGTGGGAAGGCTTGGAATGGCAAGGTCATCTATCTTGTTTGTACGAAAGGTATTTGGTTCCGCATGAGTGAGTGTGGGGGCCAGGATTTGGTTGAGGCCACCAGGACAACTATTTATGTTGGTCGGAGCCTATGAAGATTCCCAGAGGTAAACCCATGATGAGCTGTGTGATGACACTCTATCTAGGACATCAGTTGGTACTTGTTCATTATGTGTGTGTTCCTCTTAACATTCTTAATCTGTTTCATATTTGGAAGCGATGTAACCATGTTAGTGTTGTACATGTGTTGTACTTAAGGTGTACATGTGTTGTACTTAGGGTGTACTTGTGTTGTACATGTGTTTGGTTGTGTCAGTTGGTTCTGTTATGTTTTAGCCTGTGTCTAGAGGTGTTGGTCTTGGTTAGGATTCCTTGTTACTATCTCCTAGCATGGGGGGTGGGCCTTTGGGTTCCACTTGGTTGGGTGGCGTGCACCTAAATCCGTTGGGTTCCTTCTTCATGTTCTTGTGGATGAGACTTCCAGTTGGAGAGCTCGTTGGTTTCAGTATCATTTCTTACTTTATTTCTTTCAGTTGATCTTGTATTATTTTACCCCTCAGTTTTTTCGAGGTGGAAGTTGTAATTGTAATCTTATTTATTGATCTTGCCTCATTCAAGGAATGAGAGTTGTAACCTTATTGTTTAATAAATGGTTTATTGAATAGAAATTTATCTCTTATGCTTATTGTAATTTATCTTATTTGGAATGTATGAGTTTAATTTGTTTAGTAATTAAATGACATGGTTTAATTCATGTTTTTTGTTGAGGTTCTATATAACCTCTGTCTCGTAACCTTAGAGGTTGTTGGCATTAGTTGTGAACTTACATGTTAATTATACTTATAAAAAAAAAATTAGTTTGTTTAAGTTGTTGTTTGCAACTTCCTCTAGGGTTGCGTGGCGGGGCGTTACAACAAGAGGTTGAACCTCTGAAGTCGCCCCACATTCTCACTATTCATGTGTAGAGGTAGAAATTCCTCTTTGGGGAATTAAGACTTGGTGAGCCTGAGAAGTCAGTGCACTGTAAGGGGGAGCCTGTGCCACCAAGTCTCTAGTTGTCTGCCTTGAATAAGAATGGCTGGAGAAATCCAAGTGGGGATATCAACCAATGGTTTCCTTGCTAACCATAGGGTATTGTGCATGTTGTCTATGTGTGTTTTCATTTGAAACAAAATTTTTCACATTTAGACAAGACCAAAAGCACGTGTTTTCAGAGTGTTTGCAGTGTTTTTTCAAAACCAGATTTCACATTATCACCTCAAAATTTTGACAAAATTCAACCAAAATTCAAACAAGTACACTGTGAACCACAACCAGCTGTCTTGAACCGCAATTTACTGAGACAAAAATTTGAGACCAAAATTGAAATAAAATATCTTTCTGATTAGTCTTGAGCATAAATAAAGTATTCACCTGCAAACTTGCAAACCTATCATTCAACATTCAGTCATTTAGTTATCATTGCATACCTTGCATCCATCATAGACAAATCATTGGCTTACCTTTTAGCTTGCATAGACCTTGGTATAAGCCCTAGCAAACTTAAGATTAGTCCATAGATACCAAATTAAAGTTACCCTGATTTCATCATCCTCCATCATTTTAGTTCTTTTGTCACCTAGGTTATCCCTCAACTCCCAAGGCTAGTTTGAAGGTCACATTTTGTCAAAATTTGTCACTTAGTCACCATTACCATTGAATTCTTGGCAATCCAAATTGACATCTTTTTCCCTCTTGGTTTAGTTAAGAAATCTTACCTTTGGTTTCCTTATAGGGTAGTTTATGGTCATACCTTTAGTCTCATTTCTAGATCATTTCCATTACACTTGCATTTTACTTGCATTGGCATTACCACACTTTGGACCTCATTGTGACACTTACATTTGAGATCTTGACATTTGTCACCTTGAATAAATATATATTTGACATTTGATATTTGAGATCTTGGCATTACCAATATCCCCTCTTCCACTAACATAAATCAACCTAATTTCCCCCCATTAACAAAGACAATCTCATCCAACGCCAACCCACCACTTTCCTCAAGTACCACAACACCTCTCATCATAAATACCAATGTCCCTCTTTACACAAACATAACACAACCCCTAAATAACCTACCCCATTTTCATCACACCTAAGGGCCACTATTCCCCCCAATGCTAGCGTCACTTATTCCCCCACCAACCCAACTATAACCACACAATCTCACCCCACAAAACACATCCTAGCTCCCTAATAACACACTACTTCCCCCACCCCCTAAAAAACCAAATCCTAAAAAAAAATCACCTATAACCAACCCTTACCCCCTAATAATTCTGATTAGACCAAGGACTTGCAAACCATTTCCCAAAATGAGACACTTTCCTCCTTTGGACACAAATAATAAATCAAATGAAATGAATAACATCAAAGAAGCTATTATAGATCAAGTTAAATAAGAAGATGCAAAAGCTACCATGGATAAAATGGATATCCTGAATGATCAAGAAGAGACGAGCATGATGAATGATAAATCCAAAATATCCTATCAACTAGGATCATCCACTTTTATCAAATCAGGCTTTCTCACAGAGGAGAAGATTCCAAACAAAAATTTCCACATACATAATGATTGGTTCACATCTTGTTTTCACAATAAAAAATAGTCATACCTCCATGATATTAGGGGACACTTTATCCAATACAAACATCAAAAAGTTTGAATGCACACTATTTTTGTATGTAGGTGAATTCAAACCTGAGCAATTTGTGATGGGGAATAAAAAGACAAGAACAAGGTTGTATGATTGAAGAAGAGATACTAGAAATGTGGATGAAGGAACATATTCTGAAGAACAACCCATGGAAATTGTTGATGACCAAGGAGTACAAGTACCAAGACAAATTGAAGGTGGTGATAGAAATATTTTTCTTGGTATGAAAAATCTTATAGAGATGGATGAGGAATCCATTTTCAGTAATATTTCATCTGAAGATATGTTAGTTGAAAGCACAGTAAAATTACATTGTAAAAGAATATGGGATGAATTTTTTGAAGAAAAGTCTATAGTTGGAAGAGCACAGTTATTTGAAAAATTATTTACGAGGAAAGAAATGAACCCTGTTTTGGAGCTGTTAGGGGTTGATAATAAGAAAGAGTCATCAAGATCATTAAAGAAAACAATAGTTGAAAACCTACAAGAAGCATTGAATTCTATTGAAAACAAGAGTCGAGCTATTGATTTAAGTGTTGCACGTAGAGCATTGATGACAATAATTTCTAGTAAGAAATTATCACATAGAAGACAAGTTAAAGCAATTCCCATATTACTCAAGATTTCTAGGAGAATTATTCAAAGATATATCAGAAAGAGAAATATATTGGATGGAAATATTGAGAATAATTGGGTAAATATTTGCAAGGTTCCCCAAAAAGATAAAATCTTAGAAGATGTAAAGGAACAGGTGACTGAATATTGGACTAGCCACTCTCGTGTTTCTTCCAATATAAGGGACACTATACAAATAAAAGGTGAAGATGATAAAAAAAATTCACATTCGAAACATTTTATAGATACAACACAAAGTGAGCTTTTTGAAGCATTCAAACAATATTTTTCAGATGTGAAGATTTGTGAAAGGATGTTTGAGAGACTACGACCAAGTTTTGTTATGTATAAATAAGATACTTGAGACTTGTTGTCATCAAAATCATGTTGAATTTATATACATCTACAGTCATATAGGAAAAATATTGCAGCAATCAATCCAAATATAGTCATCCCTGGAAGTACAAAACAATTTGTGAAGTCTCTTCTATGCAAAAAATTAGAAGATTTAGATGAATTGAAAGTGCAGTGTATAAAAAATATATGTAATGAATGTGGAAATTTGAAGAATATTTTACAGGTTGACAATATTGATCATTCAACACAAGTTATGTGAAAGAGATTTGAATATGAGAAATACTCAACAAAGTCAAGAGTTGAGACCAAAAAAATTGTTCTCAAAGAGAGTGATTTGTCTTACAATGAGTTTATGAACAAATTTTGCAATATCATATATCCACATATTCAAAATTGTCATGGTGCTAGATGGCAAGCTAAGCAATTTTGTGACTCAAAGAATTCCTTTCCAGTGGGTTGTATTCTCTCTATTGTTAATTTCTCTGAGAATGATACATTTAGTCCTCAAAATGAGATTCAAAGTCAATATTATCATTCAGAGCAAGTTGCAATATTTGTACAAGTTTGTTATAGGCATGCCGAAGAACATGTGGATGGTCTACAAAGTAGCAAAGATGAAAAAAATATCATCAAAGAGGTTCACTTTTATATTAGTGATGATACAGGTAATGATAGAAGCTATGTAGCCCATTGTTTTGCAATATTTTTTGAAGACCTGAGATGATGTCAAATAGATGCTTCATAACACTAGATATGGTCTGATGGATGTACTGGTAAGTGTTGATTTTTTTTTTTTAAAAATATATGTTTATTTGTTTTCTTAACTTGTTCAAACTTATATGTTGTACACATATAGTTTATTTTTACTATCTTGGTTTTAAATGAAATTGGTTGTAACGTCATAGGACAATTTAAGTCTACAAAAGCTTTTAATTGGTTAAGAAAATGACAAATTAGACATGACATAATTTGTTTGTAGAATTTCTATGAGAGTGGACATGGAAAAGGAGAGCATGATGGAGCTAGAGCATGTGTGAAGCGTGCACTTCACCAACACAAAATTATAGGTAACACCATATGGATATTTAGAAAAAATCTAATTATATTTTTTGAGATTGTCTTTTCCTTTCAACTACAAAACCTCTTAACTTGACATTTCACCGACATCAGCTTGCAGGTAATGCCATAAGGAATGCACATGAAATTGTTGAATGGTGCAAAATTCATCTTACTGCTCATGACTCAATATAAAACACACAATATTTTTGGGAAGTTAAAGGTACATAAATGAATTTGTTTTATGAATTTCAATATGTACATGAATTGAATTTTCAATTTTATACACTTTTTAATTGGATGTTTGAAATTTACAGATATTGATCGATCGAATCTTACTAATTGTCAAAAAAATAGTGGTATTAGAAGTTTGCATCAAATCATGACAGTAGGACATAGTAGGCCTCCAATAATTCAAGTGGGAGAAAAATCATGTTTTTGTGTTGATTGCATTGAGAACAATGCAAATACTCTACAATGTGAGAATATTAGAGATGGGTATGTTTCACAATGGGAAACAAAACAATTAGTAGACACATCAAACACTTTTGAAGATAATGACATTGTATATATCTATGTTCCTTTGTATTCAGCTGATTACGAATGTGTATCAGATTTAGTTGTTACAGGTAAATTTTTTATTTTTAAATCGAATTTTAGTTCTTACAATCAATTTATATTCTACCTAAGTTGAGCATGGTTTACTACATAGTGTGTACAGCAGATAGTTTTGTTGTTCTTGTAGATCCTGACAATACATAAGGTGTAGATTACTATCTACTAAGATGTGCAAAACCAAAATGAAATTTTTTAGAATCAATGACAGATGGTGATGGATAAGAGTATCCTACTAGATTAGTGGTTGTTGAAGGCACATACTATAAAAAAAAAAGATAGATACAAATGGCATTATATTTATTGATTATATGCTAGGTCAAAAGGTTTTATATTATAGTCATTTAGTTATATCGACAAGATTAAATATTGAAACTTTATCAAAAAGAGGGTGTGTCAAACAAAGGTGGAGGTTGCCTATTGAAGACCATGAAAAGATTTTAGAGATAGTAAAAGATAGAGAGGATCGAGATTATATGTACCAAGAAATTTAAGATATTCTTGTACATATATATTTTCTATAACAATATATAAATGTAACGTTTGGGGATGAGGTCCCCCATTTGTGACCTCACCAGTTCATAGCTCCAGGTCAAAAGTGTTTAGCCCTCAAATAAAAACAAGAATTTGGACCTAAATTTGAAAATCTTTTTATTTTATGTTGAATTAAAATAATTTAATTCAATAGTAGCCCATGAAGCTTTCTTTTTTGTGATCTTATTTCCCTATAAAGCTTTCTTAAGGTGATATTATTTGTGATCTTATTTGTAACGCCCCGCCAGACAACCCCAAAGGACAACTAACGACAAAGATTTACAATTTTTTTTTTTAAGAATAACAACTATACATTAACCAAATATTAAATAAACATACAACATTAAGATAATTACATAACGCCGCCTAACTAGTCCCATGGGGTTACATGGTTGCATTACTTGAAACCAATCCCAACCAAATAACATCACTATAAAATAAATGCCAAGTAATAAAATGATAGAAACATACACTACTCAAGATCACATAATGGTAAACATATAACCATGATCCATAAACCATAGAGATAACAAGAGTACATACATCATTTTATTACATAAAAATTTATAGTTCAATATTACAATTGTGGAGCATATTTCTACAAATACAACACATCAGAGATATAATAGTACATTACATAATGCTTCCCTTATATCAATGGGAAGAGTACAACAATGTAGGTATGATACAACTGCAATGAAGAGTATACAAAATGAGATCCATTAGAAGGAAACATAGGCCATAACACCAAAACTGTCACCAACACTAGAAAGCTTAGGAACCATTGGAACTGGTACAACTCTGCAACATCATGATCATCAGTGGGAAACCCAATGGGTGCATAGAAAATTCAACCTGACCATGTGGACCCTAAGGTCCACCCCCCATGCTAGGAGATGAAAAGAAAGAACCACAACCAAAAACAACAATAAAAAATAAACAAGGCTAACAAGACTCCATCACAAAACATAATAAACACACACAATCAACACATAAAACAAACACAAGGAACCTTCGCTTCCAGAGACAAAAGAGTGACAAAGGGAAACAAAAAAAACCATGGTTGCTAAAGGAAGGAGTGTCATCACATAAGCTCGAAATAGGTTACCCAATGTCGATCTGCATAGGTTACCAACCCCCTACCTAGTTAAATCTTGGCAGCCTCAACCGATCCCCAACCCCCATTCTCAATCATGTGGGATCAACATACCTTTCAAAAGGACAAGGTAGTTGATCTTCTCCATTCCAAGCCTTCCCACACATCCCAAGCCCAAATGAACACTTGAGATATGGTGAGGCTAGCTTATCTGAATTATGAGATGCTACCCAAAACCCCTAATTAATTGTTAGGTTATCACTTATTATGGAAACTCTCAATGAGTTACCCGTATGCTACTTTGTGTTCCAGCCCCCACTAAGAGCCACTCCCCCTACTAACAACAACACAATACAAGGAACATGGTGTACCATAACGCTCATAAAGCCAAGGCATTAAAATCACAACCACATGTGAGGCATGAAACCTCTTTCCCACATTCCACAACACAACTTTGCAAAAGAACAAGGTAACACCCACAAAATCTCAACCAAGCAAGAATAACTATGGCATCAAGCCAAAACATAAATCATCAAGAAACAAATACTCCCCTCACCTCTGGAAGACAATTAAAACAATCTAGTCTAGGATGGAGATGGCAAATGATTCCCCGAATGTCAAAGTCATCACAAAACAAACCAAACCAAAATTCCAAACGTAACCACATATAACTATTCCTTAAACAAATAGATCATCAAAAAATATTCTCATTTATAAACAAAGCACATTTAAGTGATACATCATTCCAATTTAAATAATGACAAAGTTTACAAACAATACATACCCCACTAAAACACTAACAAAGTACAACAACTACTTTCCTATGTACATGCTAGGTATGCCATTTAAAATAATCAAACACACAATGAATTTAACTAACTATTGAACTTGTAAAGAAAACTAATGTTCCCAAATCAATATAAAAATTAACATGTATAAACATATTGCATATCAAATAATGATTCCATCATTTCAAAATCTGTCAATATAGTTAAACTACAATTTATACAATTCATTCTAACTCTCAATACATTACGGAAATTAAATATTTTAACTTAAACTATGAAAATAAATATATATTTTAGTTATATTATCATAACTCAATTTACACAATATTAATTATCTCATCCTATTTCTTTTAACCAAATCAGATTAATTCTTAAATCTAAATTTACATATTCATTTCTAAATAAGAGTTTTATAAAATATATATTTTTGCTCAATTAGTTTCGGCATTAAACACCACTTTCACACAACTGCGCATATATCTAAATTCTATATACATATATATAAGTATCTCTCATTACAATAAATTATTCTAACTATGCTAGAGCTACTGGAAAATATCATCAAATGACAGATTTGATAAACCCTTATCTCCAAATAGAATCAGCATATATACATATAATTAAAAAAAACTCAAAATAAAATATTAGTTGAAAATGTCTCTAAGTTCAAAAGAAAAAAGTAGTGATAAATTCGTAGACCCTCACAAATATATATATATATATATATAATAAAAACATACGGCAAGAGCAAGTGTAAAGGGGCACAACCCTCTTATGGTTGTGCACAACAACCACTATGCTGTTGCACAACCATACAAAGTTTAACCACAAACCCACATGTGAATTAAGAGTGAACGTAGGCACATAAAAGGAAGACCTTGCACACACACACAAACACACACACACACACATATACAAAATAGACACATAAGCAAAAGAAGCACAGGTACTGCCTAGCGCACAAGACCACCTCATAATATAAGAGCCAAAACTTGAAATGCAACAACAAAATAATAAGGAAGGTCTCTGATACAAAGAAATTACAATGTAACTAGCTAAGATATACCAATGAATGAAATAGATCCAAGGTGAAGACAAGCATACAAGAGTGCAATGAGTTTTGAGACGTTTTGCCAACCAAATTCATAAGACTAAAATAATTAATGAAACGATGATGGACTGGACAAAGAGGTAGATGAAATAAAAATACTACAGATGACATTTAAGCAGTAAATAAGACAAACAGATTCACAATATCAACAATTCGAGATAGCCCAAAGCTCACAGAGATATCATTATTCTTTGCACAAAATTTCGATAGACAAACAATACGATTTTGAAATTTACATTTTTCTTTTAACAGAAAAGAAAAAGAAATAAAAAGTTTTCTATTGCTACCTAGAGTCCTTTGCCTAAAAAATAATTAGAGATGATTTACTGTGTCGAGCACTTCCAACTAGCTACGTTCTTCCACAAATTTCAAAGAACCACAACTACCGAATCCAATTTCGAAGAACCCAATTTCCAAAGCCAAAACTTTTTTTTTATTATTATTATTATTTTGAAAACTAGAGTTACAATTTTTCCAAAAACTTCAAATAATGAATTGTAGAGAAAATTGCTTTCCTCTCTTCGCTTTTTCGAAAAACCACCCAAAATGGATATAAAATCCAGAAAGTTGCCATCAATTTCCAAAATTTACTCCACATGAAAATAGCCACTTGCAATTAATTTTATTTTTCCCAATTTTTCCTTTTCTAACTAACTCTTCAACAATTTAAATAATATAATTTCATGCTAAAATATAATTAACATTATGACAATAAACATTATCCATAACAATTCAATAAACAATTAAAACTATGCAACATTTAAATTTATAATTAATATTAAATTAAACACTCTATCTTATAGTTAATCACAATAATAGTAATTCCAAATGTTTTAATTAAATATCTTATATAAACAACTTATTAAATTACATGTATTAAATTAGATGGTATTCCATATATAATTTAAAATATGTAATATTAATAAGACAATTAATGTCTACTTAGAATAAACAACATTAATTATATTATCTAGCAAATTTTATTTTCTAAAAGAATTAATGAAATTCACGACAAATACAATTTAATTATTTAACTACCCTCTTCAAGAATATCGTTTAACTGAAGAAATTTATTTAATGATATCAAAATAGCCATATTCAAAACCTTTAACAATCATTACTAAAACCACCGAAATAAATAACTCGAAATAAAACAATACCCATAAGAACGAGGTATAGATAGTTGACATTGACAAACAATGACGAAACAATGGACACAGATGGGGGTACTTTCTTAAAATTAAAAATATTAATTTCAACAATTACAAATACTTTATTCATATAAATCAACCAATGTTTAAATTTATAAATTAAATTTAATACTTTAATTGCTTTATGCTCAACAATAATAAATGTGGTTGAATCAACTACTAATTAACAACATTTAAATAATGTGCTTAATTAAAGCAACATTAAATTTAATAATGACATTTTAAATTAACAACTATGATTGGCGAACATTAATAATACCATTAAAATAATGAACATGCCAACCCAAATAAACTCTTACCTAATCGACCCAAGGACCCAAGTGGAGAGGCACTACATTATTTGTCTATAAAGCTTTCTTAAGGTCAGTTTAACCTCATGTTTGTGGATATCTTTGGTGCATAATTATAACACATAATTTTGATGATATAGAAAACACTATAGTTGAGAACACTCTTCACTTAATTCATAAAATCCTTCCCTTCCTATGTTGGATTGTGAATCACAAACACATACTTGTTAGCATCGAAATGAATGTAACATCATGGTATCAGAGATAAAATAGTAAAATTTATAAATAACTTTCTCATTTTCAAGTGAATTAAATATTTATTTGTAATTAATCTAAATATAAAATTTAAGTTTTGGTTAAAAATAAATATTTAATCCTTTATTAAGCTCAAGCACCTTAGTTAAAATGGAATTTCACTTGATTTAGTAAATTAAAAATGAATTTGTGAAGTATGGTATACATTTATCACTATTTAAGTTTTAATTTGACCAGCTATAAGAGACCTTCAGTTATGTGTCTAGATTTAATCCAGTAGCATAACCCTATTATATAGTCACCATCACATAATCTTCATCTCTAGTCTCTAATACTAAGGAAATCTTGAAAATAGAAAATATTTTCCCAAAAATATGGGCTCAAAGAATGTGCCAAGTCTTGGTCCAACCAGTTGAAGTTGGACCCATGTTCCCTTCCACTTGTGTGAGACCTCCAAAAGTAAAAAGTAGTTCCTATTACACATTTTTATTTTATGACCAAGGGGATCATATGTAATTCTCAAGAACTTCATATAAGAGCACTAATTACACCTGCAAACCTCTTCCATGTGGGTATTATTAGTTATTCAAAGATAATATTTCAAGTCCACTATCTAATCCCCCTCTAATAATAACCTTCTACCAAAAGTCTAGTCTTGTAATTTTTAAACTTACCATCTACATTGAATTTTTATAGAACACTCATTTACAACCTATTAGCTTTCTTCTTCATTTAAATCAACTAGATCTCAAGCCTTGCATTTATGCAAGGTCATCATCTGCTTTATCATGGAATCTATTCAATACTTTTCCTCCTTTAAAGAGAGATTCTTTCACAAATATAAGTTCATCACTAAAATTAGTTAAATTAAATGTACACAATAAAAAATTGTAGAGATATACCTTTCAAATTATTTATGTTCTCTTGTGGACCTTCTTAAAGGAAGTGAAGATAGAGACTCACATTTTATTCTTCTAAATTTTCCTAAATTTTTTCGTCATCTTTGGCTCCTTCTTATCCAACCCATTCATTTCCCTATGCATCTTCACCTTAACTTGATATCAATTTTTATTGTTTCCTCCTCTTACTTTTGTTGTATAGATCTACAAAAAACACTTACTTCCCCACAAAACATATTTTTAGGGACACCTATATTATATTCATTATCTTAGCTACCCCATTTATATATATATGAAATATTTTTCTATTAAATTACAATATAATTATGTTTGAAAAATTATTCAAATTATTTAGATAGATATACCCCATTTTATTTGATCTCAAATCTTGTATATTTTTTCCTTATGCTTAAAACTTCATATTTGTGCCTAAGAAAATAAACCAAATATTTTCTTGAAAAATCACCAATGACTTGATGGCATAATATAGATGGTTTCTAAGATATATGAATTAAATCTAAAATCCATTTTGCTATGAGAATTTAACTTTATTTCAAATGCTTATGAAACACACATTCTCACCTATATATTTATTCTTCAATGTTTTTGATCATTTCTCACCTAGATGCATATCTATAACACCCCTCCGTTTTTTGCTTTTTGGATTGGACAATGTGTCCTTGTTTTGCTTTTATTTGTGTTTCTGGATATTCAGATACTATATTGTGTGGGTTTTATTTGATCGCTATTTATAGAGCGACGAACTATTTTGTGTGATGTGATTTGGTTTATTTGATGCTTTAGTTTACATGCTTTAATTGGTGTAATGATGTTAGTAGATATAACATGTGATTGCATATGAGATTATTTGAAGTATTGTGGAAGAGTCGGTTGTAATGATTGTATTAGTGAAGGGGATGGGTTTGCATCACTCGCTTGTGAGCGCCCTGCGATTCCGTGATTTCCTCTTCACAGTGTGTATTTTCTGCTGTTTATATCATATGATGTTGTTTACTTGGTTTTCAGGTTTGTAGGTACATGACATCGACTCCACCTGATTTCATAGGTTTGACCATGTCACTCCAATGGTTAAGTTGAACGAGAGATAGTAGCTAGGCAATTTCTGTCAAGTTTATACCCTAGCCATAGTGTGTCATTAGTCATGTTTGTTGAGTTGTGGTTTACCTTGTTTGAATGATATTTGATTCTGAGAGGTGCTTGTTCATTAAATTAATATCTAGAATAATTGCATTGTTTAAAAGTTGTTATTTATTTAAATTAAAAATAAAATTGTGGATAGAAATTATATTTAAATTTATTAATAAAATAAAATAAAATTTATTTAATTAATTAAATTTAATCCCAAAAGGGTTGAATTTATTTATTAAATAATTAAAATTAATTAATTAAGTTTTATGTTGAGTAAATTAAAATAAAGCAAATAATGTAGTGTATTTTTGAATTTAAGTTTAATTAGGAAATTAGTTTCAAATTTTGGAGTTAATTTATTATTTATAATTTTTAAATTAAATACAAATTAGATTTGGTTGTTGAGGATATTTTTCAATTATGCCAGCATGTGTAAGTTTAATTAATTAGAAGAGTTTGTTGCAAATTCATTCACGAAGAGAATTTTGGAGAGGAAAAAGCTTCTTCACAGGTGTGAGGATATTTTTGGGAAAAAATGGACAGAGGATTGTTTTGGGGAAAATTTTGGCTATGGAATTACATTGGAATTGTTCTGGTAAATCTTGTTGTGTTTGTTGGTTGCTTTCTTGGTTGGAATCATGGATTGTTGGATAGAAGCTATGGAAGCTTTGGAGGAGGCTCTGCATCAAATTTCCATTTCCTGAAGCTTCTTGACTCAGGTTTTCTTTTGTGTTTTTGTATTGTTCTTGGTTTTCTTTTAAAATTGTAGTGATTAAAGATTTGGTTGTTAAATCTATTTAGGAAAAAAAATTGTTGTTAGAAGAAAGAAAATAAATAAATAAAATTAAAAGCTTCTATTGTTCCCGTGAAATTTCTTCAGGGAAATTATTAAACCTTTGTTGAATTTAGTTTATTTGAGGAAATTGTTAGTTTTGTTATTAAATCAAACTTATGGGTAAAACAACACATTTATATTTGTTTTAGGAAATTTCAATCGCTGTAGAAATGAATTTATTTCTAAAACCTTTGTGGAAAAATCTAGAGGATTTGAAAGCTTCTGGATGTAATCTAGATCCCTCTTAGTTTCCTTGTTCTTTTATTTGTCAATGAATTTAAGAAAATTGATTGAGTGATTAGTTTTTAAACCTTTGTGAATTTTGGATTGTTCTTTGGGAAATTGCATAATTTCACCTGTAGGTGAATATTTTCACAAAATTTTCCCCAATTTGTTTATTATGTTAAATCCGTTTATATATATATATATACAATTTTTATGATTAATAAAATACTGGTTTAAATTTTATTTTTGCCGTCTGTATGACGGACGAAATTTCCAAAAATTGTAAAGAGATTTAAGAAAAAAAGGATGTTTTAAAGCGATTTTGTTCGCTGTTTTTTTTAGAAAACGGGGGTTTTGTTTTGATAAAGGGAGATGGGGGAGGAGCTTCCTCCCCACCGCCACCCCATATGGGAGCAGTTGTGTGGAGGGGGAACCCCCTCTATAGTCCCCTGTATCTTTACCGCTGCTGCCCAATGTGTTTGGGAAGAGTGTCGGCTGGGTTTACTCAGCCGCCTCTACCCCAAATACATTGGAGCAGGCTTTGACTATTACCATTATATGATTTTCGATCCTTGGCCGAATCCGTCCGCCATAACATAGGATTTTAAGGGTTTCGTGAATAGTAAATAGTTTAATAAAAAAAATATATTTGATATTTATTTATAATGAAAATTTAATAATATATATTAAATATATATAGATAATGAAATGATTAATATGAATAATGTGTAAATTTGTAATATTGAATAGAGGTTTAATTATTTCAAATTTATCGAATGAATATTATGTAAAAGATAGTAGATATTATAATGAATGTATATATATATAAAGTTAAATATATGGATATATATTTAATGTATATATTATATGAGTAGTTTTTATTGGGAATATATTCAACATTTATTTTGTTTTATTTAGGTGCATGTAATTTAGTTTTGAATGGAGATTTTAAAAGATAAGATTTGAATGCATGGTTAAATTGTTAAGGAAAAAGATATTTTAAATATATTGAGGAAATTGCATGTTTTAAATAGAAAATTGAAAGAGATATAGGTTTTGGTTAGAAAATTAGAAGGATTTACTTGCATAGATTTATGTTGTTTTAAGAGTAAATTAAGGAATTGATTATATGGTATAGGCAATTATTTATTTTAATTAATTTATTTTCTATTATAGCAATTAAATTATTGTGATTGGAATATGAAAGAGATGAGGATTTAGTATATCCAAAAATAGTAATATCCTCGTGATTGCCTTTTAGATTTATTTTCTTCGTATTTCGTAAAGGGATGTGAGTTTAAATTGTTGAAGATTTTCTATAATGGAAATGGAAAAAGGGTTATATGATTATTTGAGTTAACCCTGTTATCATGCCTTTGACTTTGTCAATGTTACCTATTGATTGAGGATGGATTTAAGAAATCCAAATATTAGATTTGATTAATGACTTGAATGCTTTTTGTAACTTTTTCTTCAAGTTTTGTTTTGGGAATGGGATTAAGTGATAGTCCAAATTTGTAAGTCTTCCAGAGGATCTTAGAGGATGAGGGTTGTCGATTCTTTATGTTAACCAATTATTTTTCCCTTGGGTAGTGCATGGTGTCCTTTCAATAATTTACAAGTTTCCACGAACGGGGATGTTTTGTACCTCCTTCGAAAGGAGTGGACTATCTGTTTTGTTGCCTCCAATTGTTGGAGTGAGTTCCATTATTTGGTTCCTCCTAGAGATGGAGTGGTTATGATACCTAGGTTGTATGCACTTGAGATTCCCTTGGTGATTAGTTTGTTTGTGTGTTGTCAAATAGAAGAGTGGCTTCCATTAGGGGTCAGAGCCCATAAGAGGTAAGACTGGGTAACCTTTGGAAGTAGTTTAATCAAGTGATAACTAAATTAATGTACTTAGATGATTAGGATGCATTTCACACTAATCAAGATAATTTAGCCTCACTCATAGACACAAGGGCTCGTTTAAACTTGGGATGAGTGGGAAGGCCTGAAATGGCATGGACATCTATCTTGTCCTTACGAGAGGTATTTGATTCCGCATGAGTGAGCATGAGGGTCGGGGTTCGGTTGAGGTCACCAGGATTACCAGAGCCTATGAAGAATGCACAGAGGAGATCTCATGACTAACTGTGCGATGACACTCTGTCTAGGACAACAATTGGTATTTGCTTTGTGTGTATGGTTCTCTAAACATACTTGATCTATTTTATGTCTGGAAGCAATGTGACCTATGTCAGTGATGTGTGAGTTGTACTTGTTTAGTTCTTTGGATGGTTGTGTCAATATGAGTCAGCCTATGGTTTGTGGTTATAGATTTTTGTCCATGTTATGTTGTTACTATCTCCTAGCATGGGGGGTGGGCCTTCAGGTACCACTTGGTTGGGTGGAACATGCACCATACACCGTTGGGTCCCCATTTATCTTTGGTACTTGGTGGCGAGACATCCAGATGGACAGTTCACAGTTCTTGTTTTAAATTCAAGCATTGTATTATTTCAATTCGTATAAGTTATTTTATCCCTCTTATGTTTATGAGGTGGAATTCTGTAATTGTAACAAATTTGTTCTATTGCCTCATTCTAGGAATGAGAGATGTAACTATTTATTATGTTAATGATTATGGAAATTGTATCTTGGATGGTTATCTCATTATGTTATGTTATACATTTATGTTGATTTAATACTCATTGCTTAATGTCATTTAATGTTGTGGTTATATGTAGATATTTGTGTGGGTTTAAGTAATCCCAACCTTGTAGCCTTAAAGGTTGTTAATTAGTAAGTGAATGTGTATGTTAATTACTCTTTTAAAAAAAAAAAAATTGGTTCGCTTAAGTTGTTAATTACAACTTCCTTTAGGGTTATTTGGCGGGGCATTACAATATCAACTAATTCATTTACATGATCAAAAGTCATGGTATAGTTAGATTAAGTAGTACCATCTAATCCAAATAAATTACCATGCCTAATACCCTTTTCTAAAACCAAATCTCCCCTAAGCAATTTTTAACCATTATTATCATAAATAATATGCACAATATTATCATTCATCTTAAAATATTAAATATGATTTTTGGCTAAACCATGAACATGCAACACATCAAATAGTGTCTTCATTATGTCATCACTAAAAACATATCCAAAATCCTAATATGAAAAAGATACCGGACAAAGCACTTGGATCATATCCTAGAACATATATAACTCAATACTTTCACAAAACAAAAAATCAAGTTGAAACCATGTAACAAATTATCCATACCCACTCATGAAAATAACTATTGTAAAGCATTGATTATTCAACCCGCCATTCCCAACTACCTTATTGAACCAAAAATCATTAAATTAATTCAATTTTTTTATAGATTAAAAGTGAGCAAGAATATTAGCTTCAAGAATTTATATTTCTATAATAAGATGAACCATAATGTAAAATGTATATATACTGTAAAACATAATAAGATGAACCATAATGTGAAACCATAATGTAAAATGTATATACTACAAAACATAATAAGATGAACCATAATGTAAAATGTATGTAATGTGAAGATCATCATCTAATAACCATAATGCGACAAATGACAAAATAAAATGTATAACAAATCATGTGTCTGCATGTAAAACAAGTCAAAGTGGAGGATGCCTAGCATGACTTTGGATTGATCTCTCTCCTGATCCCTATCTAGATCCATATCCTGATCTCTCTTTGGATCCATGGTTTGATGCCTCTCTCGATCCTTGTCCCAATCCACCTCCTTGCACAAGAAAGTACATTAATTAATTTAATGTACATGTGTAAATGTAAATTCATCTTAAAGTTTTGTACTTTCAATGTTTGAATGTATAAAGTAATTTAAATATTATAAATGTACCTCAAATGTACCATGCATAGGATCGTCTACATGCTCCAAATCTCCAAAGCGTGCCAAATCCTCGTATTGCTAGAAATTTAAAAATACAAGATTTCAATGAAGAGTGAGAACTACATTAAAGTCAATTTTATTTTATATATGTATGTGAATTTTTAGAATGGAAAATATATAGATTATTTGAAAGTACCTATGTCTCACCCTCAAGCACTCTAGCAATATCACCAATTTCATGAGAATGCATAGTGACATCAGGGACACCTATATCAATTAAAGGACTAGTGCCAAAGAGAAGTGAGTTGTATGTGCTATGTACATCATGTGTAGTAACCTCAACCTGATGTTGTGCAAGGACTGTAGGCTGGTTTGGAATATGTTGATCATCCTGTGAAGCTGCCTCACCCCAAACTGACTGTCTACCAAAATTTCATCTAATATGAGTTGGTACAACATATAAAGGAATCCCATACTCATCACTGATAAATTGGTATGATGATAGTAAATCAACAATGGAAACTGAAGCAACATTACGTACAGTGGCTTCACTCATCTGGGCCACATCTGACGGTGATGGTAGCTCTACATGAATGTAGGGATCATAATTGGTAGATGTAGCCTCAGTGGGAAGAAGGCTAATCCATGGATGTAATAAGCATCTACCTACACGATTAGATGACATCTGATCGGCCTGAGTAGCAATCGTGGCAATACTATCATAAAGGTCAAATGTGATAGGTCTTGTTGCTACACCTCCTACTATTGCTAGTTCCAAAATTTTTGGAAGAACTAAAAGGTTTGGACCAAATAATTCCCTCTTGTTGACGGACGGTGGCAAATCTGCACGTCTAAATTGAGATTTGTTAGCAAACCTCCCTTTTCCCTATCCAACATGTGAAGGAATAGATGTGTAGTCCACATCTAACCCTAAATGAAACTCAAAATATAGTTGTTTGCAAAAATAAAGTGGTAAATCATCATTATGTGGCCATATGTGATGGGCTACCAACCATTTGGGATATATAAATGGAGCAACAAGCTCATTTGTACATCTAGTAACAACATATCCTCTAAATTTTTTTTGTCCCATATAGTGAGGGAACATGTTGTGCACATTATGTGTTGAAACTCTAGTACTAATAGAATCAATTTTCATAGTGCCAATAACACTGCTAGCAAGGGACCTATAAAACTCCTCAGTGCTGACATTATCATAAGGATTATAAGATCGAATCGTGTGAATCATATGTTGGATCTCCTGTTGAATCCTAACTAATCTATCTTGATTAGGGAGATTAGGGGAGTTTTGTATTGTTTGGTCCAAACATCTCAAAGCATTCTCTAATATCCTTATGCTATCATTATATAAATTAGACCTAGCCTCAACTTGCTCCTAATATTGAGTGGAATGGTGCGATCCTTGATAATCAACCATATCTATATAAATAGAAAGATCTACACATTTAATTAAAACAAAAAAAATTACAAATATGTACTTATTTTATTTCTCTAAAAGTAAAATATGCAATAACCATTTTATAAGTAAGATGCTCCATAGGAAATTATAAAAATACTAAATATGAGCAATGAGTAGCTTGAATGTCATGAAGTAAAAATAAGAACAATTTTAAGTTCATTCAACTATCTATGAAAAAGAGGGAGAAAGGGAAAAAGTAGGATTAAATTTGGCTAACTTCATAGGAAATTTAAAGTCTTAAACAAAGAATCTCACGTATTATCATTTAAAATTGCAAGGTATCTCTAAATTCCAAATAAAAATCATACAAGTGTGTATAATATAAGATTAGAGTGTATGGTAAAAGAGTGTATGATTAAGTATAATGCATCTATACAATTAGGGATAAGGAGATAATAATGCATCTTAAGTGTTTATCCTTTTGTCATTACACACATCTAGTCCTTTTTGGATGCCTCACTAAGTGAATTTATAATACCATTTTTGGTGATGGTGTAAATTCAATACAATAAATGATCAATCAAATACAAAATAATATTAAATAAAAATAAATGATCAATCAAATACTTTATTGAAATAATCTTGGACGGCTATTAATTGGAGTTATGTGAATGGATAAGTGAAACCAGTTATAGTAGAAATTTTGGTGCCTACAATGTATTTTAGGATATGACTTAAACAACTCTATAATTTCACTTAAATGCATGATTTTATAGATATATTTAGGTGGTGCATTTAAATGAATTTATAGTCATACTATCTTACATTACGTTCTAAGTCATATCCTAAAATACATTGTGCTAGGCACCAAAATTTCTACTATAACTAGTTTCAATTATCCATTCACATAACTCCAATTACTAAGGGTAGTAATTGGAGTTATGTGAAAGGATAAGTGAAACTAGTTATATAGTTGAAATTTTGGTGTTGTAGCACCCCTCCGATTTTTTTATGTTTTCAGAAAGTTCTTTTATTTTGATAGACTATGATACTATGATGTTGTTATTTGATCACTGACATTATAGCGATGATGGTTTTTATATTGAGATGTTATGGAACACTATATTGATGATTACTGATTATGACATGCTCTCTGGTTAGCATAATTGATTATGTGAGTTGATATTGATATATGTTCATCTGTAGTTATTTGATGTTTTAGTTTCGTCAGTTTTTATGTGACACTATATTGGTGAAGGGGACAAGATTACATCACTCGCTTGCGAGCGCCCTGCGATTCCACGATTTTCTCTTCATGGTGTGATTGTTTATGATCTATATACATGTACAACATATGTTTTGATTGTAGGATTGCAGGTATAGGATAGCGACTCCACCTGGATTCACAGGTTTGAGCGTGTCCATTGCCCAACAAAATAGTTGATTGAAAGGTAGTAACAGGGTTTCCTTGTCAAACCACAACCCTAGTCATAGTGTGTCATTAGTCCTTGTTTTGGCCATGCTTTGTTGTCATGTTGTCCCAGTTTGCCTTGTCGTTTAATTATTTTGGAAGGTATGCTCTATGGGAAATTAATGTTAATTAATGTTTATAATGTTTTAAATTAATTATTTATTTAATCGTGATTAATGTTGTTAGAAGCTTTAAATTTGATTTAATTAATTAGATTTATTTTATTTTATAAATTAATTTAATTATTTAGATTAAATTTATTTTACATAGTGATTAAAATTAATTAGATTAAATTTGATATTTAAATTGTTAGATTATAAAAGTTTTATTTAATTAATTATTTAAATTAATTAAATAAAGTTGTGAATTTAAATGAATGGATAATTAAAATTAATGTTTGATTTTAAATTATTAAATAAACAAATATCTTATGAAATATCTTGGGATTTGATTTGTTAAGATATTTTGTGATTGTGACATGAGTTAGAAAATTGAAATCTGGTGTTGGGAAATAATTCATGGAGAGAATAATTGTGTTAACTGAAAGAGGGAAAACGACTATTTCATGAGAATTAAAATTATATTTTGGGGTTGTTAAAAATTGGAAGAAGCTCTCAGGATATTGGCTCTGGTTTTATTTTTCAACTTTCTAGAAAAGAGGATTATTTTGGAAGAGGCTTTGATAATTTTGGAATTTGAAGGTGAGGCTCTACTTCAAACTTCATTTCTTCAAGCATCCGAAACAGGTTCTTTATTGTTTTTATTTAAATTCGAATTGGAAAAGGTTATTAGAATTAGTTGTTGTCGAGGAAAAGATTGCCTGTACAATGAAGAAGATTTTATTTGTTTTAAAGCTTTATTATTTTTTGAAAATTGGAAAGATTGTTGTGAAAGCTTTAGAGCCTCAAATTAAATTCTTATATTCTTTTGAAAAAATGAATTGTTTTAAAATAATAGAATTCCCTTAATGATTATATGGAAAATTTGGAAAACCTCTGTAGGAATTGATTTCAATCTTCTTGTCAAAATTTATAGAAAACCTCTTATTGTATTGGAAAATATCTTCCTATAGAAGATTATTGTTTTTCTTTTATTTTCCAATTAGATTTATTTGGCTTGGGAAATTGAAAACCTCTGGTAAATTTGTAAAAATCCTCTTGTAGAAAAAAAATGTGAAAATTGCTCATCTGGAGCAATCATTCTGATATATATATCATATATGTATATATGTATATGTATATATATACATATATACTATTGTATATTTATATTAAAATAACCATGATAGCATTGGGAATCGAATCCTATTGCTGGAGAAATTTTATTTTTTTAAAAAGTGGTATGTTTGTAGATCTTTGGAGGGCTGAGCCACAGATATGCCTTCCCATAGGGGAGTGCGGCTTCTGTTAGGCAGTGCCCTCGACATGCTTGTGGAGGAAGCGCTGGCCCACAGGCAACACACCCTCGCAAGGAGAGGGTAGCCGACCCAACCAAACCCACACATAATTTTCAAGTTGTTGCATACCTTTGAATCCATCATTCTCCATTTCGTATGGTTTAAAAAGAATATTAATATATATATACATATATATACATGTATTTATGCCTATGTATATATATATATATATGCTTATGTATATATCAGCTCTTCACTGGTTATATCTATTTAATAATTGTTTGAAAATTGTAATTGATTTTTAAATATTTAAAAAACATATATTTGTATATATATAATTATGTATATATTCAAATAAGTTTTCAATAGGTGCATGTAAATGCACAAATTATATGTTTTTAAAATGAAGTGTAGCTATGTTTCTTTCTTTCAATTTGTTCTTGCAACAGATTACCGACGGTCCCGTCTATCGCTATTTCTGGTCCTGGGTTATCAATAATAAGTTTTCATTAGAGTTAGGCTATTTGATTGATCCACTTACTTCCATTATGTTAGTTTTAGTTACAACAGTTGGAACCATGGTTATGATCTACAACGATAATTATATGTCTCATGATAAAACATATGTGAGGATTTTTTCTTACCTTAATTTTTTTAATGCTTCTATGCTGGGACTAGTTATTAGCCCTAATTTATTACAAATATATCTTTTTTGGGAATTAGTAGGAATGTGTTCCTATTTATTGATAGGTTTCTAGTTTACGCGACCCAGTGCGGCTAATGCTTGTCAAAAAGCATTGATTTAAAAGGGAAATTGATTTTTATATAGATGTAAATTGAGAAATTGAATTAAATAATTAGATTTAATTTCTTTATTGATTATAAATGAAATTGTATTAAGCTAGATTATTTTGAGCAATGTATTATTGTTTTTCTTGGAATGGAAGTTAGATTAAGGAAATCATAATGATAGTTTTATTACTTGCCTGAATTGCTTATTTAATTATGATGTCTTTTGTTCACGTAAGTTGGGGAAATCTGTTAGTTGTGAATGTGTAAGCCTTCCAAATGTTGTAACATTATGTGGGGGTTGTTGTGATATTTTGTTCAGCCCTTTGTTTTCCTTGGGTAGTGCACCTGGTTGTGATTCATTTTAAACACCCAGTTACTATGAACGAGATGTGTTGCCTCTTGTATTATGGTTGGGATTTAATATCCATTTTTTGTGCACTTTATTTACCCTTGGTTTATGGATTAGATCATTGTGTTGTCAGTAGGGGTGTAGATCTCAATGGGGGCCAATGCACAAAGTGGTGCTAGAATAACTCATATGAGAGTTAGATAATTCAATGGAAATTAAATAAAAGTATTGGGGAAAGGGTAGCTTTAATCATATAACTTGTTAATTGTGCCTCACTCATTGGCTCAATGGATTGTTTAGACTTGAGATGAGATGAGAAGGCCTGGAATGGAAAGATCTTTATCTTGTTCGTTTGAAAGATATTTGATTCTGCATCAGTTTGCATGTGGGGCTGGGGATCATGAGAAGCAACCAGGATAACCCAAGATGGGGGTTGGGGCCTAGGAAGATCTGCCAGGATAACCCATGCAACTTTGTGATGACATTCCACCCATGATAATAGTTTATATTGTTTAGTTGATGTACTTGATTCTTTTACTCTGGAAGCAATGTAACCTTCATGTTATGCAATGTACTTGTATAGTTTAGTCTTGTGGTTTCCTGCATCTTGAGGTTGTTGGTTATACCTAGGAAGCCCTTTTACTATCTCCTAGCATGGGGGGTGGGCCTTCGGGTACCACTTTGTTGGGTGGAATGTGAACCTTACACCGTTGGGTTTCCACTTCATGTTTGTGATGGAAGGATCTTCTAGATTGGAAAGCTCGCATGTTCCAGTTGCTTTGTACCATCTCTTGTGTTCTATTGGATTTGTTGGATGCTTATGTATATGTACTAGTGCTCATTTGTATTCGAGGAGAATCCTTGTATCATTGTAATTGTAATATTGTTTGTATGAACTACCTCATTTTGGAAATGAGCCTTGCAATTGCTATATAGAATGATTACAATCTATGAATGGTTTTATTATGTACTTTTTAATCTTAGAAACGAGTTTAATGTTATTAGATCTATGTTCTTTATTTCATGAGTATGGTTTGGATGCTATGGTTTAGTTTATTTTTGTATGTTATGGGTTTCAAATGTAAGCGTTGTCACATACCTTAGAGGATGTATGCGTTAAGTGTAGTTCACTTTACTTATTGTTAATTGCACATTCAAAAAAATAAAATTTGTTATGCTTTCATTGTAATTGTGTCATCCTCTAGGGTTACGTGGTGGGGCAATACACATGGTATTAGAGCCCAAGTTTAGACACTGGGTGCTCTAGGATAATGTTGAACCCATTAAGTTGTTTGTTGCCTAGGATTTAAGTTGTGTTACCTTGTCTTATACCTTGGTATGTTTGTGTAGGGTCACGCCACCTAGGTGAGGTCATGGTAGAGGTCATGGTCGAGGCTGAGGAGGTGGCCTTAGGGGTAGTTAGTAGGAATGACCTCCCCATGTTCCCCATGACTTAGATTGTGAGGAACAACAGGCTTCCCAGAATGCTCCAGGATGCAGTGACCAGAATCAGGATCCACTAGGGATTGAGGGCACTCAGTTGCATCAATTGTTAGAGGAGAATCTTTCTCATCTTGGGCTGAGGTAGGATAGAGATCAGATAGATATTGGTGAGGGAGAGAGATCCCCTAGATGGAGAGAGGTTCCATCACAACAAGAGGCAGTCACAACCGCTCATATGAGAGACCTACTTAGAGCCTGTCCGCCCACTTTCGATGGTTCTAGTAGCGGACTAGAGGCTGATACATGGTTGGTAGACCTAAACTGATGTTTTTCTATGTGCCCTTACAGTAGAAACACAAAGGATAAATGTGCTATCATGCACTTGAGAGAATTTTCATCTACTTGGTGGAGATTGGAGGAGCAGAAGCTCCGTATTGACATTAATTATGTTTCTTGGGATATGTTCATCAAGAGGTTTAGAGCTAGATTCCTATAGGACCATTGGCAACAACACCGGGGAAATGAGTTTCATGCTCTACGATAGATGGCCATATTAGTAGAACTGTATGATCATATATTCTATGAGCTCAAATAGTATGTTGGTATTGGTGATGATGAGGGCATGCTAGTTCAACATTTCATTAGGATCTTAAATGCCCGGATCAATGGTGGTGTTAGGGTTTTCAAACCCAAGACCATGGAGACAATAGTAGAGAAGGCCAAACTGGTGGAGGATAATTTGGTGATGGCGTTGGGTGGACATATTGGAGTACAGATAGGTAGTGCTTCAAGTGAAAAACCTAGTTCATGTAGTGGCTAGGCTCAGGGAGTTGGACCACCTAGGACACAATAGGTGCTTGTATAGAGTGGTCAACTTCAAAATTCACAAGGGAAATGGAAGAATTTCCAGCCTAGACAGGGTGACAAATATCATTCAGGGGGTGACATAAACTGGAGGGGGGTCAAATGCTCCAATTATGAGTTGTCGACATAGATTACATAGCATACCTATAATAGGGGTAGCATTCAATAGTCGAGCACGCCTCCTGGAGGTAGAGGATTCGATAGGGGTACATGATGTTTTGCTTGTGGCCAATAGGGTCACATAGAATGATAGTGTCCCAATAGGGGCACATTAGGTTATACTTAGAGGCCAGCGGCGTCAGAGCTAATTGTTGGAGATGTGGGTAGTGGTCATTGGGAATTTGTTGTAGTTGACAACCACCAAGCTAATGATCAGAGCACAGTGGTAGAGACTTCAAGTATGTTATAGGGTAACAGGGTTACCATTTTATTTGATTCAGGAGCATCAGATTCATTTATTTCATTGTTTGTTGTGGTGCATTGTAGATTGAGGGCAGTTAAGTAGGACATTAGGTGGCAAGTCGAATTGGCCTCCGATGCTAAATTTGTAGCATATTCCCTAGTACATGACTATAGATTGGAGTTTGGATCCTTTCACACTATAATAGACCTCCACATTATACCATTGGGGTCGTATGACATTGTCTTAGGGATGGATTGGTTAGAGGCTCACAAAGTGGTTATTGATTGTCGACGCAAGTTGATTTGATGCATTGATGTATCTGGTAGGGAGGTTGAGTTAGTGGGAGTTAAGAGACCCATATCATTGAGGATGATCTCAGCTATGTAGCTAAAGAGATGTGTATGTTAGGGATATTAGTTGTTTGCAGTGACAGTAGATGACTTGGAGTTGGGAGGTTTCACTTGATAGCCACCCCATACTTTAGCAGTATGCAGATGTATTTCCCAACGAGATTCCAGGGATGCCACCTGAACATGACATCGATTTCAAGATTGATCTTATACCTAGATCTAAGCCTATTTCATGAGCTCTGTACCATATGACTACACAAGAGCTTAAGGAGCTCCGCTTGTAGCTAGAGGATTTGCTAGCAGAGGGTTTCATCCACCCTAGTGTTTCACCTTGGGGAGCACTAGTAATTTTTGTGAAGAAGAAGGGTGGATCTCTTTGATTGTGCATAGACTACTGTTAGCTGAATAAAGTGACAATCAGGAACCTATATCCCTTACTTAGGATCGATGATTTGTTTGATCAAATCAAGGGTGCTACAGTATTTTCAAAAATCGATCTTAAGTTAGGGTACCATCAACTACACATATTTGATTTCGACATTCATAAGACGACATTTCACACTTGTTACGATCACTATGAGTTCATAGTGGTGTCGTTCAGGTTGACGAATGTGCAATCTATATTCATGAGTCTGATAAATGGAGTCTTTCACACATATCTTGATAGATTTGCACTAGTATTCCTTGATGACATATTGATCTATTCCAGGATAGTAGAGGAGCATGAGGAGCATTTGAGGCAAGTTTTGCAGTGTTTGAGAGACAATCAATTGTAGGCTAACCTATCCAAATGTGAGTTCTTTTAGACTAAGATTAATTACCTTGGACATGTGATATCAAGAGAGGGTATTGCAATGGATCCTCTGAAGATCCAAGTGATCATTGATTGGCCTACGTCCACTAATGTGGCAGAGATACATAGTTTCATGGGATTGGCAAGTTATTACACATGCTTTTTTTAGGGTTTCTCAAGGATAGGGCATCCTATCACTTCTGTTAAGAGGAAAGGGAATAGATTCATTTGGTTAGAGCAGTGTGAGACAACATTTCAGACTATGATGGAGAGATTGACTAGTGCACCGATTCTTGCGATACCTGATCCTACTGGAGATTTTGTTGTCTGTACAAATGCATCTTTGGAGGGATTAGGGACAGTCTTGATGTAGGATGGTCGAGTTATTGCATATGAGTCTCACAAACTTAAGGATCATGAGTTGAATTACCCCATGCATGATCTTGAGTTAGTAGTGGTAGTACATGCTTTAACAAGGTGAAGACACTTCCTTTTGGGTAAAAAAATTGAGTTGCATAGCGACCATCGAAGCCTACAATACATCTTCACGTAACTCAATCTTAATGCCAGGTAGAGGCGATGGATGGAGTTCCTTTGCGAATATGATTTCAAGGTGAATTTCATCCAAGGGAAGGAGAACGTAGTTACCGACGCTCTTAACAGATAGAGACATGAGTTGTAAGTAGTGACACTGGGTGTGGATTTGAGGAGTCAGATCCTTTCTACAATTCCTATAGATAGCTGGTATGAGGAAGCAAGATTAGAGATATAGACAAGTAGGAATCTTGAGGGTAGATTCTTGGGTTATTCTCTAGATTTAGATGGTTTGTTGAGACACATGGGATGCATTTATGTTCCATCTTCTAGAGATCTTCATACCTTGGTTATGACAGAGGCACATCGGGCACCCTATTCAACTCATCCTAGAGTGAAGAAGATGCATTTTGATTTGCGACAACTATACTTCTGGGTAGGTATGAAGTGAGAAATCATTGAATTTGTGTCAAGGTGTTTGAAGTGTCAATGAGTGAAGGTTGAACACTAGCATCCAGCAGGACTTCTGCAGCCATATTTGGTGCCAGAGTGGAAATGGGATATAATCTCATTAGATTTCATTGTTGGGTTACCCAATTCTTCACGACGACATGATGCCATTATGGTGATGGTGGATAGGTTGATGAAGGTAGCACACTTCTCGCCTATTCATTCATCCTATAATGCTTCATCCATTGCTAAAGTGTTCAAGGGAGATATTGTTAGGTTGCACGACATTCCTCGTCAGATCATTTATGACATGGATCCTATGTTCACTTCAGCTCTTTAGATGTCATTGCAACATGCGATGGGGACACAATTGAACTTTAGTTTAACATATCACCCTGAGATAGATGGACAGACTAAAAGAGTTAACTAGATCCTTGAGGATATGTTACACATGTATGTGATGGACCAACAAACATGATGGGAGGACTATCTTCATTTAGTGGAGTTTACATATAATAACAATTATCAGAGTTCAATTGGTATGCCTCCTTTCCAAGCATTGCATGGATAACCATGTCAGACTCCTTTGAGTTGGGATTGGCTAGAGGAAAAAGTTCTATTGTGTCCTAAGATGATTCAAGACATGGAGCAGTAGGTGATCCAGATCAGGGAACATTTGATTGTTGCACATGATAGACAAAAAAAGTATGTAGATGCACATTGGGTGGACCATCAGTTTGTAGTAGGTGATTGATTCTTTTTGCGATTGCATCTACAAAAGAGTCCAATCTGATATGGAAAGGGCTCTAAGCTCGCACCTCACTTCGTTGGGCCATTCAATATTCTTGAGAAGATTAGACCAGTAGCTTATCGTCTTGCTTTGTCGCCCAGTCTCTCGTGCATACATGACGTATTCCATGCTTCATTACTCAGGCCTTACCACCCTGATATATCTCACATCCTTGATTGGAATTCCTTATAGGTAGAGGATGGGAAAATAGCTTTGGATCCTATGGCCATCACATAGCATAGGAGACTTGCCCTCAGGGGTTGAGATATTAAGCAAGTTAGGGTCCAGTGGGATCCGAGAGATGATACATCAGCTACCTAGGAGGATGTGACCAGGATGAGAGAGCTCTATCCCTATTTTTTCGTAGGCTTCCAGGAGTAAGCCTCATCCTAGGGGGAGGATGTAGCACCCCTCCGATTTGCTTATGTTTTTAGACATTGCTTTTATTTTGATAAACTATGATACTATGATATTTGATCATTGACATTATAGCGATGATGGTTTTTATATTAAGATGTGATGGAACACTATATTCATGATTATTGATTCAGACATGCTCTTTGGTTAGCATAGTTGATTATGTGATTTGATATTGATATATTTTCATCTGTAGTTATTTGATGTTTCAATTTCGTCAGTTTTGATGTGGCACTATATTGGTGAAGGGGATGGGATTACATTACTCGCTTGTGAGCACCTTGCGATTCCATGATTTTTTCTTCACAGTGTGATTGTTTATGGTCTATATACATGTATGACATATGCTTTGATTGTAGGATTTCAGGTACATGACATCAACTCCACCTAGATTCATAGGTTTGAGAATATCCATTGCCCAACGAAATAGTTGATCAGGAGGTAGTAACAGGGTTTCCTTGTTAAACCACAACCCTAGTCATAGTGTGTCATTAGTCCTTGTTTTGGCCATGCTTTGTTGTCATGTTGTCCCCGTTTTCCTTGTCGTTTAATTATTTTGCAAGGTATGCTCTATGGGAAATTAATGTTAATTAATGTTTATAATGTTTTAAATTGATTATTTATTTAATTGCGATTGATGTTGTTAGAAGCTTTAAATTTGATTTAATTAATTAGATTTAATTTATTTTATAAATTATTTTAATTATTTAGATTAAATTTATTTTACATAGTGATTAAAATTAATTAGATTAAATTTGATATTTAAATTGTTAGATTATAAAAGTTTTATTTAATTAATTAAATAAAGTTGTGAATTTAAATGAATGGATAATTAAAATTAATGTTTGATTTTAAATTATTAAATAAACAAATATCTTATGAAATATCTTGGGATTTGATTTGGTAAGATATTTTGGGATTATGACATGAGTTAAAAATTGAAATATTGTGTTGGGAAATAATTCACGGAGAGGAGAATTGCTTTAACTGAAAGAGGGCAAAAGGTTATTTCATGAGAATGAAAATTGTATTTTGGGGTTGTTGAAAATTGGAAGCTCTCGGGATATTGGCTTTGGTATTATTTTTCAACTTTCTAGAAAAGAGGATTATTTTGGAAGAGGCTTTGATAATTTTGGAATTTGAAGGCGAGGGTCTACTTCAAACTTCATTTCTTCAAGCATATGAAACAAGTTTTTTATTTTTTTTATTTAAATTCAAATTGGAAAGGGTTATTAGAATTAGTTGTTGTCCGAGAAAAGATTGCCTGTACAATGAAAAAGATTTTATTTGTTGTAAAGCTTTATTATGTTTTGAAAATTGGAAAGATTGCTGTGAAAGCTTTAGAGCCTCAAATTAAATTCTTATGTTCTTTTAAAAAGATTAATTGTTTTAAAACAATAGAATTCCCTCAATGATTATATGGAAAATTTGGAAAACCTCTGTAGGAATTGATTTCAATGTGCTTGTCAAAATTTATAGAAAACCTTTGATTGTATTGGAAAACATCTTCCTGTAGAAGATTATTGTTTTTTTAATTTTCCAATTAGATTTATTTGGCTTGGTAAATTGAAAACCTCTGGTAAATTTGTAAAAATCCTCTTGTAGAAAAAAATTATGAAAATTGCTCATCTGGAGCAATCATTTTGATATATATATATATATCATATATGTATATATGTATATATATCATATATGTATATATATATATATGTATATATATATATATGTATATATACATATATACTATTGTATATTTATATTAAAATACTCATGATAACGCTGGAAATCGAACCCTGTCACTGGAGAAATTTTATTTAAAAAAAATTGAATGTTTGTAGATCTTTGGAGGGACGAGCCACGGCTACACCTTCCCATAGGGGAGTGCGGCTGTTGTGAGGCAGTGCCCTCCACAGGCCTGTGGAGGAGGCATTGCCCCACAAGCAGCACACCCTCCCAAGGAGAGGGTAGCTGGGCCAACCAAACACACACAAAATTTGTAGGCTGTTGAGTGCCTTTGAATCCGTTAGTCTCCATTTCGTATGCTTTAAAAAGGATATATATATATATATGCCTAGGTATATATCAACTCTTCACTAGTATATCTATTTAATAATGGTTTGAAAATTGTAATTGATTTTTAAATATTTAAAAAACATATATTTGTATATATATAATTATATATAATTACATATATAATTATGTATATATTGAAATAAATATATATTTAAATAAGTATCAAATAGATGCATGAAAATGTATGAGTTAGATGTTTTTAAAATGAAATGATTTAAAAGGGAAATTGATTTTTATATAGATGTAAATTGAGAAATTGAATTAAATAATTATATTTAATTTCTTTATTGATTATAAATGAAATTGTATTAAGCTAGATTATTTTGAGCAATGTATTATTGTTTTTCTTGGAATGGAAGTTAGATTAAGGAAATCATAATGATAGTTTTATTACTTGCCTGAATTGCTTATTTTATTATGATGTCTTTTGTTCACGTAAGTTGGGGAAATCTGTTAGTTGTGAATGTGTAAGCCATTCAGATGTTGTAACATTATGTGGGGGTTGTGATATTTTGTTCAACCCTTTGTTTTCCTTAGGTAGTGCACCTGGTTGTGATTCAGTTTAAACACCCGATTACTACGAATGAGATGTTTTGCCTCTTGTATTATGGTTGGGATTTAATATCCATTTTTTTTGCACTTTATTTACCCTTGGTTTATGGATTAGATCCTTGTGTTGTCAGTAGGGGAGTGGCTCTCAATGGGGCCGACGCACAAAGTGGTGCCAAGATAACTCATGTCAGAGTTAGATAATTCAGTGAAAATTAAATAAATGTATGAGGGGAAAGGTAGCTTTAATCATATAACTTGTTAATTATTCCCCGCTCATTGGCTCAAGGGATCATTTAGAATTGAGATGAGACGAGAAGGACTAGAATGACAAGATCATTATCTTGTCCCTTTGAAAGATATTTGATTCCGCATCAGTTTACATGTGGGGCCAGGGATTGTGAGAGGCTACTAGGATAACCGAAGATGGGGGTTGGGGCCTAGGAATATCTGCTAGGATAACCCATGCAAATTTGTGATGACACTCCTCCTATGATAATAGTTTATATTTTTTAGTTGATGTACTTGATTATTTTACTTTGGAAGCAATGTAACCTTCATGTTATGTAATGTACTTGTATAGTTTATTCTTGTGGTTGCCTGTGTCTTGAGGTTGTTGGCTATACCTAGGAAGCCCTTTTACTATCTCCTAGCATGGGGGGTGGGCCTTTGGGTACCACTTTGTTGGGTGGAATGTGAACCTTACACTGTTGGGTTTCCACTTCATGTTTGTGATGGAAGGATCTTCTAGATTGAAAAGCTCGCATGTTCCAGTTGCTTTGTACCATCTCTTGTGTTCTATTGGATTTTTTGGATGCTTATGTATATGTACTAGTGCTCATTTGTATTCGAGGAGAATCCTTGTATCATTGTAATTGTAATATTGTTTGTATGAACTACCCCATTTTGGAAATGAGCCTTGTAATTGCTATATAGAATGATTGCAATCTATGAATGGTTTTATTATGTACTTTGTAATCTTATGAAATGAGTTTAATGTTATTGGATCTATGTTCTTTATTCCATGAGTATGATTTGTATGTTAAGGCTTAGTTTACTTTTGTATGTTATGGGTTTCAAATGTAAGTGTTTCTGCGTACCTTAGAGGATGTATGTGTTAAGTGTAGTTCACTTAGCTTATTGTTAATTGCACTTTCAAAAAATAAAAAAAAATTATGTTTCCATTGTAATTGTGTCATCCTCTAGGGTTACGTGGTGGGGCGTTACAGGTGCCTACAATGTATTTATGACTTACAACTAGATATACTTTCATTTAAATGCATGATTTTATGAATATATTTAAGTGGTGTGCATTTTAATGAAATTATAGTCATACTCTTATATTAAGTTGCAAGTCATATCCTAAAATACATTGCGCTAGGCCCCAAAATGTCTACCATAACTAGTTTCACTTATCCATTAACATAAACTCCAATTACTACCCTTTCAAGATTATTCAAATAAATAAATTGATTGATTAATTATGGTATTGAATGTACACCATCACCAAGCATGACCTATTAAACATTCACTTAGTGTGAGGCATCCAAAAAGGCCAATTATTACCCTTCCAAATTATTTCAATAAATTGTTGTTTAATATTCTTCTATATTTGATTGGAATTTTGCATGTTCAATGAATTGAATATGTTCAAAGGCTGATATTTCAAAGAGTGAGTCTACAAATACATTTTTAACCCAAGTTTTCCTACGTTCAATACATTAAATATCAATCAAATACAAAAGAATATTAAATAACAACTTATTAAAATAATTTGGAAGGGTAATAATTGGCCATGTTTGCCATTCTCGATGATGGTATACATTGAATACAATAAATTATCAATCAAATAATTTATTGAAATAATATTGGAAGGGTATTAATTGGAGTTATGTGAATAGATAAGTGAAACTAGTTATAATAGAAATTTTGGTGCCTAGCACAATGTATTTTAGGATATGACTTACAACTTAATGTAAGAGTATGACTATAGTTTCATTTAAATGCACTACTTAAATATATTCATAAAATCAATGCATTTAAATGAAATTATATCTAGTTTTAAGTCATATCCTAAAATACATTGTAGGCACCAAAATTTATACTATGACTAGTTTCATTTATCCATTCACATAAACTCCAACTACTACCCTTCCAAGATTATTTCAATAAAGTATTTGATTGATCAATTATTGTATTGAATGTACACCATCACCAACCATGGCCTATTAAACATTCATTTAGTGTGAGGCATCTAAAAAGGCCAATTATTACCCTTCCAAATTATTTCAATAAATTGCTATTTAATATTCTTCTATTTTTGATTGGCATTTTACATGTTCAATGAATTGACTATGTTCGAAGGCTGATATGCCAAAGAGCCAGACTACAAATAAATTTTGAACCCAATTTTTCCTACATTCAATACATTAAATTATCAATCAAATATAAAAATATATATTAAATAACAATTTATTAAAATAATTTGGAAGGGTAATAATTGGCCCTTTTTGCCATTCTCGATGATGGTATACATTGAATACAATAAATGATCAATCAAATAATTTATTGAAATAAACTTGGAAGGGTATTAATTGGAGTTAAAAATAGATAAGTGAAACTAGTTATAGTAGAAATTTTGGTGCCTAGTACAATGTAGTTTAGGATATGACTTACAACTTAATGTAAGAGTATGATTATAGTTTCATTTATCCATTCACATAAAATCCAACTACTACCCTTCCAATATTATTTCAATAAAGTGTTTGATTGATCAATTATTGTATTGAATGTACAACATCACCAACCATGACCTATTAAAAATTCATTTAGTGTGAAGCATCTAAAAAGGTCAATTAGTACCCTTCCAAATTATTTCAATAAATTGTTATTTAATATTCTTCTATATTTGATTGGCATTTTGCATGTTCAAGTGAATTGACTATGTTCGAAGGCTTATATGTCAAAGAGTGAGTCTAAAAATACATTTTGAACCCAAGTTTTCATACATTCAATACATTAAATGATAAATCAAATACAAAAGAATATTAAATAATAGTTTATTAAAATAATTTGGAAGGGTAATAATTGGCCCTTTTCGCCATTCTCGATGATGGTATACATTGAATACAATAAATGATCAATCAAATACTTTATTGAAATAATCTTGGAAGGGTATTGATTGGAGTTATGTGAATAGATAAGTGAAACTAGTTATAGTAGAAATTTTTATTGCCTAACACAATGTATTTTAGGATATGACTTACAACTTAATGTAAAAGTATGAAGTTATAGTTTCATTTAAATGCACCACTTAAATAAATTCATAAAATCATGCATTTAAATGAAATTATATCGAGTTGTAAGTCATATCCTAAAATAGATTGTAGGCACAAATTTTTTTACTATAACTAGTTTCACTTATCCATTTACATAACTCCAATTCAATAACTCCAATTACTACCCTTAGTAATTGGAGTTATGTGAATGGATAAGTGAAAAAATAGTTATAATACAAAATTTGTTGCCTAACACAATGTATTTTAGGATGACTTACAACTCTATAATTTCATAATGCATAAAATTTTAAAATTGTAAGCCATATCTATAATTTCTACTAGGCCCGCATCCTAAAATACATTGTTTTAGACACCAAAATTTCTACTATAACTAGCTTCACTTAGGGTTGGTGTTTGTGAGATTTCATTTTTCATCAATTTTTACTAACTCTTTTGCTTAATCTAAGTCTCTCATAGATTTTTAAGTAGCATAGGTTATATGGTTTAGGTTGTGTACAAAAATGGGTTTCATTTTTAAATTTAATATCTCATAGATTCTTCTATTTTAAAAAAATATTAAATTTGTTCATATTGCTATATCTTTCTACTTTTATTGGTATGGTCAACAAGAGAGCATTAGTTGGTCCAAACATTTTGGAAAAACCACCTCCTTGTGTTGCTGCTAGTTCCAAACGTTTTGGAAGAACCAAAAGGTTTGGACCAAATAATGCCCTCGTATTGACCATGCCATATTTATTTTTTATTTCATGAGCTACTCTATATTCTACTCTTTCTTGGAGGAGAAAGCTCATCTCAACCCTACTATGAATATGAAATCTAAAACATTAATTCTTATTGTCTATAATTTTATCTTATTGTCTATAATTAATTAGGATGAAATGAATAACAGATAGAAAATAAAAAGTTAATTCTTATTGTCTATAATTAATTAGAATGAAATGAATAAAAAATAGAAAATAAAAATTAATGTTTTGGTTCACCTATAATTATTGGAGTGTCTATAATTTTCTTTCAACCACAACTTACAGTTTATAGATGCAAATTTTAGCAAAGATATATAATCATTTGGGGGGTAGATATGAATTGGATTTACTTTGCATTAGTTGAATGTTTATATGATAGTTTAGATGATACATGAATGAATAGTGAATGCTAAACCCCATAAATCTAACCCAAAGACTAACTAAACACTATATTTGATTCAATTGATCTCTTGGTTATGGAAGATATGTTAGTGCACTTATATTTATTAAGATGATTGCTTATTAACTTAATTTTGTAAGTACAAATAGTAAAAATGTTTAGATGTATAAATTTCAATGATGGTTTTTGAGTGTCTTAAACCACAATTTTCTTACAATACAATATTTGATTCCATGTCTAACAAATCTAATCCACATGAGGCTACGCTAGAAGTGTTGCATGGTCTACTCAACCTAATGATTTAAATTTGATAATGAGCAAGAGCATCATATATGATGAAAGAAATTAAATGATACTAATTTTCATTTGACCTAAATTACATCATATTATATAATTTATAAGTTACTAATCATTTTTTTTCTCAACAATTATCAACAAAATGAAAGACTTTGTTGAAATATATTATGGTCCTAATTTGAGGAGGCACTATTATAGATAAGTTCCAAAAATAGGTGACTCTATAAACCGGAAACTAAAAATTTGATATGGTGATTCAATCTCATGGAATAAAGTATTGTAAGTATGAACATAGATCTATTGTTTTTTCACACCTATTTGATATTTTATAGAGTTACTTTACCACTATGTTATTGTTTCTATGTGCAACATTTGATCTATAAGTAGGGAGAATATTCCTCACACCACCCTTAGAAATAAATTCCCATGGAAAAACTTCCAACAAAACCCTCAATACACACAAAACTTAGCCAAGTCCAATGGTTTAACAAATCAACATATCAGATGCATATCAAATAAGGTTATTTAATGTCTAAGTTGATTAAGGAGCTAATAGGTTGCATCACATTGGGGAAGAGTCCCTTCTTTTCATTCTGGGATTTTTCCAGATAAGTTTATTAATATTATCAATTTTAAACAAAGTAGATTACAACATGCGAGTTCAGGATATTTTGAGCTCTTAGATGTGAATGAGAAAAAGCATGACTATAATGAATATTATGTAAACAAAAGTTCAAAAAAATAGTCTTTTATTAAATTTGATGCCTTAGATAAAGTAAAAAGAATTATAGCCTTTGATAGAACATAGAGATACACCTATCTCGATATACCTATGGAGTTCAAAGCTTAAATAATTTTTATCTTAATACACTAAAAAAACAAGGCTATTTGGCTTTAATATTTATATGGTCTTAAACAAGTTGTCAACCAAGAATTCACATAGGAGTTTGGTATGTTATCAGCTAAACAAAGCTCAAAGAAAACAAACAGACAGTTGTTCTTAACTCCTATATTTCAATAGAGTTCTCTGGAGGCTCGGTTTGGTTACAGATAAGATATAATGTTCTCACTTAAAATAATAAGACAACAATTGCAAATGAATTATTTTGAAAGAAAATGTTGGTTAAGAAGAAATTTAATACCCTACAACACAAATAGTTGCACATCTTAATCAGAAATTCTCAAGTAATCATACTGGTCTTTCCAATATCCATTAGCTAAAAAGTCCATTTTCCACAGAGTAAGTAAATTATAATGGGATAGTTATACTTGAGATCCCTCATGGGAGATTTAAAATCAATATTTTAGGGGGTCACACAAGTGAGAACAAGATCCTTAAGGGCTAGACAAGGTACCCAGTTATTGTGCAATTCCACTATTTTTATTAATATGCAAAGTTGCCATAAGAATTTTACAATTGGTTAAGAATATATGTAATTCCTTATAATTTTTGGTACTTTGTGCTTAATTAAATTGATTTCCATTGAAGCTGATATGGTTGACAAAGTGAATATAGACACTAGAATTCAAATTGTCGAGTTCAAATGGTAGATTTTTAGCTTTTTTAGTTTTGTTTCGTTGTTGACTCTGTGGGATTGACCTTTTATTGGACTTTTTTGTAGGATGTTAGTTTCATGTTGCTGCCCATCTCTGTGTTCATTATTTGTTTTATGACTTCTAGAACTCTTATGATATTTTATTAACAGTTTTCATTCAATATAAAAAACTTTAGCTTCCTTATTGAGACAAAAAATCCTTCAATACTTAAGATTTCATCCTTTTATTCATAAACCTACATTGTGCCTTATATCGTTGGTTCTTACATCTTGATTAGCAATTGATTTTTTCACACCATCTTCAATTTTTTATGATTTCTAGCACATTCATTCCCCAACAAGTAAGATTTAAATTTCTTTTCATTATATTCTTCTTTTCTCTATCTCAATGATATGCAATTACCTAGTACAAGTCAGGCTTTAATGTGCGTGAAGACAGGTACACTTCCTAGGCGAATATTATGAATTGATTAAGATAGAAAACCATTAAGTAATATATATGAGACTGATTTTATTGCCTCAACAATTTGGCCAGAAAAAGAATTTAATGGAATTTATAACTGTAAACATGCAACATGAAACTACTGTTTGCATGCAAATTAGAATCCAAAAAGAGAGGGTTCATGTTTCATAGTAGCTAGTGCAACTGAAAGATAATTCTTGTCCTAAACATCTGATAGATCTTCTTTATGCATTATCTGTAATATATGTCCAAGATATCGATTCAAGGTTATGTCTACCACTATGTAGGGTTTTCACATATTCACATGTGATTTTAAGGGTTTATAAATAAACCCTTAATTATAGTTTTTTATACAACCTTTTACAAAACGACATGTGCAAAGAAAAATTTACATCAAATACTCCAATGATGGAAAAAATCGAAAAAATTATAAACTGTTAAAATCACATCGAAAACCATTAATTATAGTTTATTATACAACCTTCTCAAATCGACATGTGCAAAGAAAGACTTACACCGAATGCTCCAATAATGGAAAAGACCCAAAAATGAAACCCTAACTTACAGTTGCAACAAAACGTATCATCATGAACAAATAGTAAAAAACTGCTTGCTATCTAGCACAACCAACACTTCACTAGCCAAATCAAAGGAACCAAATGCAAAAAAATATGGATTCAATTCCTTTTTGTAGAGCTGATCTTTGCACAAGCAACCTTCGATCACAAATTCTTCGGGTGAACATGCAAAATGCTCGTGAATAGTCTTTTTTTTGCTCTTATATTCATCTGCTTTGGTCAAAAGGGATTCAATCGAGTAGGTTTTAGATGAAACCTACTTGGACAAACAGTGAGGCCACATAGGTGTCATGTTGTCTCCACGTGGTTTCGGCCAAAAACTACTCGTTCGAATCCCTTTCGATTGAAACGGGTTTGATAGAATTCGTATGATTAGCCCAAAGTGTGACACAGGTTTGTACTTGTACCCTATGCTTTAATATGTAATCAATAGCTAAACATCAACCTTGATAATATATAATTATCACATCAATTTCCATCATCCAACTTTACTATCTCATCCATTATTTATCTTCGTGGAATGCATCCTTCGCCATATTAGGCATAATTTTCATTCATTTATCCTATTAGTACCTTCACAATAGGTTATACTACTATATGTCTATTGATAGTAGATTATTCACTTTGATTTATCTTTTGATCTTTCATTTATCATTGATCTTTCATTTATCTCTTTGATCATTTTTAATAATTTTTTCTTTTTATAAATCTTTTGACCCATACTAATATCTACTCATAGTCACCATGATCATTATATATCATGGGGTGCTTTGACTAGTATACATTGGGGTAGGGTCTATTGTTTCCATGTGATGTGTTTGTTGTATGTTCTCTCACAAGGCCTATCAAGGTCAATCACCTTGAGATGTTATGGGAAATCCTCTCCATGTCTGATGATTACCTCACTACATACCCACCAATCGTGTCAAATGCCTTGAGAGTGTTGGGGGCATCCTATATTTTTCTACTTAAGCATCAATCCATGCAATGGATACATTGTTATCTTGGTCTTCTATACCCTAGTGCATAACATCCATTACTATATCAAAATATGGTTTCTCTCTATATTCCATCATAATTTAGCAATCCTCCATGTATCATCATCCACTGTCATCTTTTCATCCATTCACTTTCTCTTTTTTATTTTTTACTTCCATCTCTTCAAGTCCTCTCATTTTTATTCTAAGAAGTCTTTTGTTGAGAGCTCATTCATATCACAATTTTCATGAATTACCTCTTGAGGGGGCATCATCATCTCATCAATCAATATTTAATGATTTCCTCCATATGATATGGACATATCATCACTTCCATATTTCATTCATTTCTTCATAGCTACTTTTATTTTCTTTAAAAAAATGTTACTTTGAGCATTGTCTCAAAGGGGAAAAATAGAGACACTTAAATAATGTCTTTTTCACCATCATCATCTTGTTATAGTTCATGAACACATGTTATTACCTTATCATCCATTCATCATATATGACCCCTCATGTCAATCATCACCTAGGAATCTTGATGCATAATAATTTAATTAATTAAATCTTAGTTATTTCATTAAATTAAGTTACCATTGTTAAATTATTTGATAAATTGTTTATCCACTGGGTGATCCCACAATAGTGGGTTACACTTTTTGGCCAAACTTGACATTGAACTGAACTTTTTAAACTAAATCTTCACTTTTGGACACCTATAGCTGCTAAACCATAAGGAATTTGAAGATGATGCAAACCATTGATTTGTGACATTTTGTATGTATATTCTAAATATATATTTTTAAATTTTTTGGAATCAAATTGCATTTCTTTTTCCATCTCCTTCGATAACTAGTTTTTAATAGTAAACACCATTTTTAAAGAGTGATGTTTACTATATAACACAACTTTTTTTCTATGAAGGATAAATTTCTATTTTTTTTGAATTTAGATTTGTAACTACAATATCTAGCTCCTTCATTTGGTTTCATAGTGTTCTATTGATTTTTTTTCTTAATTATGTTTTGAAGTCAAACTAATTATAATTTAGACATAGGTTTATTGTATAGAATTTTTTTTTTTTGTATGTATCATTTTTTCTTTGTTGGATCAAGGACATCAATACTAAGAGAATAGATATTTTTCAAAATCTTTTTGTTAATCTACTATTTTCATGTGTAGAATAGAGAGATTGATTTTCAGTGAAAAACCTACATTCAAAAGAAATAAAAAATAAATATAATAATAAAATTAAATATATTTAAAATTATACTTTTTGGGAAGCTTATAATAAGTAATACATACTTACAAAACATAAATTTTAAATGAATTCATTTGATCCCCCAAAAGGTAAATCAAAAGTGGTTTTTTATCAGCATTTTGATAGGTGTAGAGGAGACTCCATTATAGATATGGTTTAAAACTAGCGAGGTTCTATCCAAGAAGGTTTGATCTAAGGGACTTTTATCAAACCATCTTCAATTGAAATCCTTTAAATGGAACCTTTTTAAGGCTCAAATCATTATATTTTCTAAAAATATGTGATTTCAACAAAAATCAGGATGTCCCAGAAAGTGTAACCTATTATTATGGAAAAACCTCACTATTTATCTATTTTAATTATCCTTTATTTATTTCACATGTATTATCCATTAATAAATTAAATAAATATTAATTTCCACCTCATGTGCACCAATAATTCAATTAATTAATTATTAAATTATTAAAATCCATCTCACCTAGTTGAATACCTAGTCTAATTAATTTACTCAAACTTACTCCTAGTCCCACTCTTCAATAAAATCTACCTCACTCATTCATACAATCAATTAACTATTTAATGAAAATAGTCAACTCCTCCTAATTCTCTCATGCACTTAGTTAACTCCTCAATGCAAGCAATTTTATCTCGTCAATAAGATCTATCATCTCCCTAGTCAATTTGAGTTGAGAAATAATAATTATCTTCAAATTAAAAATTAAAATAATGTGTAACTCTCCCATGGTTGCCATATCTCCTCATTAGTTCCCCTAGTCATGGATTAGACTTGATATTCCAAATTGAATCCCAACCATTCACCTGATTCTCCTAAAAGTCTGTAAATCAAACCCATTTCTCCCAATTTCATGTTACACCCCATTGTGCTACTACTTAATTAATTTTACCTAGTTGGGTGAAAATTATTTAAAAGAGTGTATTATGATTTATGTGACTTGGAAATATGAAGAATAAATTTTGATTTAATTTAAAGTTATGAAATGATTGGAATATGAAAATATATGATGCAAGTGAATGCATTTTTTTAGCTAACTACTATTGTAAAGTGTAAAGTTGGATACAAGAATAAAATAAAGCCTCTTGAAGAGAGGGGAAGTATCACTCAGGGAGAAGAATTTGGTCTGGTAACCTTTAATAAAGACCTAAACTGAGCTTTCACACACACACACACATTTAGTTTGCTCAAATCGATATAATAGCTTGGAAAATAGTAAGTTACCTTTAGTCTTGTTTGTGGTTTGTTTGTGTCATCTCTATCTAGGAGTTTAGGTTTTGAGTATATTTGTAATGTGTGAATTCTTCCTTATGTGTATATATTTAATCAATGGGATATATATACATAATATATATATATATATATGTGTGTGTGTGTGTGTGTGCGTGCTATGTATATATGTAGATGTGTATTTGTCAACGATAAACTCATACACATGAGTAAATGTGTGCATGAGTAGACATAGATAGATGTATCTATGCATGCTAATGAATGGATTACCCATATGCATGGGAATATCGATCAGACAAGGTGACATATATATATACATATATAAATATACATTTCATGTATATATGTTGATCAATACGACTATGAATATTTGTGTTTATTGCACAATGAATATAGCTGGAACCTTTTCTTAACCTTGCTGAGTCAAACCATTTGAGTTGAGAAGTGTCATTCTTGCTACCCTATTTCTAGCCTTTAGTTTCTGATCTTTGTGTATAAATAGAGGATCTATCTACTTCAACAACCATATCTTCATTCTTGATGTGATTTTATGACTTGATATTATCTGGTTTTATGAGTTGAGTGAGATTTTGAGAGTTGTGAGAGGAATTTGAGAGTGAGATTTGGTGGAAGTGAGAAGATCCATTAGGGGAGGTGCATACTAATTTAAGGGAAACATGAGATAGTAATCCAATTCAATCAATTGGAGCATTGCATAAATAGGCATGTTGATTTCTAGTCTTTTATACTTTTTATGTTTCAAAAGATTGTGCGATATTGCTTGTCTTGTTTTGAAATTGGGTTAATTTATTATTCGGGAAAACTTATTTAATCTTATGTGAAAGCAAAATTTCTTTTTGTACTTAGAGTAATGAACTAATTTTCTTGAAGTGTTTGTACATATTCCATATTAAGGAATAGGTGGTTGTAGTGGGGTTAAATACTATATTGGGGAATAGATTACATAGATAATGATTAACCTAGTTTGGACTTAGAGTTAATTTTATTTACTTAGTAGAAGTGTCTTAATTAAAATAGAGGTTATAGGTTATTCCTAGGGTTAAGGTTACTCCATGGCATAAGGGAACAACCTATGCATAGGTATTAATTGTCAATACAAATCCCATTGGGAAGGTGGGTGAAGTTTAATGACATCCACTCTAAATCTTAGGTGATGAATACTTTTCCCTAAGTAGTGTAAGTTGCCACTATTTACATTGTCATTCACTGTGATCCAGGTTTACATACTAGGTAGAGGAGTTTCATATGTGTAGGTTTTAGCCACTACATGACATATCTAGATATATGGGACACAACACCATGCTTGGGAAAGGTCGATTTTTATTATGAGGATACCAAACCAAACTCTTCATCAAAGGGTAGGGCCATATATCAATTTGATAGCTGTGTGAGGGACTGTAATTAGTCCAAGGTTGGTGGAAAAGAGATTTATTGATGCTTATCCTCATTAGTAGGTGACCAATATTTGATGGAGGGAACTTGGACCATTCGTACATCTATTGCTAGTAAACTCTAAGGAGTCTTGTATCTAAAATTTGTATCCATTACTATGGAAAAATTGTAAAAGAGAAATGTTATCATTTTTTTGATAAGGAAAAGTAGGTTTTGAAGGGACCCTAAAACCCTTTACATAAGAGGAAAGCTACAAAAGACTAAAATAGTATAACCAACAACCCAAAAAGTTGACACAAAAGAAAAAACTAGTTAACCCGTCAACAACCCAACCAAAAAACATTAGCAACACAACTGACCAAAAAAAAGCAATAAAAAGCTACAAAATATTTTCAAGAACATTGGTCGAGGCCATATTTTTCTTAATGACCTCCTCGTGCATATCAACCACATCCTTAAGCTCCTCAATGGAGATAGCAGCCCATTTCTTGGTCTTGCTCCTCATTCTCAAACATGAGCCAACATCCAAAAACTTCTCCAACTTAGGGCCAATTTCCTTAGTCTTTTCTTCCAGATTGAAGCGATTAACATCCTCAATAGCATTCTCATGATTACCCAAATCCAAAAAATTACCAATCAATTTTATAGCTTTCTCATTTAAAATAAAAAGACTCTTAGCAGTAGACTTCAAAGAATTATTGCTAATCTTAATAAAAGTCTTCAAATCATCAGAGAGCTTACTAATTTTTTCATCCCTATTAACCAACCTCTCCTCCATAGTCTTTTGGACCACCATTTCCAGGGAAGTAATCCTCTCCTCATGATTTTTATCAAGATTATCAACATCAACAACAAGTCTATCCAACAGAATATTCATAGTCTTAACCTTACCTTTGATTGATCATTCCTTTTGATTGCTATGCACAAGTGCAACACACAAATCTTGCCAATTTTTAAGCTTAACATTGAGCTCCTTCACTTCTTAGAAGAGACACTTAACCAGAGAAAGAAAGTTGCGAGTACCATCCTCCGCCATTCTATAGAACATATCCATATTAACATTATCCCAATTAACCACTGGCACTTCTTGAGGCCCAACATTCTTAGCAGGAACCTCTCGGGCCCTCTTTCTATCCACCAAATCCTCCTCACCAGGGGAATCCCCCACTTCAATCACCTCCATTTTCACCCGATGCTTATCCGAAAAATTATCCAAGTCTGCTAGAATTTCTAGCCACTCAGCCTTCACCACACTCCCCATAACCTGCTCAACACCAGAAGGAGACTCTAAATTATCTTGATTAGGGCTAGTCCCCTAGAAACACCCCAGACCCTCATTATCCTACTCATAAACCTCCATAGGATGCTCAAGCCATTGATGGCCTTTATCCAGAACATGAGAATAATTCAAAATAGGGGAAGACTCCCTCACACTAGACTTACCAACATTCAGGGAATGATTGACATTAGGAATAGGGGAATCCTCAACCATTCTAGAATCATCCACCTTTTGCTTGACAACATGATTCTCTTCCTGGGGAATTTTTTCTTCCCCTTTGTTGACTTCCTCATCGAAGGCATCACAACTTCCTTCATTTCAACATCGGTTTCATAACCCTTAGAGCAAGAATCATAGTCCTCAGAACCATCCACAAAATTACTAACCTCCTTCGACATCTCCTCATAATCAGAATCATCATCTTGAGAATCCCCATCCCACTCCTCAACCGAATCACCAATATCAAACACCAAATTTTTTCCACCTGTTTTTGCGGGCCGGGGTCTTAGGAGAAACAAGAATCAATTTCAACTTGATTTTCTCAAAAATAAGATTCATAAGACCTTCATGAAGAATGGCCTTCCTAGGATTCTTCCTATGATCCTCAATACTTGTTTCCATTGAAATCAGGAGGTAACAAGGAAACAAAACCATAGAATTAAAGTGGAAATGACTCAAAAAAATGAAATGATAGTTGTAGATTACATATAACCTACCCTTTAGGGTGAAATATTTCATGATGGCCAAAGAAATAACCCTCCAAAGTGGCTTGATAGATTTTTGAGCATATCCACCACTACCAATCATTAGAAGCTTCTTATTATCATCATGCTTGAAGAAATTAGTAAGGGCCTTCTTGGCCACAACCCTATATCTGTAGAATTTCCTTCCATTTGAGGGAAGGTCAATTACCTCGGCAATAAAATCCTCGTTAATGTTAAATTCCACTCCATTGTAATGCATAATCCTACTATTCCACCCTTTAATAAACACTTTCATGACTTCAGGGTTCGAACCATGGAGATTCTACATATAGGAGCTGACACAACCCTTTTCAGGATGCTCCCAAACGGTTTCATTACAGCTAAAATCCTCACAAGAGCTCGGTTCGAATCTGCAATGAGCTCCTCCCATGGTGGCATGTAATAGACCACATTGAACCAACACCTTAATATTTTGCAAATACAAGATAAGTCAAACAATCTAGAAAACAATGCAAAAAAGACTCACAAAGCATGTGAGCCTACTAAACCAAGTACAACCATACCGTAGCTCCCAACCCATCATCTTATGAACATCAAGAATGTAATTATTAAATAAGTAGGCACACACTTCAACATGCAAAAACCAACATAGGAAGAGGTAACATAGCCTATTTCCCAGCTTAACCACCTTCATAACATGACAAATGGTCATTATTGGAAATATTCTAAAGATTAAGTGGAAATGATTCATAACCACTCCAATTATTTCAAGCAACCACGCCTAGATTAGCAATCCCATCAGCCAGGGAATTAGCTTCCCTAAACACATGAGATATTCAAACTTCATCAAAATAAATAATGATGGTTAAAGAATCATTAATGATATGTGCAATCAACCATGATGGCGGGCTACACTTCAAAATAAATTTAATAATATTAATGGAATCCCCTTCAAGCCAAAGTTTAGAGACCCCATAATTTTTAGCCAATAAGAGGCCATGATAGGCTGCTGCTGAAATGTTATCATGTTAACATATACTATGTAATCATAACTTTGGAAAGTTGTAATAATTTGATATAATGTAATGGAAAATTTTGGAAACATATTTATTTCAAATGTGCATGCTATCTTTATAGTTTTGAAAAGAAACTTTTTATTGCTCATATTGATTAGATGCTTAAGCCATTTACTTGAGGTTAAACCTAGGAAAACTACTGCGTAGAAAAATGGGCATGTTATACATGGTATCAGAGTTACTAGGTTCAACTCTAGAACCTATGTGCTCACTATGTTTTCCCTTCCAACACTATCAGTCTAATATTTGAAAATATTCTTGTGCTAGGATGGTGTGTCTTAGGTTAACTGCAATAAAGTTAGTGATAAAAAAAATGAGCACTACCTACGAGCCAAGAAGGGAAAAGAAGCCCTTGTTCGTATGATTGAGGGAATAAACTATGACAACACCATATAGCTAAGTGATACCAAGAGATTCAGTCACACTCTATCATAGATTAGTCAAGAGAAAACAAAGATGAGAGATGAATCCAATTCAAACAATTTACCATATGTTTCTTCAGCCAGATCAAACTCATTATCACTTTCCAAGGATATGCCCTTGAAATGTAGTGTCATCCCAACATTGATATTTAGGAACCCTTGTGTAGTACCTTTCGTTGAAGTAATTGTTATAGCCTCTAGTGGTGAATCAGAGGGATATGTTCCTCAAAACTATGTATTGAAAGATAAATTTGGGGGTTACTATCCTTTTGGGATAGAGAAGAGAAAATGAGAGATGAGCAAAAGTCTGAGGGGTAAACCCAATTGAGTTATGTTTCTGAGATTGAATTCAATGAATACTCTCCTCTAGACTATTTAAATAGTCAATCTATGTAAAAGAAAGGATATTGAAATCTTTAGGAATAAATGAAAGATTATGTTATTATCCAAAATGCGTATGTGAAACTCAATAAAAATTTGTATATTTTTATTTTCTCTTTTTGAATTTTTTTATATGCATTTAGTAAACCATGATAGGATCTAATTAAAGATGAACCTCCAGGTATAACTATACTTAAGACAATGGTTAGAACAAGAACTAATCCTGGAGGGAGTCAAGAAGCTGGACAAGGTCTAGATAATGTCGAAGCCAAATTAGATTAACTTTTGGAAATCATGGATGAAACTAATGCAAGGATAGGAAACCTTGAGCAAGAAGTGAGGGGAAAAGAAAGAGTGGAAGAAGTCCCACACAACAAAGAAGATGAACAAGTTCCCAACAATGAGGAAGAAGGGGAAGATTCTAGAAACCACACTAAATCTAGAGATCAACAAAGTGTTAGGACACAATAAAACTATGATGGAACCAAGAGAAAGTGTATGGAAATTGAGTTATCTAGGGATCTGAGAAAGATAACTCATAAATTTGAAGGAAGAATCAATGAAGAAGAAGCTGAGGTTTGGTTAATTCAAATGGAGAAGTATTTTGAAATAAGAAACTATTTAGATCACCAAATCTATGTGGGGAGCATTGTAGTTACTTGGAGAAGCCTCTAACTAGTGGATGAACAAGAAGATTTAACTTGGAATCAACTCCTTAAAGTTGACTTGGGATGAGTTTGCTGAGATTTTTTGAAAGAGGTGGTTACCCCAACTCATTTTCAATCAAAATCTCATTGATTTCCAAAATGTTAAGCAAGGAGAAATGTCAATGAATGAATACTAGGAGAAGTTTACTTGTCTCTTGAGGTATGTACCAATGTGCCAAAAGGATGAGAATTTTAGAATCAATAAGTTTATCATGGGACTAAATTTCCAAATAGGTGGAGAGGTAGATATACATGGTCTGGCTACTATGGATCTATATATCAGAAGGAAATCAAGCAAGAGAAAAAGATCAAAGACATCTCAATCTACTGAGAGAAGAAGAATCAAAAGAATTTCAGAGGACCCCAACCTAACCAAGCTCCAAAGAAGTTTAATGAGGGGCAAGAATTTCAAAGGCAAGGGGACAAGATATTATACAATAATTGGAATGAGCCAAGAAAGGATCATCGAGGAAACAACTAAAATAGTGGTAACCATAAAAAAGTTAGAGGGAATGGTGGTGATTCTGAAGGCTAGTAAAAAGGAGAGGACCAGTGAAAGGATGCTTTACATGTGGTGAGGATCTTTTTCTAGTTAGTTTCCCAAGAAACCATCTAGTTTGAAACCACATGGTAATTCACTTCCTCCTCAATGGAATTTGTTTTAGTAAAGGATCCATGCAATGATGGACAATTGACAAGTTGAATACTAGATCACCTTGATGGAAACTCCAGGTACTTTGTTTGGTTTACCTATTTGTCGATACTTATTGATACCAGAGCCATGAATTTTTTTTCACCTAGAGTAGCTAATCAAATTTCTAGGAAGTCTGATTTTATGGAATAATATTGGGTTGTATAATATACAAACTAGGAAAGAGCAATAGTGAACCAATGTTTATTTGAAGCAAGGGTTGAACTTCCAAGTTTCTCGATGGAAGTAAAATTGTACGTAGCACCCTTAGGATCTTATGATGTCATTTTAGGTATGAAATGGCTATGGAAGCATCGAGCTAAAGTGGATTTCCATGCTAAAACTGTAGAATGTCTAAATGATCTAGGTAATCCATTGTCTTTTCAAGGAACACCTAGAGAAGTGAAACTATGGCAGATATTGATTGTGAAAATGCATGGGTTGAAAAAGAAAGGTTGCCAACTATTTGCAATTAAAATGGATAAACTAGAAGAATTCAAGGAATTCACTCCTCAAGATGATGTCATGTTATGTGAACCACAAGATTCTCAAGAAATTGAAGGAGAAGTGGTAGGATATGGAGAAATGGATATGGAGAAGTATCCCATCTTACAAAAAATTGTGGATGTCTTTCCAGAAGAACTACCTGGACTACCTCCCAAAAGAGTATTTTATTTCTCCATTGATCTAGTACCAAGATCAAGACCTATATCTAATGTACCCTATAGGATGACTACAATGGAATTAATGGAGCTTAAGGCATAGTTGGAAGAGTTATTATCTAAGGGATTGATAAGACCCAATGTTTTACCCTGGGGAGTGCTAGTGATCTTCGTAAAGAAGAAGGATGGTACCCTACACTTTTTTATAGATTATTGGATGCTTAACAAAGCTAAGATAAATAATAAGTACCTATTGCCACATATTGATGATCTTTTCGATCAAATGTGAGGTGCGATAATGTTTCAAAGATTGATCTACAATTCGATTATCATCAACTAAGGATCAAAGATGAAGATAGTTTCAGAACTAATTTTAGGACTAGATATGGTCATTACGAATTCACGGTAATACCCTTTGGACCTACGAATGCACCAACAACATTCATGACTTGATGAACAATATATTTAAGAATTGCTTAGATAGATTTGTATTAGTGTTCATTGATGATATACTAATCTATTCCAAGAATGAAGAGGAGCATTGTAAACATTTAGAGATAGTTATCCAATGGTTAAGAGAGCACAAACTACATGGAAAAATCTCTAAGTGTACAATCTTTCAGAAAGATGTGTAGTACCTGGGTCACAAAATTTTAGAGAAAGGGATTGCAGTTGATCTAGCTAAGATAAAGGTGATACTTGAGTGGCCAGTACCCAAAAGTGTGCCAGAGGTTAGAAGTTTTATGGGCTTGGCTGGCTATCATAGGAATTTTGTTTCCAACTTTTCTAAGATATCCTTTCCTATTACTTCATTACAAAGGAAGGGTAAGAAGTTTGAGTGGTTGGAAAAGTGTCAAGTAACTTTTGACCTACTAAAAAACAAGTTGACTATTGCACCAATATTGAAGGCACCTGATCCAAAAGGAAACTTTATTGTCATAACAAATGCATCAAGTGAAGGATTAGAAGGAGTTTTGATGCGATAAGGGAAAGTTATTTCTTATGAATCAAGAAAGCTAGAGCCCTACAAAAAAAATTATGCATCACATGATTTAGAGTTAGCAGTAGTTGTCCATGCATTATAGATGTGGAGATACTATTTGATGGGAAAGCCTGTTGAGTTAAAAATTGATCATCATAGTTTGAAGTATTTATTTACTCAACCCAATTTGAATGCATGATAAAGGAGGTGGTTGGATTTGATATCAAACTATGAATTCAACATTAACTACATCAAAGGAAAAGAGAGTCGAGTAGTCAATGCCCTGAGTCGAAGAAGGCATATTGCGTCAATTGTAACATTCCAAACTAACTTTAAGGGACAAGTTTTACAAGAATCCTTGGGTGATGAATTCTACAAGAAAGTTAAGCAAGCACTTACAAATAATCCACAAGATGCAGTATGAAGATTTTCACTTTGAACTGAATGGATTACTAAGGTTTAAAGGAAGAGTATATGTCCCTAATTCAGAGGAGTTAAGGAACCTGGTGTGGAAATAAGTTCACAATGCACCATACTTTGGACATCTTGGTGTGATGAAGATGTTGGAAAATGTGAACCCGATATATTTTTGGAAGGGTATGAAGGGGGATGTAAGATTTGTTGCAAGATGCTTGGAGTGCCAAAGAGTAAAATAAAAACATCATCACCTTGCAAGTCTTTTGTATCTGCATGATATACCTAAAGTAAGTGGAAAGTCATTAGTCTGGACTTTGTGCAAGGTCTACCTATGTCAAGGAATAAGCACAATGCCATTTTGGTGGTGGTGGATAAGTTAACTAAGGTGGCACATTTTATTTTGGGGAATATTATCGATGGAGCTTTTAATGCCCCGCCACGTAATCATAGAGGAAAAAGAAATAACTACAAAAGAGTACAATTTTTTAATTTAAAAAGAAATAATAACATGAAAAGTTCACTAACTATCACCAACAACCTCTAAGGAAAGAGACTAAGGCTATGTATGATTCCCATAACATAAACACAAATACATTCATAACATATGGTTAACTACTTAAGAATTAAAAGTACATACATTCCAAACATTGAAATAGCATCACATAGATAAGATATTCATCAAGATTCCAATATTACATTTATTCTCATATAAGGTTTACAAAACTCATTCCCAGAATGAGGTAGATCATACATATGAGTTACAAAATACATGAGACCTCCTAGAATACAACTAAGGAGTAAAATAAATACAATAGTCATCTGTAACAATAATCAAAGCATGGAATAAAAAAGTTGGAATCCACGAGCTCTCCACTGGAACACCTCACCATAACGATCTAAAGAAAGGGGACCCAACGGTGTAGGGTGCACGTTCCTCCCAACCAACTGGTACCCGAAGGCCCACCCCCTGTGCTAGGAGATAGTAACAAGGATCCTAGACAAGACCTACTACCTCTAGAAATAGGCTAACACATACTGAACTAAACCAAACACAAGAATCACACTATTACAAAGTTACATTGCTTCCAGAGTTATAAAAAATCAATTATGTTAATAGAACCATACACATAAACCGAACATACCCACCATTGTCATAGAAAGAGTGTCATCAAACAACTTGACATGGGTTACCCAATGCAGATCTTCCTAGGCCCTGAACCCCATCTTGGGACATCCTGGTAGCCTCAACCAATCCTTGGCCCCCATACTCACTCATGCGGGACCAAATACCTTTTGAAAAGACAAGGTAGATTACCTTCACCATTCTAGGCCTTCCCACTCATCCCAAGCCCAAATGAGCACTTGAGTCCATGAGTGAGGAAAAATTATCTTACTTAGTATGAAATACTACCCAATCCCCTAAATACTTTGATTATGTTTTCACTTGATTAACTACCTCTGAAAACTTACCCAATTTACCTCTATGACATAGATAAAATGAATGTTGCACAATAAGATGGTTAAATCTAATCTAACATGCATAAATCTAAATCAAACAACAAAGAATAAAGTAAATAAATTAAAAAGTAAATAAAGCAATAATATGAAACAATCTCACTGAATATCAACCCATTTCTTTGAATTATCTTGATTGTCCTTCTCCATTTTTTCGTGTCGGTATTCTTGCCCTCAGATTTTCAGTATGTATGCAAGAATAGCTTGATGTATGTCTAAGAAAAATATCAAAGATTAAGTTCTTCCAAAAAGTGTATTGATTTCGAGAGTAGGAATACTGGCAAAGATCAGCCAATTTATAGAAAGTTGGTTTTCAAACGACCGACTCAGATTCGAAAGAGAGATCAACGATTGAGATTATTGTGTGATTGAGTTCTGTGTCAGTTAGAACATGAGTTAGGAAATTCTGTTGGATAAAGATTAAATTAGAATAATAATTTAATCTGGTGTTAAGACTGTTCGAAAATAGAAAGAATAAGAGTTCAAGATTAAATAAATGATTTAATCTTCAGTTAAAAGTCTTCGAAAATAGAAGAATTAGATTGAATGAAAATGATAAAGTTAGAACTTGGAGAATGATTTGTTCGAATGCACACATGAATTAATTGATTAATTAAAAATATTTCATTAATAAATATGTTCATGCATATGAGTTAGAACTAGTTAATTGACTGGTTGTGACAGAAAGTCCTTTTCGTAGAGACGATCAGATATCGAATCTGGAGACAATTGACGGATTTAAATAGATCTCAAGTCAGATGGTGAGTGAATAATTAGTTAATTGGATGATAGAAGAATGTGACAAACAAATAATTATGAATTAAATGTTAATTTAATTCAACATTCGAAATTGAAATGATTTAATTAAATAAATAATAATTTATTTAATTGATTGAAAAGGTTAATTGAATAATTAAATAATTCGAAAAGAATATTTAATTATAGTCGAAATATGATAAGAGGGGTAAATTAAATAATAAATTATTTAATTCAGAAAGATAATTAATTATTTAGCGACGTAATTAAATAAATATAATTTATTTAATTAGTCAAAGTTGAATAAGGGTCATAATGAATTAATCAAAAGGTTATTTAATTAATAGAAGAAAGATGTGTTTACGAAATAATTAGATAATTAACATTATTTAATCATGACCATGGACATTAAAAATTATGTCAAAAGTGGTATTTGTAGGTCTATAC